>VFSX01000094.1:192500-457500 GCA_016618255.1 Chlamydomonas sp. UWO 241
TGCGTGCGCTGTGTTTTCAGCGCGTCTGCGCGCACTGTGTGTGTGTGTGTGTGTGTGTGTGTGTGTGTGTGTGTGTGTGTGTGCAGTACCCGCAGTACTGTACATACTGGCAGTGTGTGTGTGTGTGCGTGTGTGTGCGCGGGTGCCGATCCACAGCGCGCCGGTGGCGGCGTGGCGCGCAAACGCGCCGTGCATGAGCACTGTGGACGCATGTGTGTGTGGGGTGGGGTGGGGGGAGGGGGGGGTCGTTTGCAGAGTGCGGCACTTACCACAAGTATCGCACCCGCCGCGGCGAGCCAGCGCGCGAGCCATGCGGCCGCCACCGCACCGCGGAGACCTCGCTTTCTCCTCCCCCCCCCCCTGCCCACCACTCGTCCACTCACCACAATCACTACGCACGCCACGGCGAGCCGGCGCCCGCGCCGCGCGGCCGCAAACACGCCGTGGAGCCTTCCGTCCTTCCCGGCCTGCCCTCTCTCCCCCTCTATTCCTCGATTGTCACCCACCACAAGCGCCGCGCCCGCCGCAACAATCCAGCGCCCGCCGCCCCCTCCCCCCCCCTCCCCCCCCCTTTCCCCCCCCCCTGCACTCCTCACCCACCACAAGCAGTGTGATGGCCGCGGCAAGCCATCGCCCACGCCATGCGCGTGCCAACGCGCCACGGATATCGTGTTGCCTGCTTGCAAGAGACATCAGTGACACGAGAGCGGCAGCGGCAGCAGGGACCAGGAGGGGCGCGTATGCACGGAGGAGCGCGGCTTGGTGCGCGGGCACGAGCGTCAGGGCTGTGTGGGAGGGAGCGCGTGTGTGTGTGTGTGTGTGTGTGCGCGTGTGTGTGTGTGTGTGTGTGTGTGTGTGTGTGTGTGTGTGTGTGCGTGCGTGCATGGGCAGTCCTGACAAAGCGGCAGCCGCGGAATCAAATACCAGGAGGGGTGCTTAACAGCGACGCAGCGCGGCTTGGCGCGCGGGCGTGAGTGCCAGGGCTGCATTAATGGTGATGAGGGTGATGAGTTGATGACTTGTTACATGTTGCCAGCAGCGTTGACACGGCAGCGGCGGCAGCAGCGGCGGCAGAGACCAGGAGGGGCGCGGCGTGGCGCTCGGGCACAAGCGCCAGGGCTGTGTGCGCGTGCGTGCTTGTGTGTGTGTGTGTGTGTGTGAGAGAGAGTGGCACAGCTGCTGCTTGGATCCTGCAGGCAGCAGCAGCAGCAGCAGCAGCAGCAACAGCAGCAGCAGCAGCGGCAGCGGCGGCGTGTGCACGCGCATCAGGGTGGCGTGGTGGTCGGGAACGAGTGCTCGCTGGTCTCGTCGCTCGTCGATAATGCAACCCCCTTTAAAGAGTTCAAATAAACGTAAGGAACCCTTAACCCTCAGCTAGTGTTCAAACATTGCAAGCAGTGTTTAAAACCCACCTGTAGAGGGCGCGGCTTTTATAACAGAGAGCGCGGCCTGCCACGGGGTGGGCGGCCCGTCGTAGGGTGAACCCAGGGCAGCGAGGGCGCGGAACGTGCTGCGGGGTGTGTGCCAGGGGGAAGGGGGAGGGAGGGGGGGAGGGCGAGGGTGCGTGTGTGGGCGTGCGTGTGTGTGTGCGCTAGTGTATGTGTGTGTATGTGTGTGTGTGTGTGTGTGAGTGTGTGTATGTGTGCGTGTGTGTGTGTGTGCACAACACCAACCCAATGTCCCTCAGGGACATGCATGCATACTCCGACTATGTGTGTTTGCATGTGTGTGTGTGTGTGTCCTCTACTGTGGTGACTCCATTCAGGTGGGCGAGGCTGCAGAATGTGCTGCGGTGTGTGTGTGTGTGTGTGTGTGTGTGTGTGTGTGTGTGTGTGTATGTGTGTGTGTGAGTGCACGCGCACGTGTGTGTGTGTGTGTGTGTGTGTGATTGCGTTCGGGCGGTGACTGGGCCTGCGTAGCGTGCGCAGCAGACAGGGGAGAGTGGGAAGATGGCCGCGCGCTTGCATGCTTTGCTGTGCCTTCATGGCAACGCACCTCGGCGTGGCCAGGGCCACCGTGCCCACTGCTCGTGCCAGCGGCAGCGCGCCGCGCTCTGCCCAGCCCAGCAGCGCCATGGGCAGGCGGCTCGCCAGGCGCCAGCCATAGTACACGCAAAGGAGAGAGAGGAGGCCGGTGACCGGGCCCATTTGGGGAGTTGGGAGAGCCGCAGAGCGGTATGAGTGTTGCGCCTCACGCTCACATCAGTGCATGAGCCCTTGCATGGGGTGCATGGGAAGGCCACTGCGGTCTTCTGCACAATTTGCCACGCTGCGATGCTGTGCGCTCTAGGGGACACGCGTTTTGACGTCACGCTTTGCAGCTACGCGGCTGTTGCCTCCGATCTGTGAGATATCTCTCGAGAGATCCGCCAACGGCCATGCATCAAGCAGGGGATGGCAGACGGAAGGTGGCGGTCTGGCGTGCTTTGATCGCGGTTGTTCCCAGTCGGTTGGTTGAGATAGTGTGATGTTTGCACTTGGAACAAGAAGTGGAAGGGGCGACTGTCTCAGTACACAGCACAGCTGCCCCTCTGGTGCCTGCACCACCTGTGCAGACAGATGTGCTGAAGCTACCACCGATTGGCCTGCATATGAGCAACCTGAGCCTTGCTCTTGATAATTGGAAGAATCGACGAGGGGATGATGATGAGTTGTTTACAATCCACTTCTGGCGGTCACGCATACGGTTCCAAAGCTCCAGTGGGACTTAGAGAAACAAGGCTCAGAGGCCCACAAAAGGTCAAGCTACAAGTAGCCCACGGAAGCGCCATCCACACTTGGTGGCGGGCGCCAAGCAAGCAGCACCACTGTGCAGGCTGCACATCCAGCCCCTCCAATGGCCAGAGGGCGGACCCAAGGTATAAAACCATGAAGGGACCAAAAAGCCCTCCCCCAGACCACCGGAGGCGGGGCTGGAGCAAAACCCGCTGCAGCACTCTACTCAGCGACCACACCGCACCCGCCACCGCACGCGTGTGACGCCACCTCTCCTTGAAAAACACCCCCGGGGGGTGCAACTAGCAAACAGGTGCAGCCACCCGCTCGCCGTCAACGACGAGGGGAGCGCAGGGGAGGGGACCGGAGGGTTCAGCCCACTAGCCAGCCAGCCAGCACACTACCGCCGGGGGAGGTGGGCGCTGAAAGAGGTGTATCCAGCTGCCTGTTTTCCATGTTGGTCACACACCTGCCGTGAGGACACTCGAAACAAAAACAATACCCCTGCCTGAGAATTGCTCACGTGCCGGCCACCACGCGCTAACCTGGCTCCACGTATTTGTGCCTCCTTCCGGTGCGCTGATCACACCAATCTGGGAAGATTTGGCCAGCAGGTCCCCCTGGGCTGATGATCAGTGTTTTGCACCTTTGGATGCAGTTCGACACTGTTACATCTTAGGATGCAGTTCGACACTGTCGCAGACTGGTAGGCTCTTGCTGACCTACTGTGCGTGCACTGCTGCTGCACAGCCGGCACGGGTACGCATCCCAAGCTGTGCATGTGTGGGAGCATAGCTCTTGTTGTGCAGCTGCTGAGCCAGACCTGCATTGCACGTCAGGCACCAGGACTGCAGTGCACATGCACTGCGTGTGCACATGTGGTAACAAGCACAACACCTGCATAGCCCCTGCATTGCTCAAGCACAACACCCTCGGAATTTGGTAGGAAGAGAGACACTAAAAGTTGCACCAAAGTGGCAAGGCAAGGGAGTTCTGGTATCTCAATTATCAATAATCGCTGTCAATGTGTGGCAGCGTGCCACCCTGTGAGGAGCCTGACCCACCCCCAAGTCATCAGCCAGCCCCAAGCAACGGTTCGCAAACAGTTCGGTGTCGGCACTGCTTCCCTCCTTCCCCCCCCCCCCCCCCCCCCCCCCGCTTTATGTATGTGCTCGCTCCTTCGGCACTGGCGCAGCTTCCATCAGCTCCTCGCCAGCCGCCAGCCCAGCAGGCACGCTGGCGTCAGCGTCGGTGCGAACGCCGGCGCCCGCGGTGGCGCCGGTGGCGCCGCTGCCGCCGCTGCGGCCGGCACCGCCGTTGACCAGCGCCTCGGTCGCGGCAGCAAGCAGCGACGCGACGGCGAGGCCGATGCAGCCGCCCGCGAGCGTGTCCGACACCCAGTGCGCGTCACCAAGCACGCGCCCCGTGGCCGTGGTCGCCCACGCTGCGATGAAGAGCGGCCATGCATTGCGGGACGCGGCACGCAGCGGCGCCCACCGCGCGTCCGTACGGGCGTCAGGCGCCATGTGCAGCATCGCCGGGACAAGCACAAAACATATAGATAATGTGAGGAAAGTGGCGCACGTGGTGTGCCCCGATGGGAAAGAGAACGTGGAGTGCACCGCTGACGGGCGCGCGCGGGCAAACGCCTCTTTGAGGTTCGCGACGAGCAGCGGGTCGCCGTTGACGCGGCCGGCACAAAACTCGTACGCGAGCCACGAAAGGGTTAGCACGCTGACGGGGCGTGCGTCGCGCGAGCCGCCCACAATGCCCAGCCCCACCGCGCCCGTCACAAACGCCCAGCCAAGCAGCCCTGCGCGCCGGGGGGGTGGGTGGGTGCGTGGGGGGGGGACAGGGCACAGGCGGGCAGGTCAGGGCCGCGTTAGTGGCGTGCTTGATGTCAGTGAGTTCAGGGGCACTCTGCCTCTGCCAGCGTGTCAGTCAGCGGGCCCGCCCGGGCGCTGCGTACGTCCCGAGCATAATGTGCTCACAAAAACATGCCCAAGGCAGCGCCTCCGTGCCCTGCCGCCGCGTCCCCTTCACAGAGGTAGCCCTAACATTGTGTAGTGCAGGCGGTTTTGGACAGGGTGGGGGCGCGGGGGGCGTGTTTGGGGCGTAGTCTGGAACGGGACATGGGACATTGCACATGTCAAACAAACAGCCACCCACCTGCAGTGACCGCCGCGTCGCTCACTGCTACCCCAAACATGTAGCGGCGCGTGTGCGGGTCGATGGCCTGCGCGGCCGCGTGCCCCGACGCGTCGATGCCCGCCAGGAGGTGCAGGCTGAGTGGGCCGTAGAGGTCGTACGCGACCGCGGAGAAGCCAGCGAGCCCAATCGTCGCGGTGTGCAGCCCAAACTGCAGCCCTAGCCACTCGTCCGGCGCGTGTGCTGCAGCTAGGGGCTGCTCAATGGATGCGGCCGTGGCAGGCTGTGTGGCGTGCTGCTGCTGCTGCTGCTGCTGCTGGCGCGGCGCGAGGTGTGGCTGCGGCAGGTGGACACCATGCACGGCTGAGGTGCATGGCGGGGTAGCGGACGCCTGTGTTGATCCTGTGTCCCTGTTATCGCGGGACGATGCTGCCACAGCAACGTTGGTGGTGGTGGGCCTGCCGCTGGGCTGCGCTGCCAGCCGCTGCATGGGCAGCATGCAGGGCCTGCATGGCGCCACTACTGCAGGTATTGGTGCACTTGTTTGCCACGCATGTATCATCACCACCTGCTTGCAAGCGCTAGATGTCCGTCCGTGAACGTCTGTGGTTGGTTGGCTGTGGTGTGTGTGTGCTCTCTGTCTTCCAGACAGGCAGCAGATGCCGATTTGTGCGGATCAATTAGAAGGGATGCGAACCCAGCACGCGCAGCATTAGCATAAAAACATAAGCAGGCAAGCAAGGCCTACAGAAAGGGGGCCAAAAAGCGACATCCACACACACCCCACGCAACACTATCAGCGCAACACACACACATCGGGCTGCCGCAACACTACACACTACTAGCCGTCCTACTAACCTTGAGAGCTAGTCAGGCTTAAGGTCACTGGCGACCACCCACTGGTGACCACGCCAGGTGCGCGCGCGACACCGCCTTGCCGCATGCCCCCTCCTTCCCGCTGAAATTGCAGCTGCAGCTGCCATGCGTTTATCTGCTGTGTAGGGCTCTGCAGATGTGTAGGGGGCTTGTGAGCGCCGCCCTTGTGCCCCTCGAAGCCCCCTCCATGACACACACACACCACTCAACCACCCCTCCGTCGGCAAGTTTCACCAAATGCTGAATAGGAAGAGGGGGCTCCCTCCCCAAGCGACCCTTGCTGCGGTGAGTCGAATGCTGCATAAGCGACAGCGAAAACCCTTGTCGAGAGGTCAAATGCTTGGCCTGGCCCTGATCTGACCCCCTGACACCACACGCCGCATGCATGCAGGCTCCATCCAACCCCAATGCCGGCCTCGTGTGCAGTACTTGCGGTGGGTTGCATGCAGGGGGGTTGCATGAAGACTTGACTTTGATGAGTCATCAAGACGCGCGCTGGCCAGATGGCCAGGAGGGACTCACATGCATGGGGAGAGGGGGGGGGGGGCGGGGGGGGGGTTGGCCGCCATGCATCGCGCGCGCCCAATGCCCTCCGAACCGCCATGCGGCAGTTGAGGGGTTGCCGCACAACACCCTCACACACACACACACCTCCCCCAACGCGCAGGCGCGACGGAGACTCCCCAGTGGCGTGAGGGCCCAAAGGGTGGGGGCATGCAGTGCAGGGGAGGAGATCCACACCCATGTAGCGCGTACGACTGCTACACGCAGCTGATCAGACGCTGCATGGCGCGGGGGGAAGAGGGCTGATCACCAGCGCTTGACTTTGATCAGCCACTGCCGCCCCCGCTGGCCAGATGGCCAGGAGGCCAGACACGCCCCCGCCCGCATGCCTCCCGACCTGCCAGTTGAGGGGGTTGTGTACGCCCTCAACTGCACACACACATACCACAACAACACAACAACACACACCCTAACACAACACACACACACACACACACACACACGCCCACACCTCCCCCAACGTGCAGGCGTCAAGACGCTGTGCAACGCGTGCGGCGTCAAGTGGTACCGCTGCACCAAGGCGACGCGCAAGCCGGCGCGCGCCGCCACACCGGGAGTGGGCTCGCGCGGGGGCACGCCGCAGCCGCTGCTGCCTCGCGCGGCCAACACGTCTGCGCGCCTCTCACCCAGCCCGCACAAGCGGCATGGCGCGACCGGCGAGTCTGGGGATGATGAGCTCACGACCGAGCACGCGCTGACGCGCGGGGGGCGGAGAGCCGGCGGAGGGGGGGGCGCGTACAGGCACGAGCAGCAGCAGCGCCACCCGGTGATGGCGAGCGGCGACCCGGGGGAGGACGAGGAGGAGGGCGAGGACGAGCACGACGCGGCGATGTCGCTGCTGTCGTTCGCAGCGTGCGCGCCGCCGCCGGCAGCAGCCCCACCGGCGCTTCTTACCGCCAAGCCGCTGCAGCCGCCGCAGGCACAGCGGGCACAGCAAGCACAGCAGGCGGCGCCCGCACCGGCTCCTCTACCCGCGCCCACACTGGCAGCGCCCGCACTGGCTCCTCTACCCGCGCTTGCACCGGCAGCAGCACCGGTGCGCGCGGCCGGTGCAACGACCGCGGCGACGCAGCCCCCACCCGTGGTGGTGGCAGCCCTGGCTGCTGCTGTCGTCAAGAGGGAGGGGGGGCCAGCAGAGGGGAAGCCGCCGGATTGCGTGGCGCTGGTGCTCAGGGGGGGCGCGCCCGCCGTGGGGCCCACCCCCGGCGCGTCGCTTCTCGACTACCTGCTGCGCCTCATGAGGTGCGCGCACCCAGTTTGCGTGCGTGCCTCATGCATGCCTCATGCCTCATGCTTGTCTCATGCCTCACGTATGTCTCATGCATTGTGAGGTGCGCGCACCCGCGTTCGTGCGTGCCTCATGCATGCCTCATGCTTGTCTCATGCTTGCCTCATGCATGTCTCATGCGTCCTGAGGTGCGCGCACCCGCGTGCGTGCGTGCCTCATGCATATGCCTCATGCGTGTCTCATGCCTCATGCTGCATGAGTCATGCATGTCTCATGCGTTGAGGCGTGCGCACCCGCATGCCGCAGGCTCTCTGCCTCAGGCACGGCCCACACCTCATCCCTCGTGCATGCCTCAGGCATGGCCCATACCTCATATGAGGGCCGCGCACTTGCGTGCGTGTGTGCCCAGCGCCTCTTCCCCTCCCTGCCCTGCCACCTTCACCGCTCTCCCCCCCCCCTAGCCTCCACAGCCACTCGCACACACCCCGCTCTTTCCCAACACACACACGCAGCCCCAGCGAGGTCATAGTCCTCAACCACCTCAAGTCCGTCGCCGTCACCGCGCGCGCGCACCACGCAACGGCAGTCGCCGACGCCACCGACGCGGGACGCGCGCTAACGGAGGCGCGCGGCTTGGCAGACGGGGCGGCGGCGCACGCGGGGGCGGCGGAGGCCGCGCTGCGCGCAGAAGTGGAGCGGCTGCTCGCGGCGGCAGGGAGCCGCGCGGCGCGCGACGCAGCAGCGGCGGCTGTGGCAGTGGGAGCGGCAGCGGCCGCCGCCACCGCTTCGTCAGCCACTGCCACAGTGGCCAGGGCCCCGGCCCCGGCAGCAGCAGGCGCGGCAGCCGCCGCCGCACTCTCCGCTGGCTCGGCCACTGCCGCGGCGTTGAAGGCGCCAGGCACTGCAGCCACTGCCGCGCCCTCCGCCTCCGCTGCCACGGCTGCTGCCACAGCGGCCACGGCACCGGCTGCACGCGCGGTGGCGCCGGCTGCGGCGCTGCCTGCGGCAGGCAGCGTCGCGAGCGCCGTCGGCATGGTGGCTGGCCGATGCCTCACGCTGTTTGCCTCTGCAGAGTCGGCGGTATGACACACACACATACACAGGCTCTGTTTGACACACACACACACACACACTCACGTTCACACACTTTGGCACTCACAGTCACACGTGCAATCCAACCCAGTTCAAGGCATCGCACGAACGCGCCATGCAAAGGCCCTACCTGTACCAAAATACTGGCAACATTCTAGAGGCCAAAATACACACACACTCACACACACGCACGCACAGCCCCCCCCCCAACATGCGCCGGCCCAGCGGCCGCCCCGCTTTTCAACGCGACGGTCCCATGTATACTAGAAAGGCCGTGCCGCCGCTGCCACCGCAACGAGTAGCACGAAAACCATGCGTCGGTGGCGCATCGGGGGCCGCCACCGCCAACGGCAGGGCCTCAGCCCCGCGGCTGCGCGGGCACAGCTGACGGATCGAGCGACACAGTTCTTGTGTTGCTACCAGGAGTTACAGTACCAGCAACATCAGCTTACCAGCAGACCGTATTTTGCCAGCAGTATCTTTGAAATGTGTATCTGACCAGGAGGCTTTTTGGCATTTTAGGACTTGCCCGAGCTGGGTGAAACACAGACAGCGCTCTTTGGCCATGGCAGCTGCCACCTGTGGCAGCCCTGTACCACTACCCCACTCGACTTTTGATTGACCCCGTTTGCAGCCCCGGTGTACACGATTCATTGCTGTGGGCATCACCCTTGCTACACACTCTACTAGCACACGCGACCCAACATGCTAGCTAAATGAACCTGAGGCTGTGTACTTGATGCAGCTCAGCACCCTTGCCCCATGTGCACCATGTTACCCCCCCCCCCCCCACACACACACACGCCTTGATGTCCCTTTGTGATCAATGAGCCCCCCCTGCTTTAGTTTGTTCGACATGTCCACCTGACATTACCCCTGTAACTCTCTCCCACTCTAGCTTTACACCCCTGTATGGGTGAAGTTGGCATGTTTTTCTCAATCCACAACACTCTCCATACGAGATAGTGCAGGACACTAGGTTTTGAGCACTCTATGCACCAAGGTGCTGTAACCCTCATAGTAGGGTACAGGCTTGGCCGCTGCTTCCACGTTGGAGGGCGCATTGACCGTTGCCGTTGAGTCGAGGTGAAACCCGCAATCCACTGCCAGTCGACGATTTGAGACGTGGCAAGTTCGCGACTGAGGGCAATGTAAACACGACTCTTCAAGGGATCTTGACCACAGGTTGAAACCCGTCTCCCTATCCCCTTGCGTTTGCCTTCAAATGCTGACTCGAACTGCCACGCCACAGCTGCCAAATTGAAGCACTTGTGCTTGCCCGCCCCCCAATCCTGTTTCTCTGATGCGAGGGAGCGCTCGAGGGACATGCACCTGAGGGACCCTCATCGTGCCTTTCTCCAGCTTCTCTCTGGTCTAGCAATCACGCACTCGTGATGCGCTTGTTGACCGGCTGAGACACCGACACCAACACCGACAGCGCTTGTAACAGCCCGTCCCCAGGGGTAGGGCTACTCCCTAATAAACTCAACCAAGTCACAAGTGCCCCCCAGTAGGAGCAGGCTTGAGCGTGCTACTTCATGCGTGCACGCCCCCGGCCTTCAGGTTCTTCTTGATGCGCTCGTTGACCGGCTCCGACAGCGGCGGGATCACAAACTGTTGCCCCGTGATCTTCTCATATAGGTACACGTAGCGCTTGGACAGCTCGCACACGAGCTCCTTGGGCGCCGCGGGCAGCACCTTGGGTGTGTGTGCGCATGTTGGTGAGTGTGTGTGTGGTGTGTGTGTGTGTGTGTGTGCTTTGTTTCATGGCGTGGGGTGGGGCATCTCGCAAAGCTTGCTGCAAGGCTTGTTTTGGGTTGGCACCCGCCAGCAGCCTGGCAAGCAGAACGAGGCACACTGATGATGGATGTTACAGTCACACTGCACTGCCCCGCTTCAACCCTCCAAATCCGTCCTCCACTCAAACCCCTCGACCCACCTTGTCGTTGTAGGGGTCGCACACCGAGCGGAACCACAGGCGCAGGAACTCCTTGTCTGTGGGGCGGAATGGGGTGGGGGTTGAGGTGGTGAGGGGGTTACAGCAGCATAAGGAGGGAGAGACAGGGGGTGGTGGGAGTGAGGGGAGAGACAGGCGCAGGAACTCCTTGTCTGTGTGGAGCAAGGGAGGCGGAGAAGGAACTTTAACCCGTAACCCATAACCCCTAACCCCTACGAACCCTAAAAAAACTGAACCCCAAGATGTGAGTGGGTGTGTGGAGAACGGGGGGGCAAGTGGGAAGGAGAGAGAGTGGGGGGAGAAGGGGGAGCAAGTGGGAGGGAGAGAGGGGTGTGGAGGGTGAGTGGGTGGCAGGAGCATGGTGGGGGAGAGGGGGGAGAGAGAGAGGCGGTGAGACTGCGGGGTGGGCGGAGTGAGGGGCAAGAGGAGGTGAGGGGCGCGAGGTGAGAGGAGGCGAGAGGGGTGGGAGGATATCTGGTAAATGCACATCAGCGGGCGCGCGCGTGTGCCTCTACCCTCTCCCTGTCGATGCCCCCCCCCCTCCCCAACACACACACACCCCGATGTTTTGCGGCTCCTTGCCCCTTGCGAGCCTCTCCTCGTATCCTTCGACACACACACACACAAAAGCACACACGCACACACACCGATGTTCTGCGGCTCCTCGCCCCTCGCAGGCCTCTCCTCATAGCCATCGACGCACACACACGGACACGGGCACGGACACGGACACGGACACGGACACGGACACGGACACGGACACGGACACGGACACGGACACGGGCACGGACACGGACACGGGCACGGGCACGGACACGGACACCGACACACACCGATGTTCTGCGGCTCTTCGCCCCTTGCAAGCCTCTCCTCGTATCCTTCGTCACACACACACACACACACAAACACACACACGCACCGATGTTCTGCGGCTCCTCGCCCCTTGCGAGCCTCTCCTCATATCCGTCGGCGATCCAGTAGCGGCTCGAGTCGGGCGTGTGGATCTCATCGATGAGGTAGATGGTGCCGTCGGCCGCCTGTGTGCGTGCGTGCGTGGCTGATTATATAACAGTCCGCTAGGCGCCTTAGGTGGCGAATTCGTGCGTGTGTGTGTGTGTGTGTGCACATGCGAATGTGTGTGGGGGGGACCCGCATGCATCATGAAACATAAGACAGAGGCCATCACGCAAAACGGGCGTGTGCGTCTCGTTTTTTTGATAGACAGGTGCAGCAGGCCTTGCACTCCTGATGATGATGTTTTTTGCAGTCGTGCATGACTCACGTAACAGGCAGCGTACTACCACTGGGAGGAATTTCAGCCGAAGCCACGGCACCACCCAACCCGAGGTGGACCCTAGCTAAAGACAGGAAGAGAGAGTAAGAGAGAGGTAGGCTAGAGGGAGGGAGGACAAATAGGGAGGGAGAGGGAGAGGGAGAGGGAGAGAGGGTGAGAGGGAGGGAGGGAGAAAGCGAGAGGGTAGCTCTACCCTCTCCCTCTAGGGAGAAGGAGAGAAAGAGAGCAGAAGGAGCCTGGTTATGCTGGATGTTGCACCCAGACTGCAAGCGGCAACGCACCTTCGCATATACTCATACTTTCGTGTCCACCAGCAGCAGGCATGACAAGTGAGGGAGGGTGTGGCAAACACGCCACCAAATACGCACCTTCCAAACTCATACTTGGTGTGCATGAACAGCAACCCGCGCTTCGCAGGCTTCTCTTAAGAAAGAGAGAACGAGAGAGAGAACGAGAGAGAGAACGAGAGAGAGAACGAGAGAGAGAACGAGAGAGAGAACGAGAGAGAGAACGAGAGAGAGAACGAGAGAGAGAACGAGAGAGACAACGAGAGAGAGAACGAGAGAGAGAACGAGAGAGAGAACGAGAGAGAGAACGAGAGAGAGAACGAGAGAGAGAACGAGAGAGAGAACGAGAGAGAGAACGAGAGAGAGAACGAGAGAGAGAACGAGAGAGAGAACGAGAGAGAGAACGAGAGAGAGAACGAGAGAGAGAACGAGAGAGAGAACGAGAGAGAGAACGAGAGAGAGAACGAGAGAGACAACGAGAGAGAGAACGAGAGAGAGAACGAGAGAGAGAACGAGAGAGAGAACGAGAGAGAGAACGAGAGAGAGAACGAGAGAGACAACGAGAGAGAGAACGAGAGAGAGAACGAGAGAGACAACGAGAGAGACAACGAGAGAGAGAACGAGAGAGAGAACGAGAGAGAGAACGAGAGAGACAACGAGAGAGAGAACGAGAGAGAGAACGAGAGAGACAACGAGAGAGACAACGAGAGAGAGAACGAGAGAGAGAACGAGAGAGACAACGAGAGAGAGAGAGAGAGATAGAGAGAGAACAAGAGAGAGAGAGAACGAGGGAGAGAGAACGAGAGAGAGGGAGAGAGCAGGGGGAGAGAGAAAGATAGATAGAGAGAGAGAGAAGAGAGCAAAAGAGAGAGAGCAGGGGGGGAGGGAGAGGGATCAAAAGAGAGAGAGAGAGAGAGCGCAAGAGAAAACCTATAGAAAATGGGTGGGGGGTGGCCATCAGTACGGCAGACGTAGGGCGTCCCTTCACCCGCACCTTTCCAAACTCATACTTGGTGTCCACCAGCAGCAGGCCGCGCTTCGCAGACTCCTGCTGACCAAATGCAAACAGCTCGAGCGCGGCCTTGCACACGAAGTCCCAGTCGGCCTGGCTCATCAGGCCCTGGGCGTGTGTGCGTGTGTGTGTGTGTGTGTGTGTGAGAGTGTGTGCGCGCGTGTGTGTGTATGTGTGTGTGTGTGTGTGTGTGCGTGTAAGTGATGTCCTCAGCACCCCCGCAGCCCCCGCTGCGGGCGCAAACCAGGAAATTTGGGGGGAAAATGCGGGGGCGAATCGGGAATTTCGCCCCGAAGTGTGAAAATCGACAATTTTCACACTTGCCGCAAAAAAAAACATGCCTTGCTGCAGGGGTACATGATTGGCGTATTCCCTCCAATGCTGCGGGGGCGAACACAACATTATCTGTTTCCTTGAGGATACCAGTGGTGTGTGTGTGTATGTATGTATGTATGTATGGGGGGGGGCAGTGAGATCGAGCGCGGCCTTGCACACAAAGTCCCAGTCGGCCTGGCTCATGATGCCCTGTGCGTGTGCGTGTGTGAGAGAGTGTGTGTGCACGTGTGTGTGTGTGCATGTGGGCATGCGTGTGTATGTGTGTGTGTGTGTGTGCGTTAGCGTGTGTGTGTGTGTGTGTGCGTGCGGTGAGCGTGTGCTGGTCGGATGTGTGTGTGTGTGTGCCGTTCACACACACACACACACACACACACCTGCTCCACGTCCTTATTTGCGCTGATCGTCACGGCGTGGCCCCCCCCGCCTTCTGTCGTTGGCGTCATGATCGCAACTCATCCCCAAGGTGATAACAACCTAGTAAGAATGATTTAGGTGTCCGGAAGACGTGTGAAGGGTTCATGCAACAGCCACCTTTGCGCATGTCCAGTAAGGAGTTAGCACGAAGTGGGCTATATGTCAGGACCAGCCAGTGGCCCGACATCTCGAGATCCGACCTTTTGAATCCCTCTCTGGTAAAAGAGAGTAGAGCAGGAACTCACACCTGCTCTGCTTCCGATCAAGCCCAGTGGCTAAGCTTTCCTCCTCCACCCCTGCCGGTGTGGCAGATCTCACCTCAATCAGAGATGTGACAGGCCGAGCCAGGCCAGTCACAGGTCAGGGTTCAGGTGTTAGGTCAGTCACAGGTCAGGGTTCAGGTGTTAGGTCACAGTTCAGGGTTCAGGTTTTAGGGTTAAGGTCACAGTTCAGGGTTCAGGTTTTAGGGTAAGTCCCCTGCTCCACAATGTCACAGTTCAGGGTTCAGGTTTTAGGGTTAGTCACACCTGCTCCACAATCTCCGTGGCACTGATTGGAACGTCGTGGTCCTCGGCCTTTGTCGTCGGCGTCATGACGTTGCAAGCAAGGCGCTGCAACGTGTGGGGGTGTGCATGTGTGTGTGTGGGGTGTGCATGTGTGTGCGTGTGCATTTATGTGTGTGTGTGTGTGTGTGTGTGTGTGTGAGTGTGTGTGGTCCTCCGCCTCTGTCGTCACGTCGTAACGTTGACAGCGAGGCGCTGCGTGCGTGCGTTTGTGAGTGTGTGTGTGTGTGTGTGTCACCCAGAGTGTTTCTGTGTGGTCCTCGGCCTTTGTCGTCGGCGTCACAACGTTGCCAGAGAGGCGCTGCGTGCGTGCGTGCGCGTGTGTGCGTGTGCGTGTGTGTATATATGTGTGTCACACTGTGTGTGTGTGTGTGTGTGTGTGTGTGTGTGTGTTGTCTTTCTCGTCGGCATCATCATGGTGCCGGCAAGGTGCTGCGACGTGTGTGTGTGCGCATGTGTGTGGGTGAGGTGGGCATGTGTGTGTTTGTGTGTGTGTGTGTGTGTGTGTGAGTGTGTGTGTGTGTGTGTGTGCACGTGTGCGCCATCACAGCTCCCTAATCCACCCCATTCACCCACCGAGTTCTTCTTGAGGCCGTCAGGGAACGAGTTTCCGCAGTACTCCCGCTGGCCAGCGTTGTAGACGGTCCACAGGGAAGTGGAGGTGGAGCCTGTGTGTGTGTGTGTGTGTGTGCGTGTGTGTGTGTGTGTGTGTGTGTGAGTGTGTGTGTGCGCTGGCCAGCTTTGTAGACGGTCCACAGAGAGGTGGGTGCGTGTGTGTGTGTGTGTGTGTGTGTGTGTGTGTGTGTGTGTGTGCGTCTGTGTGTCAGGAACCAGCTGCTGTGCTGTGAGGAGCTACAGCCATAGTAGTACTGCAGAGTAGTATGGGCTGAGTGATCACACACACACACACACACACACAACACACACAACACACACATGCACACAAATTCACATTCACAGGGCCACAGAGAGAGAGAGAGAGAGAGAGAGAGAGAGAGACACACACACACATACACATGCACACCCACAAACGCACCGGTCATGTACCCGCGGCACACAAACTCGACTGGGAACACGGTGCACTTCTTCATCACGGCAATGTTGGGGTCGGGGCACGAGATGAGCGCGTTCTTGACAATGTGCTCCGTGTTCGCCATCCACCATGCGCTGGTCTGGTTGAGCACCTGTGTGTGCGGTGATGATGTGTGTGTATGTGCGTGTGTGTGTGTGTGTGTGTGTGCATGTGTGTGCATGTGTGTGCGTGTGTGTGTGTGAGTGTGTGTGCATGTGCGTGTGAGACTGTGTGTGTGGTCGATTTTACAGTCCGTCGGACGCCTTTGATGGCGCATTAGACCCATGTGCGTGCGTGCGTGCGTGCGTGCGTGCGTGCGTGCGTGTGTGTGTGTGTGTGTGTGTGTGCATATGTGTTTGTGGAGGTGGGTGCGTTGTTGACAATGCTCGGTGTTGGCCATCCACCGGCGCTGGTCTGGTGACCTGAGGACATGAGGTTATGGTGATGATGTGTGAGTGGACGGCGGGCTGTGCGTGTGAGTGTATGTGAGTGTGTGTGTGTGTGTGTGTGTGTGTGTGTGTGTGTGCGCATGTGCATGCATGCATGCGTGTGTGTGTGTGTGTGTGTATGTGTGTGTGCACGTGTGTGTGTGTGTGTGTGTGTGTGTGGAGAGGTGGGCGCGTTCGTGTTGGCCTCAACCAGACCAGGCGCTGGTCTGATAGGAGATGATGGCGATGGTACACACCATCGACCTCTCTCCCCTCCCTCCCCCCCTCCCCCCCTTACACACACACACACACGCACACACACACATACTCACGCACACACCTGCACACACACGCACACGCACACACGCACCCAAACGCACACACCCAAACGCACACCCACCTGCCCCTTGAACGGTACCGACGCCAGCAGGCGGTCAAACGCCGACTGCCTGTCGGTCGTCGCAATGACGACCTTGTCGCCTAGGTCGTACGTGTCGCGGACCTTGCCCTGTTGGTTTTTAGGTGGTTGTGGGTGGTGAGGGGTAGTTGCCAAGGGGTGGCCTGGAGGGTTGTTGCCGAGGTGGTCTGTCGCGGACCTTGCCCTGTGAGAGAGAGAGGAGATGGAGGGAGGGAGGGAGGGAGAGAAGGTGAGGGAGGGAGAGAGGGAGGGTTTCACACCTTCACCTGTTGGTTGTTGGTTGTGCTTTGGTCAGGTGGCTGGGTGTGCAAGTCGTTGCGACGGTGGGGACACGGTGGGGACACTCAGGAGCACTGCCAGCTGCGTTTGTTGTGCTGCTGCTGTCTGCGTTCGTTGCTGCTACACGGCTGGGTGGTGCCAGCGGTGCCAGCGGTAGTAGGTGGCCGTACTTGTAGGTGGTAGTACTGGCGTGTGGGCAGCAGGGCAGGTGGTGCGGCACTGCGCATGGAGCCATGCACGCATGCGCGCGTGCATGGTGCCACTCACCACGCGCTTCACGCCCATGCCCACGTCCGTCTCCACGAGGCAGTTGTCCACCGCCTTCTCGATGGCGTCGACCACCTCCTGGCGCACGCCCTGGATGGACTCCACCGATGTGCTGCAACAGGGTGGGTTGGCGAGGGTGGGCGCTGGGGGCCGCCAGGGTTTTGCGATTGATCGCGGCCTTTCCGCTGCCCCCCTCCCCCCGTCGCCCCTCCATCGACGTGTCCAAGCATCGTTTGCACGCGTGCGCGCCGCCCGCTCACGTCGGGAGCGCCGCAGCGGCGACAACAACGCGGGGGCGCGTGTTTGCTGGAGCAACGCCCTGTGCGGGTCTGTTGGCCGCCTTTGTGCTGCTCCTCATCATCGTGCGGCCCTGCATCTCGAAGCTGGTGTGGTGATCAAACTGCGGGGCTGTCGAACACGTGCCGGGGGTGGGCACACCCCACACAAAACGCGTTGTACACACTTTGGGCCCCTGGTGACAGCTCTACGCACAGTAGTGCACACAGAGCTCACACAGGGCCCACACAGAGCTCACATAGTGCGCACAGTAGGACTCACACGCATCCATCGCACTCAGTGTAGCCACCCACCAGCACGATCGCGAGTTGGAGTTCTCTTCTGCCACTACACTGCACCAACATTTACCAACGCCAAGCAAATCAAACGGAAAATCAATCTTCATCAATCCAGGGGCCCGGTCGTGCAGTTTGTCGTCATCAGTTCTAGCTCAGTACTAGCTAGCGGTCAATCAAGTCGTGTCATGTCTCCCAGGAGGCGGTGCGCGTGCTACCGCTGCACCGCTGCCCCGCCCTGCTGCCCACCATGCCCCGCCACCATGTCCTCGTACGGCCCGTCATCCCGTCCGTAGTTGGCCGCGTATAGTGGAGCCGTCGCGAGCGTCTGCTCCGCGCCCGTCGGCTGCGACACATACACCGTGCTCGGGTCGGACGGGTCCACGTACGCCGCGCGCACGAGCGACTCGGCCCAGCTCGCCGGGTTTGGGTCCTTCCAAGCGGGCAGAGGCCCCGGCATCGGGGGCTGCTGCTGCTGCTGCTGCGGGGCGGGCGGCTCGCCTGACAGCGCGGAGAATGACTGCCTCGCGCGCTGCGAGAGCGTGTAGTACAGAGGGTAGAAGCTGCGGGGTGGGGGTGTGAGGGGTGGGTGCGAGGGTAGGAGGGGTGTGTGTGTGTGTGTGTGAGGAGTGACCAGAAGACCAAGAAGTGGAAGGGAACGAGCGCTGTCGTCGCAGTGGCCCCCCCATCACACGGCCGGCGCCCGCCACCAGTGGTGTCATTAGCGCCCCCGCAGCCCCCGCAGCGGAGGCAAACCGGGAAATTTGGGGGGATACCGCAGGAACGAATTGCGGAAATTTCGCTCCGAAAGTGTGAAATTCGACGATTTTCACACTTTTCGCGGGAAAAACGCCCCCTGCAGAAGCAATTCGGCATGTTCCCTCCAATGTTGCGAGGGCAAACAGCACATTCTCGGATTCCTTAATAACACCACTGCCCGCCACTAACTACGGTGCTGCCGGGGATCAAGACTCCGCCGCAGAGGAGAGATCGTCTGAAGACATCCTCGAATGCTGTAATGCCGCGCTCCCCCTTGACCCCCCCCCCCCGCCTGATGGACACCCACGTTCCAATGCCGCCCGTCTTGAAGTAGACCGTGAACTTGTGTGGGGGGAGCAAGCCCGCCGGGCCACCGCCATCTGCAGCGGGCCACACCTCGCCTGCGGGCAGCACGTGTGTGCACGTGTGTGTGTGTGTGCGTGTGTGTGCATGTGTGTGTGTGTTTGTGTGTGTTAGTGTGCGTGTGCGTGCGTCTTGCACGGGCGCGTTTTGGCAGGACCCCAGCACACAGCACCAACCCAATGTCTGCAAGGGACAGCCGTGTCAGCATGGACAGTTTGTGTGCACGTGTGAGCATATGTGAGTGTGTGTGTGCGCGTGCGCGTGTGTCTGCCTTGTGTACTTTCAACTGCGAGCCATGCCGACGACACCCAGCGGCAGGTGGTAGGTGCCCCACACAGTGAGGCGAGCTTGTGTGCGCGCAGACACCAACGAACACACACTGCTGCTGCTGCTGCTGACGCTGCAACCTCACCCGAGAGGTTGTTGCACCCAAAGATGGGCTGGTTGAGCACGTCCTTTCGGATGTACACGAGCGGGAAGTCGAAGCCTTGGAGGCCTGCGATCGGACGCAGAACACACAGCAAGACATCGATTGGGGGAGCGGCCAGCTCCAAAACGGGTGTGGACATACTGCAGTATGTGACTGCGTGCGTCCAGGGGAAACTGGGGGAGGGAGGTGCGTGCACGTGCAAGTATACACACACGCCCACCTGACTCGTCTGGTTTCTCTGCCATGAAGACCAGCCGCACGTTGGAGACAAACAGAAAGCCCTTGGGGCCCCACCTGTGGTGGCAGGGTGCGCTGGGTGAGCACTGGCACGCAGGGAGCTGGGAGCTGGGCGGCGCATGGCTGCGCATGGCTGCGCATGGCGCATGTGCCCCTCTGGCTCCCCCCCCCCTCCCCCATGTCAGTGCATGCATCACTCACTTGCCACTACGTGTGCGCACAGAGTCTATGTCGAGCGTCACGCCGTCCCGGCGTAGCAGGAATCGTTCCCCGGGAAATGGCGCCGGAACGAGCATGCCCTCTGGCGTCTGTACCAGGGAAGGGTTGGCAGACATCTTGAAGTACGATTTGCCTCTTGTCTGCAATGGTCAGAGGAGAGGAAATGGAGAGAGAAAAGCAAATCGAGCTGCTCACACCACCCCCACACCACCCCCAGTCATTCGACGACGACGACTCGTTAATGCCATTACATTCATGATGCTCGCTCACTCAAAGATCTCGAGCGTGCGCCTGGAGCGACCCTCCACGGGTCGCTTGGCCGTCGTTGCATGCTGCGCACACCCACAACACCGTGCTGATGAGCGTGAGGCTCTCAAGCTCGCAGCTCCGTCGGTGTTTGGCCTGGTTGCTGCTGCTGTTGCTGTGTCTGCGGTGCTCCCCATGAGCGCAGAGGCAGCACGAAGCGGAGGTCGCATGGGAGGCTCCAGCATGGGATTCTCTGCTGCCCGCCGTGCCGCGCCCACCAGCTCCTACAGGTGAGAAAGTAGCGTGGTGTGGTGTGGTGAGCAAGGGGATGAACGCGACAGGGTGGGGGGGAGCAGTGGCCCATGACCCTCCCACCACCACTCATGCGCATGCGGTGCTGTGCAGCATGCACATGCCCCCCTCCCTCCATCTACCCCACATGCCACTACTAGTGCAGCACCGCACTACCTTGCATGCCCCCTCTCTCCCCCTGTTCCCCCTTGTCCCCCTCCCCCGCACTCCCCGCCCCCCCTGTGGCCGCGCGCATGCGTCGCGTATCGCATGCCCCCTCCTAGTCCCTTCTCCCCCTAACACCCACTGCCCCCCCACACACACACATGCACACGCACACACACACACAGCGCGAGGCCCGCCTCTGCTGGACCCGTTGTGCGTAACACCACCGTGGTCGTCGGCTCTCCCTTTGGCTTTGGCGGCTTCTACCCCTTCGGCATGGGGGGCGGCTACGGCATGGGCGGCGGCACGGGCGTGGGCCCCGTGTTTGGCGGCATCCTGCAGCTCCTCACGATTGGCATCTTTGCGACCATCTTCTTCAGGTTTGTGATGATGTTTGCCGCAAAGCGCAACGACACTCCCGCCGCCAAGAAGGGCGGCGACGAGTGGGGCAACCTGTGAGCAGGGACGAGGCTGATGCAACCGTTGTGACTCAGAAGATGAGAGAGAGCGAGAGCGAGAGACAGCGGTGCCCCAAGTGCGAGTACGAGTGCGAGCGGAGAGACTGAATTCCTGGAGCATGTTGAGCGTCTTCACCAAATGCACGCGTGCGCCCAGCGTGCACAGCATCCCCCGTCACCAACCATCATAATGCCTTATGCCCATCCATCATAATGCCTTATGCCGAAGCAAGTAGCGGGGAGGGGCCATTAGTAGGGGGCAGGCCTCCACACTCGTGGGCTGTGCCACACCTACTATGGCTGCCACTGCCATTGTAATGCATATGAGTTTTGTCCTTGGCGAATGGTGATTTGAACTGCGGCTTGTTGTCCAACGACAGTTGGGAGCGTCACATCAGAATGGAAGCCATCAAGGCCATCAAGGAAGGCCCCCCATCATCAGTAATGCTCACAATGGAGAGAGGCGCATCTGCGCGTACGCAGCACGTTCCCTGGCATTCGCACGGTTGCGGACCTGTGCGTGCTGTGTGTGTGGCTCGCTGTTGTCGACATGGTAGGTAACATACGCGGCAACACACGTGCGGTCCACCATGCCTGCTTGGTGGCGTACGCTGCCGCGCTCTGGTGCGAGCGCTGCTCGTGCTTGGGCAAGCTTTGCACGGCGCTGGTGTGCAGCGCTATGACGAGGGCGGTACCTGTAGGGGGTCCTGCGCCGCCGCCCTCTTCCCAGATGCGCCGCTGCCAGTGACTTGGGGTGAGCAGGACCTGCTGTGTGGCGCAAGCTCGACCCCCTCAAGACCGCAGCGGCGGTTGTGTTTGCGGCCCAGCCCGCTGCCTGGGTCGAGGCGGCGGCTTGTGGCGCTACCCTCCTGTGCTCCGGCCGCTAAGCCAGTTCAGCCCTCTCCCCAGAGCGCGCGAGCGCGCGGCCGTTGTGTGGATCCTATGCGTGCCGTTGCCGTTTGATGATGAGAGTTTTACAATCCACTGCTGGCGGTCACACGTTCGGTTCCAGAGTTCCAGCGGGACTTAAGAGAGCAGGCACGAGGCCCACCAAAAAAAGGTAAAGCTACAAAAGTAGCCCACGGTAGCGCCAACCACGTAGTGGCGGGCGCCAAGCAAGCAGCATCACAGTGCAGGCTGCACACCAACCCCTCCAGTGGCCGGAGGGCGGGCCCAAGGTATAAAACCATGAAGGGACCAGAAAGCAAGCCCCCAAACTAGTGGAAGCGGGGCTGGTAGCACACCCGCCGCAGCACTCTCCTCAGCGACCACAGCACACCCGCGAGCGCACGCGTGTGACGTCACCTCCCCTCACAGACCCCCTTAGGGGCCTAGGATGTCTTGTTCAGAGTGAGCCCGCCGTCCACGCCTCCAACGAAGGGGTGGGTCGGGCCCACCACACCCGCCCATCCACGCGGCACCTCGCCGCCCGCAGCAAAAGACACCAGCGCGTCCCGCAGATCAATCGTCGCCAGCGCCCCCGCCCGCTCAACCGCCACCGAGCGAGCAGGGGGCACCACACCATCACGCGGGCGCGTGATGCGCCACAGGTTGCGGTGGCCGCGATGGTTGGCGCGCGCGCGGCGGCAGGTACGCTGGGATCGCTTGAGTAGGGTGTTGCGGGTGCCGTGATTCGTTGGGGGGAAGGCCTTGGTCCCCTCATGGTCCTGGCGGTGGTGGGGTCTGCCTCGACTGTTTCAGGGCCGAGGTGCCGCTTGCTTGGCGCCCGCTGCCGTCGTGGGGTTCCCTCCCTGTCCCCACCCTTGCCCCAAAGTCTTTGACTTTTCACAGTTCTTCTGCTTTGAACATGTGGACTGTAGATTTGTTGGATAGTAGATTTGTTCCAGATTTGTTCCAAGATTTGCAGCTGGTGGCCCAGAGCAACTCCAGCTGTCCACACCTTGGTGATGGGTGGCCGTCGATTGCTCAGGCAGGAGGCAGAACTGGTCCCCCCCGTTGGTGCGTAGCTTATTGGTGCGTAGCCACCCCCTTTCCTTTCAAGCTCAGCTGAAGAAGCCATGCGTGGCAAGCGGCAAGCGGCGGTGTCAGGCTCTTGGAGGTGCGACGCCCTTCCATCGCAGCCCTGCATGGAAGGGGTGCTGTTGTTTGCGCAACGCTGCCCGGAGTGGTGCACGTAGAGCCTGTACGTGTGCATGGGGGGGAAATTGGGAGGCACAGCTGGCAACTCTGCCCCACCCTCCTGCACTCACGCCGCACGCACGCACGCCGGTGACGCGCACACAGCATCGATGACAACAAGAGCTTCGAGTGCGCGCTGGCGCAGCACTGGCACGCAGCAGACAGGTATGGCATGCAGGCAGGCACACTGTGCAGTGCATGGCGTTAGGGATGCATGCAGTCAGGCGATGCATCATTGCGCTGGCTCATCAAGCTCTCCGGGGAGACGAGAACATGTGGGCAAGGGTGAGAGCGTTAGCAGTGGCGTGACTCTCTTCTTGACCCCCGCCCCTCCTGGCTTCTGTCCGCCTCCTCCAGGTGGACCAAGATTGCCGCCAAACTGCCAGGCAAGAACGCCTGCGACGTGCAGCACCACTTCGAGCTCCTCGAGGTGGGTCCCCATACAGGTTCAGGCGTGGCGACCGAAAACGCCCCCTCAGTGCCTGCATAGGCTATGATGTCTCTGATAGACGCATTCAGTCTTAACGCCCAGCAACCAGCCACTTGCGAGCCGCTTTAGAACCAGCTTCGGTCCGTTCGTTTTTGTTTAGAGGGTCGGATAAGCCCATGCACCCATGTGTCCGTTCATTTAGAGGGTCGGATGCCCATGCAAGCGCGTTATAGCGCACGTGTGTGTCGTGCACGCGTCAGCGTGTCTGCACACGTTTGTGTGTGTGTGCATGCATGCATGCGCGTGACTCCCAACTGCAGTCACATCCCCGCGCGGCAGTTGGTGTGTATGCATGTGAGCGTGGGTGAGAGCATGGAAAAGGCGTTCTGGGGAGAGGGCTTGAGCTTGACTGAATTTTCACGCCACCCCGCGGCTAGCTCGAGACCTCGGGGCTGGCTATGAGGGACACCACTCATCACCGCCCACCCATTGCGCAGGCGGACGTGATGGCCATCCACAGCGGAGGGTTGTCGCCATCAAGCTCTGAGCCACAGGCCAAGAAGCAGAAGACGGGCGGCGCACAAGCATTGAGCGAGCAAGGTATTTGCCCCCGCCCCCCCCCCCGCGCCTTGAAGCGCTCTTCCACGCGTGCACACACAGGCTCCATGCATAAAACACACACACACGTACACCCACAGTTTGTGCGTACACTTGCCCTTTGCTGCTAGGAACTGCAGGTGCCGAGCACACGCACGCGCAGATGCACGCGCACCGTTTGAACAAAAGCATGCACGCACAAACGCGCACCACAAGCGCGCGCATCGCTGTCTCAACTGGCCCCGTGCCCACCTCCAGCCACATACACACACACACACACACCTAACACACCCATCCACAAATCCACACGCAGACCGTCGCAAGGGAGTGTCGTGGAGCGAGGAGGAGCACCGCATGTTCCTCCTGGGCCTTGCCAAGTTCGGCAAGGGGTGAGTGCGGGACTTGGGAGGGCACTGGGCAGAGTTGGGCGCCATCACACACGCCACACGCACGCACACCTGCGCCGACCCACATGTGCACGTGCTGACACGCCCGCGCGCCCCCCCCCCCCCCCGTGTTTTGCCCCCCCCCCCCCGCACGCAGGAGCTGGCGCAGCATCGCCCGCCAGTTTGTCATCAGCCGCACGCCAACCCAGGTGGCGTCACACGCTCAAAAGTACTTCCTGCGCCTGAACAGCGTCAAGGACAAGAAGGACAAGCAGCGCGCGTCGATCCACGACATCACGACCGACCACGTCGTCGCGCACGCGCACAACCCGTACGCGTACACCCACATGGTCGCGGTGCCGCCCGCGATGCCGATGATGCCCTACGCGAGGATGGCAGCGGCCAAGTGAGGAGGCAGGCAATGCTCCTGCAACGAAAACGAGATAAAAAACAGACTTGTTTTGGGAACTCCTCCCCCCTCCCCCACCACATGGCGAAAAATTTCAGACCCCCAACTGTTCTTTCGCGAACCCAAAATGCGCACCATATTGAGTGCAGGGGAGTCTGAAGCAGGCCCGCAAGAGCGGGCCCGCCCCCATCGGCACCCCCTGCGGAGATGATGCACTGCCAAGAGAAAGAGGGGCAAAGCAGCGCACAGCGCACTAATGTATAGAAACCATGGGGACATCACCGCCCTGACAGCTGCCCATGTGTTGGCAGCGCCATAGCCTCTTTTTTGTTTCCGGGCTGCTTAATTTGCAACCTGCTCGAACACATATGCACGGAATGAGCATGCACGGAATCTGTCACTTGTCACATGTCTGTGTCGAGGTCCTGGGAGGGTGAGTGAGTGCGTGGTGTTTTGGGGGGCCACGCATGCGACGTTCGTTTTGAGGAGGGATTGCTCGATTGATTGATTAGGGTGCGGCTGGCAACTTCACTACAGCCGGGTGTCTGCAACTTCACTGCGGCATTACGACCCACACATATTATCTAATGTGTACTCACCCGTGCATATGCCCCATCAGTGACGACTGGTGCACGCAATGTACTGAAGTTTTTCATCGCAGCCACACAACAAAACACCACACAAAACACAGTGCGGAGAGATTATGGTGCGGCTCGCAACTTGACTGCAGCTGGATGCCTGCAACACTTCACTGCGGCATATATGCGCCACCATACGAGGCGTGCTTCTGGCACACGCAGCCGTATACAACAAACGGCAATTAGCTCTGTTTCATGCCCAAAACAACGCAACCATGTTGTCCTTAAAGGGTGCTTCTGGCACACGCAAAAAATTGCACAACAAATGGCAATTTACTCTGTTTCATGCTCAAAACAACACATCCCTGCTGTTCTGAAAGGGTGGTCATTTCATACGCACTACATAGCACTACATAGCCAAGAATGGATTGGTTTTTTGTTCATGTTATGCACGCACCCTATGAATGAAAGACTTAGTACCTGGTGCCTTATCATGAAATGCACGTTTTCAATGTTGATGATCAGTTCTGATCACCAACACGTGGAAATCGCAACCGGGCTACACCTAGAAACGTGGGAGAATGAGAGTAAGATTATGTAAGCACCTGTTGCTGTCAGCGCTGTTGCAGCCAGCCCTGGCCGTGCTGTGTGTGTGTGTGTTTGAAGGCGAGTGCCACTCGCTCTTTTCCTGGTGGCTTGGTAGGCCTGTGCGTGACACTAAACCGGGCGTCCTGTGGTCCAATCCTCATGTGGCAGTGTGGTCGACAAGCAAGCACCTCGCGACAACTGCGTCATCGTCCATCATGCCTGCCCATCAAACCGTGTGGGGCCACATGAGGCACTGCAGCTGGGGCTTTCGAAACAAAAAAAGTGCAGCAGTCACTAAGCATGGGGGGAGCAGCTGCTGCGACGACAAACTCATTACACTCTAGAGCACACTCCTGCTTGCGTGCGCCCCTTCTCTCCTCCTCTTGCTCAAGTACAGGTCCCACACAGCCTAAGCTTGCCTGCCCCATTATGTGCGAGCCGTATCCTGATGGAGGCACCAAGCTGGACAGAGCCTGCAGTGATGGTCCTCGCGTGCGTCATGGATATGGTGCCACCCTGGGATCTTACGCTCCGATCCGGTACGGCCCCCCTCCCCGCTCAGTGCGACACCGCAATCTGCCCATCGCTGCTACTCATGATCTTGTCGACGACGCGCGAGATGCGGTCGCGCCAGTCTGAGTTGAGGATGTCCCTCATCGTGTCGAGGATGTGGAGGTCGGGGTCGAGCTTGTTGGACCAGCCCTCGAGCACGAGCGCGGTGACAACGATCGTCGACACCGTCGACTTGAGCGTCACACCGTGCGTCCGCAACGTCTCGATCATGTTCACAAATACCTCGGTCGTGTTCTTGCGGATGTACTCAGGGTCGAGCCGCTCAAACATGCTCACCAGGTCGGCAACAAACGCGTCGGGGTCCTTGCACGTGTGGCGCTCCGAGATGGTGAGGATCGCGCGCGCTATGCCGCCGCCGTCCTGGCGCGTGAGCTGCCGGAAGAACCCAACGAGGTTCTGCTGGTCGATCGGCAGCAGCTCAGCGATCATGCCCGCGTCGAGCAGCACCATCCGCGGAGGGGGAGCCCAGCCTGCGGCCCATTGGTCGCCGAGCAGCCGCGCGACCAACCGGCCGATGCGCGACTCCGACGCCGGCGCTGGCTCGCGCACGAGGATGTTGCCTGGGTGGAGGTCTGCGTGGCAGAAGTTGTCCTTGAGCAGCATCTGCAGGTACAGGTTGAGGCCGGTCTTTGCGAGGAAGCCCGACTTGAACGAGCCCGGCTCGGGGTCGGAAACGTAGCCCGAGATGAGGTCGCCTTCCTCAAACGTCTCGACCAGCACGTCGGGCGCGACGAGCGGGTAGAGCGGGCGCGGGAACGAGACGTGCGGCCACGCGCGGAAGTTGTGGATGAATCGCTGAAGATGGCGCGCCTCGACCGAGAGGTCGAGCTGCTCGTGCAGCGGGCCGCCAAACTGGCGCACGCTCTCGTCGAGCCGCAGCTCGCTCACGCCAGGGATCAGCCCCGCGGCCATGACCGCGCGCTGCATGAGCACAAAGTCGCGCTGCATCACGTTGGTCACACCCGGGTGGCGAACCTTGACCGCGACCAGCTGCCCCGGGCGGCCCCCAGTCAGAGCGGCGCCTCGTCGCGAGAGCCGCGCGCGGTGCACCTGAGGGGGGGGTGTTGCCATGTTTTGGTTGTTGGTTGTTTGATGTATGCGGGCTTCGGGTTGAGTGGCTGGGGCTTGGGTTGGGGTGCTCGTGCTGCATGTGCGCGGCGTGTGACTGACAGTGCTGGCGCCGTCCTGTATCGACACACGTGCTTCATGCATGCAAGCAGCAGCAGCAGCACGATATGCTGCCTGTGCACCTGTGCAATGGAGCCGCTCGCGACGGGCGCCACCTCAAACTCTGTGAACAGCGCGTCATCGCTGTCGCCGCCGGCCGCGCCGCCGTGCGCGGCAAACGCGGCGTTGACGGCCTGCAGGGACAGCCGGCCGTCGTGCTCCGGCGCGCCCGCCTGCAGCCGCTCAAACCGCTTGCACAGGTCCTGCGGGAAGAGGTCGGGGCGCGACGAGCTCCACTGCGCCCACTTGATGAACGCGGGGCCCGCGCGCTCAATCGTCCACAGCACGAGGTCCATCCACTCTGGGCGCCACGCTGCCCCCGTCACACCCAGCCCGAACACGAGCGGCGCGGTCAGCAGCACGGGCGAGAAGAGCGCGGCCAGGTAGAGCCCGCGCAGCCACACCGCGGCCTCTTCGAGCGCAGACAGCAACAGCGCCGGCAGCGGCAGCGAGATGCGGACCCCGGGCGGCCAGCGATGGTGCGGTGGGGTGAAGGTCCGCGACGAGAGGCTGGCGGGCTGAGGAGTGTGCCATGCGTGCGTGTGGAAGCGCGATGGGACGAGGTACGCCATCGCAGCGAGAGGGAGCACGCCAGCGAGCAGGCGCTGCACGGGGGGAGAGGAGGCATGCATGGGCAACAGGCAAGGGAGGGCAGCGCGCTGCCGTCAGCGGGCATATGTACACATTCACACGGTACGACGCAGGGGGGGGGGCGTGTTGGCACGCACGCATGCACGGGGGCTCGCATGGCGCATCCCATGCGAGTGGTTGGTGGGCCCCTGATGAGCCCCTGATGACCCCTGATGACCCCCTGACGAGCCCCTGAGCTTCCACTGCTTGGCCACCACCGCGTGCTCCACCCACCTGTCCACTGCGCGTGTCCGTCACGCTGCAAACCACCGCAGCCGTCGTCTGCTCGACATCATTCGTCTTGCGCTGCACCTCCTGTCTCGCACGGGCCCTAATGGCACGCCATGCGGTGGACGCACGCGAGGCGGCGGTGCCAAACCCTCCTCCCTCAACAAACGAGCGGCCACTGGTAGAGCACTGATTTTCAGCGCTAGCGCCGAGGGTGCTGCTGCGCAGGTGAGCACAAGCACAACGACTGCGGGTCAGTAAGCGAGCGGGCATGCATGGGTTGGCTCCAGGGAGCCAACCAAGGGCATGCATGGCGTGACAGTACGGTATGCGATTGAACACAATTGAACATCGACATCCTGCGCGTTTCACCTGCATCGTGAAGCGCAGGTCGCCGCATCCCTCGCCAGAGTTCGCAGGGACAGCAGCGCCATCCCCCAAAAGCTGTGACCACCCCCCCCCTCTCTGCTAGGGCAAGGGCGTTGTCAGTCGACTCGACCAGGTGACTGTGCCTGTTTGTTGTGGGTTAAAGGAGTTGGCACATGTGCAATCACGTTTATAAACGCGTTTAACCTTCCTCACACCCTGGGGCTTGCATTGCGCACCGACGTCCCCCGCACGCGTCCTCCGCACTCTCGCGCTCTTCATTACACCTCTCAATTCAGCGGGGCGAGCGGGCCCTGATCGACACCGAGGATTTTTGTCTCTGCCATAGGTGACGACGTGATGGAGGACGACATGTCCCTCGCCACGTTGAAGGTAGATTGTAGAGCATGATTGTCACGGATGAGCTCTGATGAGCTCTGCGCAGGGCGCATGCGGGCACATGCACACAAATCGGGCATGGGGATGCATGGAGTGCATGGCGCACCTCCTCAGCGTGCGTGTGCCGCTACATCTGCACGGACGGGTGTACGCCACAGATCAGAAGGGCTGTCACCTTCAGGGCACACTGGAGGTGGACATCGCACGAATACGCAGGCTGTGCAGTTTGGGTGATGTTGCCCCCTTTTTACCACACGACACGCACGCAGGCCAGCCAGCCGCAGGACGCAGCAGCCCCTGCCGCAGCCCCTGCCGCAGCGCCTGCCGCAGCACCTGCCGCAGCACCTGCACCAGGTGTCACCGCGCCTGAGCCCGAGCAGGCTGCAGCACCCAGCGCTGCGCCGACACCCGCTGCACATGCGGCAGCCCCGGCAGCAGCGGTGACGGTTGCTGCATCAGCGGCACCCGAGGGCGCGCATGCGTCCGCGATCGGCGAGGCAGCAGCACCGCAGCAGCAGCAGCAACAGCAGCAGCAGGCGGCCGCAGAGGAGCAGCAGCAGCAGCAGCTGCTGCAGATCCAGCCGGGCGGTGGTGCCGCAGACGTGCAGGGCGCGGCGAGCGGGGGGACCAAGCGCCCAACCCGCACGCGGCCATCCACTGCGCCACCAGGGTCGTCTCCAGCAGCAGCGGGAGCAGCAGCAGCAGCAGGCGACGTTGGCAAGAAGGAGGCCGGGCCGGCGACGCGCACGCGCCACGGCCCAAGGCCGCCCGCGCCTGCATCCTCGTCCAAGCCGGCGGCCCCAGGCGGCGGTGGGGAGGAGCGCCCGCCCAAGCGGCCGCGGCACGGCGGCCAGGAGGACTCGGCCGAGACGACGCCGCATGGCACGGACGAGGACGACGACGAGCCAGAGGCGACGGACAAGGTGGGGGAGGGGGGCGCGGGCCACAAGCACACCCCGGACAACAAGGGGGCCACGGGGAAGGCTCCGAAGAAGCGCAGCAGCGGCGTGCGCAAGTCGAAGGCGGCGGCACAGCAGCCGGGTGCCTCTGCCCAGGGCGAGGTGGGAGGGGGCGCGGGAGCGGCGGGAGAAGGGACAGCAGCAGCGCCAAAGGCCGCGGCGGCGCCGAGGGTGAAGGGGCCGCGGCCGCCGCGCAATCGGGCGACTGCGGCGCAAAAGAAACCAACGCCCGTGCAAGGTGCGCTTCGCGTGCGCTGCGCTGCCGAGCGGCACGCGTGCTGGTTTGCGACACGCTGTGCAGACTCTCAACACGGCCTGCCTACTCCCCACGAGCCCCTCGCCAACCCCGCCCCCCCCCCTCTCCTGGCCCTCTGTGTGTGCCTGGCACTCACACCTGCACACACCTGTTCATACAGACCCCGAGAGCCCTTAGTGCGCAGCGCCCAACAGCGCCCGACAGCGCCCAACAGCGCCCGACAGCCACGCACATGCCGCATGTGACATCCCCCCTGAGACACACACACACACACACACACACACACACACACACACACACACTCCCTCCCCCCCTCTCCCCCGGCCCGTCAGCAGCGGCCCGAGAGCCCCGCGTACGCAGCGCTCGGCAGCGCCCGCCTGCCCACCCGGCACGCACATGCGGCCATGTGACATGCCCCCCCCCAATCTCACACACTCCCTCCTCCGCCTCCCCCCTCCGGCCCTTCCGCAGTCCCCGAGAGCCCCGTGTATGCAGCACTCGACAGCGATGGCAAGCTGGACGCGCTCAAGACCGCGCTGGCTGCGTACGAAACAGCGGCGGCCGAGGCAACAGCGGCGGCAACGGTGAGGATGGTTAGGGGCACGGGTCTGTCTTTGCACGGGGGGGGGGGGGGACATAGGAGAAAACATGCCAAATAGCCCCTGCAGGAGGCATTTTTTGGCAGAAAGGGCTGAAAAACTTCGAATTTCCCGCGATACGCCCCGCAGTTTCCCCCCACATTTCCCGGTTTCCCCCCGCAGCAGGGGCTGCGGGGGCTCAGGGGCAGCGGGGGCAGCAGGAGGCTGTGGGGGCTGCGGGGGCAGCAGGGGCTGCGGGGGCGCTAATGACACCACTGCTGGCTCCGTATGCAGTGGCTGCGTGCATGACGCGGCAGCGGCGGAGGCAGCAGCGGCCGCAGCGGTGTGGAGGTTTTGGGCACGGGTTTTTGGGGTGTTCAGGGCACGGGTCAGGGTTGGGCACGGGTTGGGCACGGGTTCAGGGTTGAGGGTCTGTGGAAAGCCACAGACCCTGACATGTGGGGTCTAGGGCCCTAGGTACGGCTCCTCAAGGCTGTCCCACCCATCTGCGCACGCACCCACTTACTGCAACGCTGCCGTCGGCGCGCTCGTGCAGATGGTCGAGCGCCACGTGTCGGCGTTCTTCCCGCTCAGCGCGTCCGACTTCATGACCGCGGAGCGGCTCGCTCCGTTCAAGGCGCTGAGGGCGCGGCCGACTGCCGACCAACCACACCTAATCAAGGTGTGTGCGCAGGGGGAGGGGCGCGAGCATGCGGGGGGTGGGGTGGGGGGCGGGGGTGCCTTCGTGGTGCGAGGGAGCAGTCAACAAGGTAGGGGGGGGGGACGCGCCCATTTGTGTGCAGGGTATGGTGGAGGGGATACCATGGCCCCGAGCGAAGCGAAGCTCTCCTCCGCATCTCATGCCCGTTGCCCGCACGCGCCGCCTCGCCCACCGCGCATTTGTCACCCGCCCACCCCCGCGCTCATCGCCCGGGGTGGTGGTCTGCCCACCACCCCCTGCGCCCGCCCACCCCCTGTGCCCACCTCCCACCTCCTATCGCCCGCCGCCCACGCCGTGCCCACCGCTGATTGCCCCCGCCACCCCTGTACCCCCCACCCCCTGTGCCACCGCCCACCGCCCATTGCCGCCGCCCACCCCGTGCCCACCGCCCTGCCTGCCCACCACCCCGTTTGTGCCCACCGCCCACCGCCCATGCTCGCCGCCCACCCCGTGCCCACCGCCACTGCCGCCCACCACCCCCCCGCCCACCCCTGTGCCCACCGCCCGCCTCCCATCGCCCACTTGCCCACCCCCTGCGCCCTCCGCCCGCCTGCAGCCGGCCGTCGACAAGGCCAACGAGCTGTTTGCGTGCTGGAAGTTCATCAGCAACTCTGCCGACCTGCCCGACAAGAAGAACACCGCTGCCGAGTCGGTGCGGACGAGGGCGCGCGCGGGGACGCCGGGCGCAAGCGGTACAGGTGCAGGTGCGGGCGGAGGAGGAGGCGGGGGCGGAGGAGGCAGGGCCACCGCGCCACCCGCTGGGGCTGCGACACGCGAGGGAGGGGGGGGCGGCAGGGCGGACGGCGCAGCGGCGCTCAAGCGCGAGCGCGAGCGCGATAGCGGCGGCGGCGGCGCGGCTGGCGGCAGCGGCGCCGGCACGCCGCTGCCGAGCGTGGGCATCGGCGGTGCAACGGGCGCGGGGGGGCCTGCGGCGCCGCTGGCGCTCGCGTCCGCGCCGCCCACGGGCGACGACGTGCGCGACCGCACGCTGTCGGCGCTCTACGCCGCGCTCGTGTCGTCGACCGCCGGCGTCGACCTTGCCGACACAGCGGCGCAGCTGGAGCGGTGCGTGTACGACGCAGCCGGCGGCGGCAGCGGCGGCGGCAGCGGTGGCGTGGGGTCAGCGTACCTGCGGCGCGCGTTTGCGGTGTGGGGGCTGGTGTCGCCCGAGAGCGACGGGTTCAGCGCCGAGGTGCGCGATGTTGGGGCCCAGGGGGGGAGGAGCAAGCGTCGGGGGAGGGGGGGGAGTGAGTGCCACGTCGGTAGCGCGTGCATACACAAACATGCATGCGCACACGCGCGCGCACACATACACACGCAGGTGGCCGAGCTGCTGGTCGAGGGCCTGCTGACCCCGAAGGCGCTTGCGGCGCTCGACCTGGGCGACGCGAATGGCAGCAGCGGCGGCGGGCCGGCTGCGACAGGCAGGGGCCAGAAGCGTGGGGCCACGTGATTGGTCACCCGGTCGTCAGCATAACGCTTCAGGACGTGATCACTTGGTGGGGCCAAGGAGGGCCCACCATGCCGGGGGGTGGGGGTGGGCCTGAGGGTCTGCCCTCGCTAGGGGAAAAAGGCTTTTTTAGTATGTCAGGCAAATGCGCAATGTGACGCTCCTTGTAATGCAGATCTGGAGCGCCTGTTAGGCATCAACGCCATGGCTGTGCTGATTTGGGCACTGCCTTGATGACGCGCGCTCCTCATAAACCACCACCAACACCGTCGTCGCTGCCACCGATGGCCGCTGCGAGTGGCTGCGTGCGTGTGTGTGTGTGCGTGTGTGTGTGTGTGCGTGCGAGTGTGTGTGCAAGTGTATGCGTGTGTGTGTGAGTGTGTGCGTGTGCGTGCGTGTGTGTGCCGTCCACACAAACGTGTGGATGGAAACTGCCATGATGTGCGCATCACCCTCGACATGCATACGTTCGACACCGCGTATATTTTTTTTGCTTCCTCTTCCTGCTTCGTGCCGTGACGGTGCGAAGCTTTCTGGTTGTTTGGCTGGGCTGGGAGTTTCTTCCCTCGGCGCTTCCTGCGCCCCCGCGCGTGCCACTGTCCAGCAACTACAGTCGCACACGCCTTCGTGCTAATCGTTGGTAAGAAGAGCCTCCACAGAAAATTAGTTTCCTTTCGGTTAGGACGCTAGCAGTCCTCTCGTCCCCTCTCTCTCATCGCCAGCGCTCTCCCCCATCCCCAGCAGCTCGCTGCACCATCGTACGTGGACTGTGCGCAAGTGGCGCGTGGCGGCAACTGAGTGGTAGCCGACACCCTGCATGCAACACATGCATGCCACACACAAACACACACACACACACACACACACACACACACAGGCCTTGGCAACTGCACCGTGCCAGGGACGCGGCAGCCAGCCAGCAGCAGCAGCCCCAGCAAGACTGTGCATGGAGACGGCAGCAGCCAGCAGCAGCCCCAGCCTTCAGGCAGTGCTGAGGGTGATGACGGGTGGCAGCAGTGAGCAGCAGCGGTGGGCAGCAGCGCAGCGTGTCGGCGTGGTTGCGCTCACCACGATCACCATGTCCTGCGCCGGCATGGCGTTCATGCTGCGTGCCAGCAGGCAGCGGCAAGCAGGCAACCGGGATGGCGTCGTGGCAACAGTCGCTGCGGCTGCTGAGTCCTGCGATGTAGAGCCTTTTGGCGAGGCAACACCGCCAACCCCAGACGGGTGGTCGCTCGGCTTCCTGTGGCCGAGCAGCAGCGCCAGTAGCGGCGTAGCCTGGCTGGAGCAGCCTGCGGCGACCAAGGAGGTGCGCGTCTGCGCCTCAACCAAGGAAGAGGGCGCCGAGGGCGGCTGCGAGAGCACCCGGAGAGACGTAGAGTACCCGCGCGACCAGGCGTGTGCAGCTTGCAGCAGTCACGGGGCGGCCGAGGCGCAGCCTCGTGACGGGTCTGCCGAGGCGCAGCCGCTGAGCCACAGCCCCGATGACACGGGCAGCGAGCTGGGCGGCGGCGTCTCGAAGGAGTCTGACGAAAGCAGCAGCGACCTCGTGGCTCCCTGGGTCTTTGTGGATGAGGGCGCCCTGCGAGAGGCGTATCTGCAGTCAACCCAGGCGAGGTTGCAGCCTCCAGAGCTGCACGGGAGGGTGAAGCGCGCGCGCATCCGCTACGTGCAGCAGCGCCTCGTCGCGCGGCTGGTTTCGGACGGCGCGCGGCTCGGGCAGCCCGGGCACTCGGCTGTGCTACCCAACACGTACGTGCGTTCACGGCTTTCGATGGCTGACGCCGTTATGTGCAGCAACGGCGCCGTCGTGCTGCTGCCACCGCCGCTCACGCGCCTGCGCTTTCTGCAGTAGCAAGCCTGCCGCCCGCCCACCCGCGAGGATGGTGTGTGTGTACAACAGTCTCCGAGTATAAAACAAGTGCGCGATTCAAGTCGCGGCACTTGCTTGCCTTGCCTGGCCTGCCGCACATGCCTAGGCTGTAGAGCTGTGGCCATGAGGAGCCCTGCGCAAGCATGCGCGTTTAGCACGCGACAGTTCATGACGTATCACATTGAATGACGTACAAAGAAGACCTGGACAAGACCTGGTGCACCGCGCCATAATACCACCTATTGATCCCACTGACAGTCCCACACCTGTGCTGACATGCGATTAAACCCTGAATACACGTTGGGCACATTTCCTTTCTTCCTCAACCAACCCAGTAGTGCAGAGCGCTCCAAGTGTAGCAAATGTGTCTCCTGCCTGTCTTCTTCCAGCCGTGTCACCTGCTGCGATGCATGTCCACCTCCACCTTCCCACCAAGTTATGCCAATGTCAAATCAGCGCTGTGCGCCTCCTTCGAGTGTCATCATGTGTCGCCAGCTGCGCCGCCGCGCCGCCACCTCAGCCCCTGCCAGCCGCGCCAGTTTTACCCAATGTCAAGTCAGCTGCACGCACACATCCTTAGCCCACCCTCCCTGCTTCTCGCTTCCCGCAGCTGTGCCCAATGTGACGCCACGTCAGCTGTACACACTTAAGTCAGCTTTACACACAGATCCTCGGCCCGCCCCCTCTACTTCTCGACTCCTGCCGCGCCAGCTGTGCCCAATGTGATGTCAAAGTCAGCTCTACCCCCACCCCCACCCACATCCTCAGCCCACCCCCAACCCCCTACTTCTCGCTCTCGCTGGGCAGCGCGACGAAGTCCTTGATTCTCCCGAGCCACGCCATGTACTCCACCGCCGTCTTGTCAGCGGACATCACGCGCAGGTAGCCGCCCAGCTCAGCCGTCACGCCGCGCTCCTCAAGGAAGTCGAGGAACGCCTGGCGTGTGTGTGTGTGCGCGTGTGTGTGTGTGTGCACGTGTGTGTGCATGCATGTGTGTGTGTGTGTGTGCAGGTAGCCGCCCAGCTTGGCCGTCACGTCACGCTCTTCAAGGAAGTCGAGGAACGCCTGGCGTGTGCGTGTGTGCGTGTGTGTGTGTCGTGCACGTGTGTGTTTGTGTGTGTGTGTGTGTGTGCAGGTAGCCGCCCAGCTCGGCTGTCACGCCGCGCTCCTCAAGGAAGTCGAGGAACGCCTGGCGTGTGTGTGTGTGTGCGTGTGTGTGTATGCGTGTGTGTGCGTGTGTGTGCAGGTAGCCGCCCAGCTTGGCCGTCACGCCACGCTCTTCAAGGAAGTCGAGAAACGCCTGGCGTGTGCGTGTGTGCGTGTGTGTGTGCCGTGCACGTGTGTGTGTGCGTGTGTGTGTGTGTGCAGGTAGCCACCCAGCTTGGCCGTCACGCCGAGCTCTTCCAGTCAAGAAACGCCGGGCGTGTGCGTGCGCGTGTGCGTGTGTGTGGAGGGGGTCCTCCAGGACGTGTGAGGAACACCTGCGTGCGCAACGTGTGTGGGAGTGCGGAGCCGTGCCCCACACCCACCTGCTGCAGCGTGTTGTCGAGCTCCTCAAACACGGGCCCCGTTTGTGTGTGTGTGTGTGTGTGTGCGTGTGTGTGTGTGTGTGCGTGTGTGTGTGCATGCGTGCATTTGTGCGTGTGTGTGCGTTGTGTGTGTACACGCGCATGCACAGTGCGTGTGTGTGTGCGCATGCACATGTGTGTGTGTGCGTGTGTATGTGTGTGTGTGTGAGAGTGTGTGTGTCAACCTGCTGCAGCGTGTCATCAAGCTCCTCAAACACGGGCCCCGTGTACCCCGGCGTCCCGTCGTCGTCGTTGTCTCCTCCGGCTGCGGCGTCCTCGGCAGTCTCGTGCGCGATGTGTGCGATCCCGACGTACTCTCCGTCCGAGTCGCACTCGAAGATGAGGGCTGACGTGCCCTTGGAGACGGAGACGCGGAACTGCATGTGTGTGTGTGCGTGTGCGTGTGCGTGTGTGTGTGTGTGTGTGTGTGTGTGAGCGGTGGGTCGATGCGCGCGATCCCGACGTACTCTCCGTCCGAGTCGCACTCGAAGACGTGCCCTTGGCAACCGAGACGCGGAACTGCAAAGACGGGGGGGGGGGGGGAGGGTGAGGGTGAGGGTGCTGAGGAGGAGGAGAGGAGATATCACCGCCGCCCATCTCTGTCTGATGCATTCAATGGCTTCCCAGGCTTCTGGTTATGGCTCTTTGGGGTCGGGCTCTGTTGCAGATTCAGGTGGTGCATGCTGTGCATGCTGTGCACCCACCCACCACCACCGTCACGGACCCACCCACCTACCCACCCACCCACCCAGACGCACACACCAGCAGCAGCAGCAGCAGCAGCAGCAGCAGCAGCAGCAGCAGCAGCAACAATAACACACCTTGACCTGCACAATCTCATCAATAACTGCCCCTCTCCGTCCTTGTCCATGCCCCCCCCCCTCTTCCACACCCACACACGCACCCACATGCACCCACATCCACACACACACACGCACACAAACACACCTTGACCGGCACAATCTCGTCGTCACCATCCTCATCGTTCGGCCCCTCTCCGTCCTCGCCCATGTTGCCCCCCCCACCCACCCGCCCACCCACCCACGCACACGCACACACCTTGACCGGCACAATCTCGTCGTCATCATCTTCATCGTTTGGCCTCTCTCTGTCCTCACCCGTGTTGGCCCCCCCCTTCACCCACCCACCCACCTACACCCACACACAAACACACCTTGACCGGCACAATCTCGTCGTCATCATCTTCATCGTTTGGCCCCTCTCCGTCCTCGCCCATGTTGCTCCCCCCCCGCCCACCCACCCACGCACACACACACACCTTGACCGGCACAATCTCGTCGTCATCATCTTCATCGTTTGGCCCCTCTCCGTCCTCGTCCTCGTCCTCATCGCCTGCGTCGGGCTGCTGGTTGTCGAGGTCCACCTCGACCACGATCGCCTCACCGTTGAACTCCTGTGTGGTGGTGGTGGGGGGGGCATGTGCGTGTTCAAGTGGTGGTGGTGGTGGGGGGGGGCGTGCATGTGTGTGTGTGTGTTTGTGTTTGCGCGTGTGTGTGCGCGTGTGTGCGTGTGGCTGTTGAGGTCCACTTCGATCACAATCGCTTCGCCGTTCAATTCTTGGATGTGCGTGTGTGCATGGGGTGGCGGTGTGTGTGTGTGTGTGTGAGTGCGTGTGTGTGTTGGTTTATGTGTGTGTGGGGTGCTGTCAGCACACCGCTCTCACCTAGGCACACAGCTGCTGCCGGTGCCACGTGTGTGTGTACGTGTGAGCATCGTGTCGACTGCAGCGGCCACAGCACTGCGAGTGCCGTGCATATGGTCCACACGCGACCTACGCTGCCACGACACTGCCCGCCAGCTGACCCACAACCATACCGTCGGGGCAGCATGCATGGCATGTGGGTGACTCGCCATGCGGCCCATGCGTCACACACCATGCCCTCCAGCACCCACGCGCCCATCCGTGTGCGCCCCATCCACATGCATGCCATCCACGCGCGCCCATGCCCGCACCTTGAGCAGGTAGAACGCGTTCTTTCCTGGTGGGTTGTCGATCTGGAAGCCGTTGGGCGGCGGCGACGCCAGCGCCTCGTCCCGCCTGTAGTACTCCCGCTCGTACTTCAGCTCGTCCTTCAGCACACTGATTAAGCTCTTGGAGACGGCGGAGGCGCATGAGACGACGGGGCGGCGGGCGCACATCGGGGTGTTGGAGACAACAACACCCCGCAGCGACGCATGGGGAGGGGCACACGCGCGTGCACACGCGCTGGACACCCGGCTGGTGGACGCTGAAGGGATTGAGCAACGCATCGCAACTGACTGTGAGGGGAACGCGACGTGCGCGTGCAATGAGTGACACACCAACTGCTGACACACACGCACACACGCGCACACACGCATACAACACACACACACACACACACACACAGTCACACACGTGCACACACAAGCCACCCACACGCCTGCGCACACAGACTGTTGGTGCTCGACTCCATTCCTGTGGCCGAGAAGCTCAGCGGGTATGGCCAAGGGCGACACCAGCCACGCCATGCCATCGATCCAGATAGCAATACATTCTTCGAGATTAACAACACATTCTTCAGGGAGAGCACTTCTACAACTCGCCCCTACACTACCTACACTCCTACCCTCTGCTCGCACAACTCCCCCGCCCCGTCCCGCCCTGTGCTCCAGACCTGCCACAACCAGTTGGAGGAATCTCCTCGACAAACACGACGTCACTTCCCATCTGCCGCCAGCTGCGTGTAGCCGTCGCCGTTGGTGGTCGTGTTGTCGCGCAGGTGGCGCGCGCGCAGCTCGATCAGCGGGCGCCTGAGCTCCTCCTCCTTGACTGTCCCCACGAGGGCCTCGATCTCGGCCTGCACACACGCGGGGGGGGGGGGGGGGAGCAATGTCGATGTCGTGTCAGCCACGTACACCACACACAAGTGTGCCGTATCAGCCACGCACACACGCATGCACACGCACACGCGCAGTCTGCCGTATCAGCCACGCACACACACACGCACGCGCGCACGCACGCATGCACACGCACACGCACACGCACACACACATATCCGCCCACCTCGCACAGACACCCGTCGGTGCTTTCCTGCGCCATCGTGTAGAACGCGTCCAGGCGCGCGTCGCCCCAGTAGTTAACGCGCACGTCGTTGGAATTCCCATCCTGCTTGATGTACGCAGCTAGTCGGTTGGAGCCGATGGCCGACCTGGGAGCGTGACAGTGTTCTCCTTGTCAGTTTTTTTGTGTGTTTTGTGGTCCTGTTGACCGCCTTGACTGCTGCCTTGGCCTTGTGTGATCGGTGACATCAAGTACATGACACGTGTTCAAAGTCTTTCAAGCTCTTGAAGAGCTCTATCTGATGAGATCAGAGACCATCAAGCAAGTTGGGAAGTCACTTGATCAAATGGCTGCCAATAGCTACCAGTAGCCCTAAAGAAAATGACTGAAACGTGACGATCAGGCACCCAATCATCACCATGTCCCCCCCCGCCCTGCATGCACGTACACACACACACACTCACACACACACACACATACATGCACACACGCACACACACATACAAACGAGCCGTTCAACCTGTTCAGGGTTTGATGATGGATGTTACAGTCAGGGACACCTCCAAAGGGTCCAGAAGGTTTTATTAGGGTATAGGTTACAGGGTTTGCGGGTTAAGGGTTTACAGCGTGGCAAACAGACACTCCATCACCACCATGCCCCCTGCACACACACACACACATACACACACACACACAAACACACCTGCTGTTCTTCCACAGCTGAAAGCTCAGGAAGGACGATGTAAACTGCGGCGTGGGCGTGTGCGTGTGCGTGTGTGTGTGTGTGTGTGTGCGTGTGTGTCACTGGTGCAGAAAGGCGTGATGCGGATGCATGCGTCACACGGGAGGGTCGTTTGGCGGGACCTCCACATCACGCCGGAGCACAGAGCGCGACGCGTTTTTGTGTGCTCCGAGGAAGCACAGAGGGGGGGGTGGGGCGGAGGGGCGCGGGGAGCGTGCAACAAAGGTATACAGAAGTGTTTCCGTTAGGCAACCCGCAACCCGCAAACCTGCAACACCAGGTTGAGATTGACCGATTTGGGGTGGGGCTGAGGGTTGAGATGACACAAATGTCGAACCGAAAGTGTGAAAACTGACATTTTCCCACCCTTTTCGCAAAAATGCCTCTTTCGGGTTGAGATTGGGGAGTGAGCCGTGAGGCCCGGGTTGAGCCATCATTTCCCCAGCATCCTACGCAGAACCACCGGTAAACATCACCTGTGCAGCACGCCTGCAACCCCGCTGCACACACACACGCGCACCCCCCCACACACACGCACATGCGCACCCTCCCACCCACACCCATGCACCCACACGCGCGCACGCATTCACACTCTCTCTCCCACACTCTCCCAACCACCGCCAGCCCCGGGATGATCAGTCCATTCCCAGCGCCAGCAGCAGCAGCAGCACACTCGCACACACACACACGCACCCACTCCCTCCCACACAACCCAACATCTCCCACGCTATCCACCACCTACTATCCATCTCCCATTTCCCCCCTTTCTTCCCCACGCTATCCACCACCCCTCACCTCAGGCCCAGGTATGATCAGCGTGTCCATCCCGAACGCCACCGGCAGGACCAGCGCAGCAGCCCCCGCCACACACGCACCCCCCCCCCCCACACACACTCCCACACTCTCTACCATCACCCACACTAAGCAACACCCCCCACCCCAGGCCCAGGGATGATGAGCGTATCCATCACTAGCGCAAGCAGTAGCCCTCCCCCCCCACCCACTACCACACTCTCCACCATCTCCCACACTCTACACCATCCCTCACCCCAGGCCCAGGGATGATGAGCGTGTCCATCCCCAGCGCGAGCGGCAGCACCAGCGCAGCAGCTCCCGCCTTGAGCGTCGACACCGTGCCGTGCCGCCTTGTCGTCGCCTGGAGCTTCTCGAGGATGAGGTCGGGGCCCACGGATGTTGGGTGGTGGATGATGATCTGCGCACAGCCAAGCACACACACGCACACACACGCACACGCACACGTTCGGGGCTTAGGGTTCAGGCAGTGTTTTAGACTCCACGTTTTTCATTGTTGATTTGTTGCTTCTTTAGGATGATGAGAGTTTTACAATCCATACGGATGAGGTCGAGTTCTACGGAGGTCGGTTGGTGTATACTGATCTGCTCACACACACACACACATTTAGGGCTAAGCATTCAGGCAGGGCCCCAGACAGGGTTCAGTCAGGGTCCAGGGGGGTCCGTCATCGCCTTGGAGCTTCTCTAGGATGATGTCGGGGCCCGCCGCGGTCGCAACTGTGGTCGGGTGGTGGATGGAGATTGGTGGATGGAAAGGTGGGAGGCGGGAGTGTATACGAGCTCTCCACCCAGGCGTCTCAGTACCATTTCCCCACTGGAGTTTGAGCTACAGAGCAGCGCAGCAGCGCAGCACAGAGCACCAACGCGCAGCGCGGTGTAACACAGCGCAGCGCAGCAGAAGCACGGCAAGAAAATGTGCGCAAGCACCGCACGGCGCAGCACAGCACAAGCCCCCAGTCCACGTTCATTGGGATTGAGGACACAGCGTAGCACAGCACAGCACAGCACAGCGCAGCACAGCACAGCACAGCACAGCACAGCACAGCGCAGCACAGCGCAGCACAGCGCAGCACAGCGCAGCAGCACAGCACAACGCAGCAGCAGCATGGCAAGAAAATGTGTGCAAGCACGGCACGGCACAAGCCCCCATTCCACGCTCATTGGGAGCGGGGACACAGCGCAGCACAGCACAGCGCAGTGATGTGGGCAAGCACAGCACAGCACAGCAGCAGCACGGCAATAAAATGTGCGCAAGCACCGCACGGCACAGCACGGCACACACACCCAGTCCACATTCATTGGGATCAAGGAAACAGTGCAGCAGAGCACAGTGCAGAGATGTGTGCAAGCACAGCACAGCACAGCACAGCACAGCACAGCACAGCAGCAGCACAGCAGCAGCAGCACAGCGCAGCAGCAGTAACAGTAACAGTAACAGTAACACGGGGTTTCCAGCTACGCAGGCTACTCTTCAAAGCAGCAGCAGCAGCACGGCAAGAAACTGTGCGCAAGCACCGCACGGCGCAGCACGGCCCCCCTCCCCAGCCATTGAGCATTGAGCATGGCGGACAAGTGGGCACAAGGGCTTGGTCTGCTTGCGCCCTTGAGCCCGGCAGGGCCTTGTAGACGTGGTGCAGGGTGCACGCACATGGTGTGCGCACCCAGCTGCATGGCGCGCCACCTCCATGCAGCGGCGCAAACGGCCCCCCAATCGACTCTGCCGGCATGCCAGAGACTCGTACGCATACAAACGACTTGCTTTGCTGACGTTCTTCGGGATCGATGACGTGAGCCGCTCCTCGGGCGTCATGTCCTCCTGGATGCGCTGTCCAAAGTCGTGCACCTGACACAGGTGTGGGGAGTGTGGGAGGTGTGGGACGTGCCGCCACGTGCGCCGCACAGATCTGGCGACCCCCCCCCCCCTTCTTCCTGCCCTTCTCCGCCTCCTGTCCCTGTCCCTATCCCCACCCACAACCACCCCACCCACAACCAACCCACTCACAAGGTTCAACCCCACCCAAAACCAACCCTCTCCGATGCCCTCCCTGCCCCACCCCATCCCATCCTTACCCACAACAACCCTACCCACAACCACCTCACCCCCCGACACCCACCCCGCCCCGCCCCGGCCCCGCCCCACCTTCCTGGCGACGCCCTTCTCCTCCTCGCCCATTTTCTGCCACTTGTCAGCCGCGGCGATGTGCAGCTTCTGCACGCGCTCGTGGATCTGGAGCGACACGCCGCTGCGCTCCTTCTTTGGCTCACGCCACCCAGTCACCGGGAGGAACACGAGGCACTCGACGGCGCCCGCGTCTCCGCCGCCGCCGGCGCCGCCGGCGTGCCCTCCTGGTTCGCCTCGCCCGCTGCCGCTGCCGGCGCCGCCGAATCCGCTGGGCGCGCCACCGGCGCTGCCCGCAGCGGTGGGAAGGCGGAAGAGTGGGACGGCCCAGATGTGCAGCTCGCGCCGCTCCTGCGCGTGCTCCTCCCCCGGCTCCTCCGCCGACTCTCCCGCTGCACCGCCAATGCCACCGTCTGCGCCTGCGTCGTCCCGCTGTTGGACTCCGCTGCTGGTGCTGGCTGCAGACCCAGACGACGCCCGTCTATCACGCGCTGCGCCTGCATGGTTCGCTCCGCCCAGCTGCTGTTGTCCGTGGCGGTCGCTCACGAGCAGGTCGAATGGGTCGATGTCATCTGATTTGGAGACACCGGCGCCCACGAACACGTCGAATGGGTCGACGGCATCGCCTGTGGGGAGCCAAGAGTGCACACACGTGCGCACTGTTTGCCCGTTTGTAATTTCACATGAATGGGGAGCTCCGCTGCTCTCATGTTGCTGGGCGTGCAGATGGTGTGGTTCTTCTCTGGCTACCTACCCCCTCTGCCAAGATCAGCGAGGCCAGGCCGCATGCAGGGTGTGCTGCAGGTGCATGGCACACAACACGCATGGCGTTGCATGGTCCATGCAATGGTTGCCCGTGGGCGCACTTACCTCGTGCGACCCCGTTCTTGCGAGCTGCTGTGTCTGGCTCTGATGATGGTGATGCCCTCGGCGATCCCTCGTCCTCGTTGTCGCTGCCAATAGTTTCTACCCTTCCGTACGCATGCGCCATGGTGGGCGTGCACTGCCGGGCGCAGGTCGTCGTCGTCGAAAGCGTTACAGCAGGGGAGCGTAACACAAGAGATGGGCGGTCGATTTACAACACCGCACAATCCCCACACGCAAACCATCACATAAAAACCTCCGACGCCGGTCACAGATCCATGCCTTACATCATCGTGAATCCTATTTCATGCTGAGGCCTGGCCTCTTGCGGTGGCATCGGCATCGTCCCGAGGAGTTAGGGTTGTTTAAATATAAACCCGGCTATTTGAATTCGCTGGCGCTGCTGAATTCGCTGGCCCGCATTCACGCCGTCACCGCGTCGTCAGCTGGAACGGAATCTTCGCGTTGGCGGTGAGCCATCTGAATAATAGGCAGCGGCAGGCAGATCAGGCAGGGGAACATGTGTGAGTGTGTGTGTGTGTGTGTGTGTGTGAGTGTGCGCGCGTGTGCGTGCGTGTGATGCGCAGTCCCGCGAATGTCTAGGTGAGCGACACAATCGCGATCCAAGCTGGCAATGCAACAAATCAGCAGTGCAGCTCAGTAAGCCAGCTCCGCTCCTTTATACTAACACACTTGACGTGCGCCAGGCGCGGCGCGTCGGCAGCATGCCCCAATGCACCCCCCGTGCTCACACAGCCACTGTACCGGTTGTCGGTTACCCCGGGGCTGCAGTTATGCAGTGCTGTAGTAGTGACTGGTAAACGACCTACCACCCTAGGCGCGTAGCCTGCAGCCCCGGGACACCGTAGGGTGTGCATTGGGGTGTGCATAGGGTTTGCATTGGGCTGTCACGCCGCGCCCCACGCGCCGCGCCTGACGCGCCGTGACGAAGACTGTTTTGCGCGGCACCACTAATGGCAGTGCCCGCACCCCACCCACCGCGTCGTTATGCCGCCCTTGTCGGTGATCGTCGTGAACGGCTCAACAGGTATCGCGCCGATGACCTCCCAGCTGGCGGCGTCCGCGATGTGGCCCCACACCGAGTGGGCGTGGCCCCACTCCTCGTGGCCAGACGTCGCGATGAAAAACTCCTGTGTGCGTGGTGGTGTGTGTGGGGGGGGGGAGTGTGGGGGGGAGTGGGGAGGTGAGTGTGTGTGTGTGTGCATCTGTGTGTGTTGGGGGGCATGTGGGTGGGTGTGGTGTGTGGGTGCGTGTTGGGGGTGGATGGAGGGGGGGGGGTAGGAGGGAGATTGGGTGCCCCCTCCCCTGTCCCCTTGCCATGTCTCGGGATCCCCATGCCCCCCCCCCCCCCCCGGCACCCCACACACGCGCACACCAGCCCCCTGGTAGGCTGGCGCTTCCGCGGCCTCGCGGGCTTTTCTAGTAGACTTCCCACAGACTTCTAGTCTAGGCCTTCAGTCACGCCAGGAAAACCCTCCACACCCCACACCCTCCACACCCCATATCCTCCACACCCCACAGCCAGGGTGCGGCCCGTAACTCCACCCCCCCATTCATGCAACCCGCAACTCAGGCTCCCCTGCCCAGTAACCTCCCGGATCCCCTGTTACTGTCGCAACTTGGGCGTCTGAGAGTGCCAGTCAACGCGACGGCTATTTGACTGTAGGTGTGGGGTCTACAAAAATGCTTGATCCCCTCCTTTGACCCTTCCTCTCTCTTCCAGATGCCAAATTGGCCTGGTGCAGGCACGCTGCGGTCATCGTCGGGCGCTGCGGAGGCCTGGAGGGCGCTGATTCGCAGTGTCAGCAGCGTTTCACACGTTTCTGAGATACGGGGTTCTGGGCAATGCTCCCGTATCTCCCGTAACAGTTACGGCCGGGGTTGAGTTACGGGAGTTTAACAGTTACAAGCCCCACCCTGCCCATAGCCCACACCTTGCAGTTGGGGATGAGACACACGTCGCCGCGCTTCACCTCTGGGCTGCCCTCTGCGTGCGTGTGTATGTGTGTGTGGGGGGGGGGGCTGCCCTCTCTGCGTTGTGGTGTGCATGGGGCGCATAAGGGGCCCTGGGTGCGTGTTTGTACAGCGTTTTGTGTACGTGGGGTGTCTGTGTGTCTGCGTGTGTCGTTGTGCGCGTTTCGGGCGGATGGTGTTGTGCGATTGAGCAGCGATTGAGCGGTTGATGCCTCAGCTGGAAAGCTGGTGCTACTGTTATCAGGCGACTGGGCGGTCGAGGCGGTTGGTTTTTGGCAGGGCCGCCCTCTGTGCTTCGGGCGGTTGTTTCTTGGCGGGGCAGTGGCTGATTGGTTGATGTATCTGATTGTAACAGTAACAGTAACATTGGCTATCCAGCGAAGACTAACTTCTAGTCCTAGTACCACCGCCTAGACCCAAGTCCAGCTCTGGCCTTAACAATCACTCTGCTGGGAAGCCGATGTTACTGGTACAAGGCGAATGGGCGATTCGGGCGGTTCATTTTTGGCGGGGCAGATCTTGGCGCTCGGGCGGTTGTTTTTTTGCGGTTGAGCGGTTGATGGCAACCGCAGCTGACTAGTGGCTACGGCCCCTCGCAAGTGATTGTTAGTAGGGCTCAAACTGGGCCTGGGTCTAGGCGGTGTTTCTATGAGAAGGGGTCCCTATAAGAGGTCTTTGCTGGAATGCCGGCGTTACTGTTACTGTTACTGAGCAGTTAATGTTACAAGGCGGTTGGGACACACAGACACAGACGCAGACACACAGACACAGATACACAGACACACAGACACACAGACACAGACACAGACAGACACACACGCACCGAACGGCGGTGTGTCTGCCATGTCCGCGAGGCTGCCTTGCAACAGCGCGTAGGGAGGGCCGTAGAAGCCATCCCGTCCAAAGTTCTGCGGGGTCGGGGCGGGGGAGGGGGGGGGGCGATGGGCAGGAAAGTGAGTGTGGTGGGGATTGGGGTTGAGCGTGTGAGGTGTGGGGTGTGGGTATGAATGCGTCTTGTGTTTTGTACGTGGGTGTGGGTATTGGGTTTGGGTGTGGGTGTGATGTGTAGGGTGTGTGTTCTGGTTCTGGTCCTAGGTCTGGATCTCGGTTTGGCTTCTAGGACCAACTCAGGATCTAGGCCGAAGGCCCATTGCGCTCGCACCCACACACACCTCGTTATGGTAGGGGAATGCATACATGCACAGGCACGCATGCATGCACATGTACACGCACATGCACACGCACACGCACACACACACGCACGCACACACACACACACACCTCTGGTATGGGCAGGTGCATAGAACCTGCGTGCACTGCAAGCACATACACATGCACGCACGCTTACACACACACGCATGTACATGCACACACAAACACACACACACACATGCACACGCACAAGCACACACACATGCACACACGCACGCATACGCACACACACCTCTGGTGCGGGCTCGTGCCTGTAGAACCTGCATGATTCGCATGATGGCTTGTCGGCAACCTGCATGCGAGAGAGGGAGAGTGTGTGTGTGTGTGCATGTGTGTGTGTGTGTGCGTGTGCGTGCGTGCGTGCGTGTGTGCATGCGTGTGGCCAGAATAGGGCTGCAAGGAGCACGCTCACTGCGATCACACGAGGATTCTTCTGCAGCAACTGCAACTCTGCACACACACACGCCACGTGTGGCGCTGTGTGCTGGAGGTGTGTGCCGTGTGAGTGTTGTGTGTCGTGTAGTGCACGCCCCTGGTGCACGCACACACGCTGCCACCCACCCCCTTGATCAGCTCCACGATCTTGGGCGACAGGTCGTGCCGTGGCGTGATACGGATCTGTGGCAGCATGCACGTGTGTGGCAGCAACATGTTTTTGTGCACGTGTGTGTTGGGGGGACTCGCATGGCTGCAACACGCGCATGCAACTTGCTGCATGCGAGGCCTCGCGCGGGCCCCTCCCCACCTCCCCGTAGCTGGTTGTAATGACAAACTGTCGGAATCCCAGCTCGTCATGTACCGATGCCGACCCTGCCTGCTCCTTATAACCAATAAACGCATGGTCCCTGTTGGCACTGAGCGCAGACTCAGCACTCCGCACAAACAGCAGCGCCAATGCAAGAGCAACGCCGCCATCAGGGCGACGCGCGGATGGACGCATCGCTGAGTAAGCAGCCAGTTGTGAGCTCACATTGCCACCAAAGTGTGAACGCGCGTATCCTCTCCAGGGGGCCCCTGTTTCTGACCTGCTCTGACCTGGCAACCTTTCCTCTTCTGAACCAGCCCATGATTTACTGCGCAAGTGCAGCTTGAGTGCACACCAGCAGCCCACCTCTGTGAAAAGGAGTGGTGAGTGTGAGCGAAGTCAGGGAGAGGGGTCAATGCGGTCAATGCAGCTTGACAGCCAGGATCAGGCAGATATGGAATCCCATGCAGGAAAAATTGAAGCGGGCCTGGCAGTCTCTCAACCTGAACGTGGCTATGCATTGCTGCACTGCCCCTCACCCAACCAGGTCGATGCATCAGCATCGCACGTGCACTGCAGATGGCGGTGTGTGCTGCAGGTAGGCAGTTGGGGGGCGAGTGCTGCAGCTAGGCAGCTGGGCGATGTGCTGCAGCTAAGCGGCGAGCGTGTGTTCCTGCGTGCGCCTAACAGCCAACTGGCTACTCCTACCAGACAGGTAGCGGGCGGCAGGCAACAGCCACATGAATCCATCAGGACGCGATGCGGAGGATGTACATGTATCCATTGCGTCGTGTTGGCCAGGGCACACAATCCCTCGCAACCATCCAGCCCCAAAGCCGCCCATCACACATCACCACGCCTAAAACATCATCTAGCTAAACAGGTATCACACTGCTTGAAGATCGTAGACACGCCTCACCAGCTGGGAGAGGGGGGCTGACAGCCTGCCTGTTCCCAACCTCTCTCTCTCTCTCTAAACAGGAGGCAACCGGCTGGCAGTCTATGTATTCAGTCAGAAGCGACACAGGCGGTCAAATCCATCATCGCTAGCACAGCTTGCACGCCTTGCGACACGACGCGTTCATGAACGTCGGGTTCTTTGTGCACTCATCGAAGTAGGCCCACTCCGTACACTGCTGGTGCCCGTCGGTGCACCCGCCGGCTTCGACTGGCGCCGCTGGTGCGGGACTGCGGGGGGGGAGGGGAGGGGGCGGGGGGCAGGTTTGTGTGTGTGTGTGTGTTGGGGGGGGGAGTGGGGAAGGGGAGGCAGGTTGGGTGGCACGCACAACGCGGCACACGCAACGTGTTGAGCGAACAGCGGGTGTGCACGCCGCGCGCACACACTTGGCGCCACGCAGCATCAGCCACGCCGCGTGCGAGGAGCGCGCGCACACCCCTCCATCCTCTGGCCGCCCTTGCCCTCCTATTATGTCTTGGTAGGCTGGCGCTTGCGCGGCCTCGCGGGCTCTCGTAGTAGAGCCCCCCCCCCGACTTTTCTAGTCTACGTCTTTACTCACGCCCCGGGGTCCTCCGGGCGCGCACATGAAGAAATGGCAAAGGCCGACGCCACAGAAACACAACGCCACCGAGTGCCCCCACCCAGACACCCACTTGTGCGGTGCGACGTGCACGTGCTTGGCCGGGACCCGCTCGATACCGCTGGACAAGGGGCAGCTCGCATGCTCGCACCCCCCCCTCTCCCCGTCCCTTCTCTCTCTCTCCACACCCGATACAACGCCACAGAAACACAACGCCACTGAGTGCCCCCACCCAGACACTCACTTGTGCGGCGCGACGTGCAAGTGCCTGGCCGCGACCCGCTCGTTACCGCTGGGCGAGGGGCAGCTCGCGTGCTCGCCCCCCCCCTCCCCCTCGCCCCTTCTCTCTCTCTCAACACCCGATACAACACCACAGGAACACAACGCCAACGAGTTCCCCCACCCAAACACTCACTTGTGCGGCGCGACGTGCACGTGCTTGGTCGCGACCCACGAGTCACCGCTGGATGAGGGGCAGCTCGCGTGCTCCGACAGCGCGTCGATCGTGCCGTCCGGCCGAAGGCCGTAGATCAGAAGGGCGTCGCCCTTGAACGCCTGTGCGGGCATTCGGCAGGTTTGGCAGATTAACTTATACTCGGCAGGCGTGCAACACTGAACCAATTGTGAGCCTTGTGGCCAAGCGACCAATGCAGTGGCTAGGCCATGTGATGCGCACGCACACGCACATCACATGGCCTCGCCACGGCATTGATCGCTTGGCCACAAGGCTCGCAATTGGTTCAGCGGGGGTGTTCTTCGAAAAACCCAACTGTCTGCCTCACACAAATCGCAGTGCCATTGCTGCCTAAACCCACAAGACCCTAAACCATACGACCCTCAACCAGATCACAGAACACATCCCGCACCTTGACTGCAAACGCGGACGACAGCGCGCATGGCGACCACTCGCGCCCAGATGGCTTGACGACGCCGTCCCCCGCCTGCGATATTGGTTGGTGTTGGTGTTGCTTTCTTTTTTGCTGCTGCTGCTGTGTGAGTGAGTGTGTGTGTGCGTGTGTGTGTGTGTGTGTGTGCGGTGGCACGGCGACCACTTGCGCCCAGCTGGCCTGACGCCGCAGCCCTCCGCCCGCGGTTTTGCGTTGCGAGGGCGGGCGGTCTGGGGCTGCACGCTTGGTTGCGTCAGCCTTGCACCCCATCCAAACCCACGCTGGCTCCCCACACCCACGCCCGCTCCCCACGCCCCCTCCCCGCCCCCACCCCCACGCCCCCTCCCCTCCCCGTGCCCCGCCCACCCCGACCCCCACGCCCGCTCCCCACGCCCACTCTAACGAGCATTGCCTTGCCGCCCTCCAGCTGGCACCAACCCACCCTATCGCCACCCCCCACCCCGCCTCAAAGCTGCCCCACCTTTGCGAACACAGTCTTTCGGCCCATCTCTGGTGTAAAGAGATACATCAGCAGCGTGGACACGCGCTGCCGCCAACACAACCCCTCCTCACACGCCCTCTCTCTCTCGCATACACACACACAAACACGCACACACACGCACACGCAACACACACACACCTTTGCAAACACCGTCTCTCCGCCCGTCTCTGGTGTAGAGAGGTACATCAGCAGCGTGGACACGCGCTGCCGCCCCGTCGCATCGCTGAGCTCGTCTGCCGAGAGCGTGTCGAGGTGGGACCGGAACTCCTGTCCGGGTTCGTGGCGCAGCACAAGCATGGGCTCCTGGTGGACTGCGTGGCGCGAGGGCACGGGGGACGGGGGGGGGGAGGGGGGGCGTATTGGTGAGTGTGTGTGTGTGTGTGTGTGTGCGCGTGCGTGCGTGCGTGTGTTTGTGAGTGCGTATGTGTATGCAAGGGCGTGCGCTGTCAGGACCCACGCACGCCGCACCACGGCACTTGTCTCACACGGTGCGCGTGTGCACCCCGATTATGTGTGGGGCGCTGAACGGCGGTGCCGCCAGGGTTGTTTGATCGGCGCTGCAGGCAACGCTTCGGGGGCGCCGGCTGTGCGGGGGGCACTGCGTCGGCTGTGCCGCCCGCCCTGGACGGACCAAGCCACAAGCGACGAAACCACACGCGCACCCGCCAGATCTCCGACAGCTGCTGCTCTGTACGCACCTCTAGGTATCATCGTCACCTGCGCCACGCGCTTCTCTATTGCGGCCACGATCTCGTCCTGGCCAATCTCTAGGAACGCGCCCGTGCCGGTGGTGCTGCTCGGAAGGCCGTCTGTCGACAGTTTGGCGCGGGCCTGGGGCGCGCGTGCGTGTGTTGCATGGCGTGTGTGTGTTGCATGGCGTGTGTGCTGCATGGCGTGTGTCGCATGGCGTGTATGCATGCATGTCGTGCAGCTTCCCAGTTGGGGACAACAGTGCCCGTGTTGTTGGTGCGCCCACATGTGTGTGTGTATGCGTGTGTGTGTGTGTATGCGTGTGTGTTGCATGGCATGCGACATCCACGCACTCACCAGCTCGATCAAGTGGTCTGCCTCTGCGTCTGTGAGCAGGCCCTTCAACAGAAACGCGCGCGGCAACCACGACAGGTGCACCACCTCGCCCCGCCACTCCTCCTGCAGCGTGCCACAACCGTGATCACACAGGCGCTTTTCATGGCCACAGTGCAGTGCTGACATTGTGCCAACGACAAGATTGAAATTGTTTCAGGTCTGGCTGGGTTCGTCACCTACACACGCAGATGCATACACATGCATGCCTCCTCTTTCTTCGGACTTTGCTGCCTACAAGGCGAAGCAGCCGTGCGTCTAGCCCCCGCCCCTCCCCCCATGCGCCATGCGCCATGTGCCATGCATGACAGTGGGGATCACCGCCCACAACACACTACACACCACGCAACACCCACCATCAACCGCCCACACACCGCCTGCCAACCCTGACCGCAGACATGGGGGCCTGGGGTTTGCCATCGCATGGCCTGCATGAAAAAAACTGTCGCAGTCAGATCCGATGCGCACCTTGAGCTCTCCAAAGCCCACGGTGTGTCCGCTGCCTGGCACCACGCCCGGAGGCTGCGCAGCCCAGGTGAACGACGCGAGCGCCAGAAGGATCAGAAGGAAACGCGCGTTTCCGGCGCTAGACGACGCGAGCGCCATCGCTCTCCTATATATATATCCAGACACCACGCGCTCTCCTGCGCAGTGACTGCACAGTGACTCCTCTGCTCAGTGACCCTGGCTAAACCCCAAGAAAAAGCACAAGTAAAAGGCTTATATGCCACTGAGGGACCTCGGCGGGTGGAAGGAGGTGGCGGTTGGGGGGAGGAGGAGGGGGTGTGCATGCTTTGCCTCTGAGGAGCTGGAGGAGGGACCACGTCTCTACTCGCCGCTGTCGGTTAGTCTGCTGTCAACAGTGGCGCGAGCTGCTGATGCACAGCCCTACCCACCAGCCTCGCTCGCGAGGCTGGTGGGTGGGTGCGCAATGGGCCACGAGGCGGCTGCTGGAGCTGACAGGGTTGGGTGCGCGATGGGGCGCGAGGCGGCTGTTGGAGCTGCTAACGAGGCCTTGCAGGGCGCGCTGCGTGCCGAATGCCACGGCACGCTGTGAGGGCGCGGTAGAGATCGGCCACGCGGTCGGTCGTGTGTCTGCTGCTTTCCTTCTCTCACCACGCCGTGAGCAGCAGAATGCTAGGGGGGTGCTACAAAATTCGACGCCGGCGTCCGCCTGCTGCCGGGCGCCAGCACACGCGCTCATCTGAGGCCTGCTGCTGGACTGTGCCGAGCACGTTGCAACGGCAGACTGCCACGGTGGAGCGGCATCAGTGCGCTCAGTCGAGCATGGCATTGCTGGACCCTCCGGTGGCGCAGGGGGGGTGTTGCTTCTGCGGACAAGCACATTCTATGATGGTGATCGTTGCTACAGCGAGGGAAAACTCTGAAGGCGTAAAAGACAGTGCCTGAGCGGCGCTTACTACCTGAGCATCTAACTGCGATGGCTGGCTACACTGGAAAATGATGATGAAGTTATTTTATAGTCCACTGCCGGCGGTCACACGTTCGGTTCCAAGGCTCCAGTAGGACTGAGAGAGCAGGCACGAGGCCCACCAAAAAGGTCAAGCTACAAAAGTAGCCCTCGGTGGCGCCAACCACGTAGTGGTAAGCACCAAGCAAGCAGCACCACAGTGCAGGCTCCACTGGAAAAGGTGGGCTGCCAAGAAAGCGACCCCCCTTAGGGGAAGAGCGGCCAATATAGGCCCCAAATGATTGAAAGCATTGTGGGCTCGGCAGCTTTACAACCCCTCCCCCCCTGTACCCTCAATTGTTTTAACGAGCCTTTTTTGGACCAGCATGGACTGAGCATGGGCCAGTTGAACTCAAAGCAAGAAATTGCCGAGTATAAGACCAGTATACCTTACCTTACCAGGTACCTAAGGCCAACACACAAACTGACAAACAGGCAGCACCAAAGGCAAAACAGTCAAAAAGCAAGCACAATTGTGGACGGGACGCTACAAACAATACAGGAGCCAAAAAATGAGCATGCCAATTGAGCACTACACGCGTACAATTGGGGGGGGGGGGGCTGGTAGGCTGGCGCGCTGCGTGGCTTTGCAGGCTCTCCTAGTAGAGCCCCCCTAGACGTGTAGTCTAGGCCTAAAATCACGACCCGGGGTCCTCCGGGCGCATACAATTGGAGGGGAGGGGGCTCACAACAGTGCATCAAGCACAGTCGACACTTCGTATCAGACTATCACACCATTGGGGCCATGTGAGGCCCCGCTGATCATCATCAGTAATGCCATGCATTTACAGTCCCAAACTTGGAGACACTTGGAGTTGAGGTTCTCCCTGGGAAGGGGCGGGATATCACAAACATTTTCCTGAGCCACGCCACTCAGCATGCTCCTAGTGGAGGGATGTGGGATCATCACACTTCCACACTTACGATCCTCTCATATGCTAAGCATTTGATGGAGAGGACAATCAAGAGCGAGCAGGGGCGGTGCGGGATTGCGCGTGTCCGCACTCACTGACAACCTTCCCGAGAGCTTCAACAGCCGTGAGAGCTGCTGTAGACAGATGCTGCTGCTGCTGCTGCTGCTGCCCCCGCACATCGTAGTGGGCAGGTGTCAAGCTGTGCAGCTTTTGGCGCGCGGCCTACACGAGTGCAGGCGCCATCTGCTCTCTCCTGTGCGCCAGCAGCAGCAGCGCGAGCTGGCGCTTGTGGTGCGCCTGACACTCTTCTGCGCTGCATAGCAGAGGCAAGGGCGCAGGCGTATGTGTGGACGCGTTAGTTTGCGCACGTGCATGTGCATGTGGAGGCGTTCGTTTACGCATGCGTGGTGGGGTTTGTTTGCACATGTGTGGAGGTGTGAGTTTGCGCATGTGTATGTGCATACGCACAGCAGCCTTTGACCGAGACCAGAGGGCTCGTCGAGTATGCGAGCGAACAACGACCCAGATTGCCGCGTCCTCAATGGAGCGTGTCGCTATGGTACACACATACACACATAGTAAGAGTTCATTTGCACACCGTGTGGGACGAATGAGGGGGGGTGAGGTGTGCGTTTGTCCTGACAGCACGCACACTCACACACACACACACACACACACACACACACGCACAAACACACACACACACACACACACACACACACACACACACACACACGTGCACGATGTTGATCGGCCGGCTGGCTACGGCACATGAACACGCACACACATACACACACTTGCACGAGGTTGATCGGCCGGCTTCTCTCCCCACCCCCTCGTGCTTCGATCAGCAGAGGCCCGTCATCATGCGTGCGCCAGCTGCGAACCTGCCTCCCCGTACCCCTGACATCCACAAGCATACACCCACTCACCCACTCACTCCTCTCTCTCACACACCTGCCGTGCACAATATCAATCGGCTGGCTCCGATCGCCGATCTGGATCCCTGCCCCAGTCAGAAGCGACACGGCCGATGACTCGCCCCCCTCGTCGCAATCACTGCCGCGGGTTGGGGTTGGGGTTGGGGTTGGGATTGGTGGTTGGGGTGTGGGATGGGTCTGGGGTTTGGGTTTGGGTTTGGGTTGGTTTTGGGATGGGGTTGGGGTTTGGGTTGGGGGTCGGGGTGGGGTGAAAAGCCCCCGCAATCCCCTGAAACACCTGCCAGGCAGCATGCGACGCAACGAGGCGCTGAGGTGTGATACAACCCGTTTATAAGCCCGTTTATAGCCCCGTTTATAACCCGTTTTACATGGGGTACATGGGGCGCATGCGCGTGAGCATGAGCACGGACGACGCCTTGAAGCCCGCCGAGCCAATCCCTATCGGCACCGACTCGGCACTAGGGCGCTACGGTGGAAGTCTTGGGGGCGCGATCCCGCGGGCCTGTGAACCCCGGCCGTTCCCCCACAGGGAGGAGTCGGATCTGGGGGCCGAGTGCCCTGCGTAGGTCCAGCCCCGACCCACTTGCCCCACACCATTAGTAGCCAGCCACCCGTCTGTAGTGCTCGGGCGATATACGCCGAGTAAGGTCAAATACGCTCCCTGTTAGATGCGTCACACACGATTGTAAAATCCATCATCAGGGTTGCCGTGTCCAATCCAACGACGGAGATGGCCCATGCTGGTCAATGTTCAATGTTCAATGTTCAATGTTCAATGGTCAGTGGTCAATGGCACCCACCACGACCCAGCCCCGCCCTCTCGAGCCTCGATACCCGCACAGAGGCGACACCAACGCCACCCAGCCCCCTCTCCCCTTGGCCTTGAGGCTTGGTCTGGCATGGTCTGGCGTGGCGTCAACGTCAACGGCACTGTGCATGGGCGGGGACTGCATGCACCCCGCAACTCACCGTCGGGGGGCGTCTCGATCGCTGCGGCTGCATGGCCCCGCGCCACCTGGCTGGCTTGCTGCACCAGGGACGTCACGAGTGCACGGCAGGCCTAGGGGCTGCCCCGCCTCCGCGCTGCTGTGACCCTCCCCACCACCGCCCTCAGAAGTGCCGCACGCGCGCGCCTCCGCACCACCCTCTTCCGCCGCGTCACACTGCGGCTGCTTCGTGCTGAAGCTAGAGTCGGCACTCCGGAATGCCTCTGACAGCAGGCTGACCGGCGGCCTGGTCTCGGAGCAGCTGCTGAGGCTCCACCTGGGCGGGGTGCCCGTCGCCCAACTACCTGCTGAGGTGGGAGGGTGGGTGGTTGAGCGGCTGAGCGGTTGAGCTCTTGAGCGAGCGGTTGCGCGGGCGGGCGGGCGGGCGGGCGGGCGGTGAGCGAGGGAGTTTTCAAGACGTGCCACCCACCTGCAGAGCAGCGTGAAACGTGCTCTCCAGGCGATGCGGCAAAGCCGATCGTGCAGGGCGGGCCGGGTGGGAACAGCGGGGAGTGGAACAACGACCACGCGGACTCGCGAAGGGTGGTTGGGGCGGTGGCGCCTGTCGTGACGGCATCCTCGGACGGTGAGGAGTTTCGTGTCACTGCTGTGGAGTCGACGCCTGACTTCCCTGCATAGGGAGAACCGCCACCAGATGCCCTGCCTGCTGCGCTCAGGCCTAGGCAGCCGGACGCAGCGGCGGCCATCACTGACGCTGCTGTAGAGGAAGAGTAAGAGTCGCCGGAGTCTCCTCTGATGGGAGGAAGGCCGCCGTCAGGGGCCTCGCCTGCTGCGCTCATGCACCAGGAGCCCTTCAGCCGTGCGCGTGCCATGGGAGCTTGCCAGGACGCAGCCAGGACGCAGGGGCTTGTACTGTAGTGATGCGGCTGTTGGGGGTGGAGGAGGAGGGGTGTGCATCAGGGCGGCGCATGGGGGGGGGGGATGCGAGTTTTTTTTGCAGGGCGCGGCAGAGGGCAGGGAAGGGTCTCCTCAGGGGGGGGGGGGGGGGCAGAACAGCAGATTCTCGACCCCATGATCAAAAACTTCGAATTTTCACACCGGACCGACGCCATGCCGTTCCCCTCCCTTAGTTACGTCCGTATCCACCCCCAACAAAACGAGCCGCGGGGGGGGGGTCCCCCCGCCGGGGACTTTTCTAAAAAAAACTGCAACTTTCTTCTCCGACTTTCGTTCAACATGAGAGTGGGCGCGTTGGATTCCTTTTACCAAGAGGAGTCCAAATCCACCCTCACATCATCCACACACCCAATACATATTGTAGGGGTGTGGGGGTCCCACACTGAGCAGCTGGTGTGGACCACTGGTTCACACCCCTGAGAGCCAGGATGCTCTGCAGACATCCGATTGGGCTGGGAGTGGGCGCGTTAGATTCATCTTATAACATAAGATGCCAAATGCATGGTCATTCATGTGGTTCTTTGGAGGGGAGGGTGTGGATGGGGCCTTGGAGTGTGGGGCTGCATCGAGGCGCGTGGCCGCCTTCTGAGGTCATTTACATCAGTTAAAGTGAGGTGCACAGCCACCAAATGAAACCATAGACACTAGGGAATGATGTTATGAAGCTGCCCACCAAGTTTCAGGTCGAACAGATAAGGCCTGTGCGTACCTGGGGGAGGGGTCCCCCCCAGGGGACTTTTCACAAAAAACGATCAATGGGGTCTGGGAAAAACAAATCTGCCCCCCCCCCTCCCCTGGGCACCCCATGGGTCTCGTAGAATTTTTCTGTATTTTATAGAAGGTCCCCGAGCGGTCCCTAGTCAGGGGACGGCGGAACAAGGATCAGCCATAGGTGTCACGGGGAATGGCTAAAGAACGGGAATGAGGCGGGTGGTACGGGTGCTGGCGCGCATGGAGCGCGGCGCGGCGCATGGAGATCGCATGGCGGCGCCCATGCATGGACGAGATTGCTGGCGGGCATACAGGAGATTGCTGGCGGGCATGGAGGAGATTGCTGGCGGGCATACAGGAGATTGCTGGCGGGCGTGGAGGAGATTGCTGGCGGGCATGGAGGAGATTGCTGGAGCCAATGGCGGCGGCGGGACTAGTAGTAGAACACAGGCGCACACCAACAATGCGTTGCTGTCACTACCTGGGTGGTATAGGGTGGATCTGGGGGCCCAGTGTCCTGTCTAGGTCCAGTGCGTGCGCGCGTGTGGGGGTTTACCCTCACCCCTACCAGGTAGCCAGCCAGTTTCCCACTGAAACTGAGTTTAAGGTGTCGGGCGCTAGCGCCGACACCGGTCTTATACATCATTACTGGTGTCACACAGACTGTAAGATCCATCATCATCATCAGTCAATCTAGAAGAAGTGTTTTTTCCTTCTAGTCACAGCGGACGTTCCGTCGTCGTCGCTAGCGTCTCCGACGTCGAGAACGCTGCAGTCAAAGTCGCTCCCCACCCTTCTTCTAGCTAGGCTGGAAGGAACTTCTAGATTGAGAGTGGGGACACACCCTTCCAGTCGGAGACGCTATCGATGACACTAGCGATGACATCGGCACTGTTGCAACTTGCAAGGCTGCCCATCCCCATGATGCGTGTGTGTGCTTGCCCAGGTGACAGGCAGGAAGGGAAAGGTTGGTGCGGGCCCGTGCAGCAAGGCCACCCCCCAGCGGGCGTGCATGTTCCTGCCGCAAGAACTCGGGCTGCGTGGGGCAGCCCCCGGTAGAGAGGCATAGAGTCCATCCCCATGCTGCGTGTGCTTGCCCAGGTCACAGGCAGGGAGGGGGGAGGTAGGTGCGGGCCCTCGATTGCTTGAGCCTGATTGCTATAGCTGTAGCACTCAGCGTGTGCTGCACGTAGGCAGTTGGCGGTCGTTTGCTGCAGCTAAGCGACTTGCGTGTGTGCGCCCAGCAGGCAGCTAACTGGCAGCTCATCCTAACAGACAGGCAGCAGCCATCGCACGCAGCCATCACGCACAGCCACGGCACTAGCCATCACACAACCGTAATCACTGGCGCACTGACGCTGCTGCTGTGACGGACTAGGGGTGGCACTGAGCGCCACTGATGTGTACATATTATTTGCTGCAGCAATCCGAGTCGCCTTATCATGATCATCAGCTCAATGCCTGCGCAATCGCTGACGCCCCGCCCTCTGTCAACGAGCGGGATATTTATATCAAAAATATCAATGCGCCGGAACTTCGGAGACAGCCCCCTCCTTCCTTCAGGAACAACTCGAGGAGCCTTCTTAGGCGTCTTCCTTCCAGCAAAACTACAGAGAGACCCACGCCGTTGATTACATGGCCTCGGAGGGGGTGGGAACGTGTGAGCGACATGTCAGCATGCACTCCAGTGTGCCGGCGCTGAGTGCCCCCAAGATGAACCCAAGGGACCGTGGTACTTGCGTTGGCTGACGAGGGGAGGCGGATTTGGGCGAGTGGAGTCAGTGTGCAAGTGACACTTCACCGAGCTTTCCCCGGTGAGAATGCACTGCCACGCACTGCGGCTGCCACGATTGTGGCTGCCCTTTTGAACACCCTTGTGAACAAAGCAAGTATTGAGACTCACCACGTACAACTCCAGCTCCCTCAGCTCCTTCTCGGTTGTCGTCGATCGGTCGACGCAGGCCGCTGGCGTGTAAAGAAGGATCGATTGGTTCGATTCCGTGGTTGTGATGTCTCGTCTCGTCCCGTCTCGAAGTCGAAACACCCCAAACCCTAGAACCCTGAACCCTGAACTTGTGAAACGCACTGCGGAGGTGCACAGGTGGGTCCAGAGCCGCGCAAAACTGCACCCGTCTGGATCGAGAATATTTGACCCCACGACAGTGTGTGTTGCTCCACAAAACAACCCTAAACCCCTGAACCTTCCTCCAGGAACCTTCCTTCAGGAATCCTTGCATTTCTCTCGCATTTCTCTCACAAACCAAGTGTTGATCAACAAATTTCAATTGCACTGCATGTGCACTGCTCCAGCACAGCTCGCGTGGGCACGCATTCCGAGCCGTGCGTGTGCGATGCATATGTTGAGGCAATGCTGGGGCAGTTCAAGGGCTGCGCATGTGCAGTGCTCCCCACGTGCACGGTTGCGCAGCCCAAGCTGTGCATGAGACGGGGCAATGCAGGGGCAGTGCTAGGGCTGCACGTGTACAGTGCTCCCCGCATGAGCTGCACGCGCAGCGCATACGCAACACGCACACAGCCTGGCAGGGTGCGATGTTGGGGCAATGCCCATGCTAGCATTGCACCCGCATTGCATGCGCAGTGCAAGGTGGCGAGCACAGCCCCTATACTGAGCGAGCAACTTCCCATGCAATGGCTCTTAGGAGTCTGGTAGGGTAGAAATGTGGTTGAGGGGTTCAGTCACGCAAGGCCCGCCCCCCGAGGGGCCAGGGGTGCCTCCTCACCGCACCCTCGCCCCCCCCTCTCACAAAAGCAACATTGCCCCCCACTGTGCCACTGACCACCCCCCACAGGAGAGGTCGCTCGCGAGCTCAAAGCGGATCATGCGAGGTGGGAACAACCCAAGCAGCAAAAATAAACAATCTCGCCAGATCGCACTGAACAATCTCACAGATCTTGACACACCACACACCGGCGTATTTTGAGCACTCTTCTAACTTCATTACATGCCGGCAGCCAAGTGGGGCTCGATGTGGTGCTGTAAAGATGCCAGGGGTCGCACGGGGGTCGACACGCGGGCCAGCAACACCCAACATGTCCTCACAGCGCTAGCGCGCGGCGGTGCGTGTCACAGCCCCACAGCACCACCCAAAGCACACATGCTCAGTGAAAGTTGGACGGCTCGTGCCTGCCGCGTGGCCCGACGTGGATCCATTTCGTTGCAGACCACTTCTCGCCCTTGGTCGTGGGGCACGAGCCGTGCAGGGAGCTGGGGTCGGTGGTACCGTCTGGCTTGAGGCCGTAGAAGAGCAGCGCGTCACCCCGGATGGCTTTTACCGCGAGGCCGCGCTTCGCGCAGTCCGACCAGCCGTCGCCGGTGACCTTCTTGTCAGCGCTAGGGAACACCGTCTCGCCGCCCTCCTCGACAGTCGTCCTGGTGGGGGAGAGGGAGAGGGAGAGGGTGCGTGCGTGGGTGTCAGGCGCAGCAGCAGTGCAGCACTGTGGCACACCGCAGCGACAGGGTGCGTGCATGCGTGTGTGTGTCGGGCGCAGCAGCAGTGCACACCGCAGCGGCAGTGGCGGCACGAGCACACGCTCCCGAGCGACGCGACGGCGACAGCCGCAGCTGCAGCCCACGGCACCCACAGGCATCAATGTGGCCATGTGTCGGGATGTGCGCGCGCTGCCCTTGGGCTGTACAACGCAGATACGGCACAGCGTGGCTACCCTCACCCTGGGCCCCCGCCCTTCAGCCTCTCCGGGGTACGGTACAACTCGCACTAAACGCTGTACCCTGACCCTGTTGTAAGTAGCCCTCCCACTTACCCTACTAGGCTAGTTCCTCTAAACGCAGCCCCTGGCTCCGGGTTCCCATAGCCTCACTCACAGGTAGATGAGCATCGTCTCGACGCGCTGCCTGTTCCTGTCGTCTTCCTGGTTGGCCTAAACCCGCATAACATGGCACGCAGTTGGGTTACCACACCCACACACCCATCTGATACGCAACCAGGTGTCTTGACGGACTGCAAAATCGACACCCACGACCGCACTCACAGGTAGATGAGCATTGTTGCAACGCGCTGCCCACTAAATATCCAGGAACCGGCCGACACCCCACTCACACCTAGGTGGATGAGCATCGTCGCTCATGTATTACGCCACCTGAGGTGTCTGACAGACTGCAAAGTCGACCCCCACGACCCACTTACAGGTAGACGAGCATCGTTGCGACGCGTTGCCCGCTAAATACTCAGGAACCGGCCCACACACCCACTCACGCATAGGTAGATGAGCATCATGGCTCATCGAATACGCCACCGTATGTGTCTGACGTCCTGTAAAGTTGACCGCCATGACCCCACTTACAGGTAGTTGAGCATCGTCGCTCATCTAATACGCCACCAGAGGTGTAGGACGGACTGTAAAATCGACCCCTACTCACAGGTAGATGAGCATCGTCGCGACGCGCTGCCCGCCCTTGTCATCCTCCTGGTTGGCCTTGTCGTGGAAGTAGTCAAAGTGTGGGTCATACTTCTCGCCATCCTGGTAGTGCAGGATCTGCAGGCCCTCCTGGTTCTCTGCGTGGGCGGGTGGGCGGGTGGGGGGTGGGCGGGTGATGATAGGTGGGCGGGTGATGATAGGTGATGGCGGGTGGGCGGGTGGCGGGCGGCGGGTGATATGATGGGTGGGCGGGCGGGGGGTGATGGTGGGCGGGTGGGCGGGTGATGCTGAATGCACAAGCGCACGCAGCCGTGGCAGGAAATTGGCCAGCTAAGGACCGTGTAGTAGCTGCACCGGTGCAGGCTTTTGATCGTACGCAATCCCTGAGGGTCCCACAGCGGCTTGCTGTGGGCGGGAGGGGGGTAGTGCTGAGTGTGTGGGGGGGGGGGTTGGGGGTGGGGATGCTGGTGGGAGGGAGTGGGGTGGTGGGGGGAGGCGGGGGCGCACGCCGCCTGCAGAAACGTGTCAGCCAGCAGTCCATCGGCAAGGCTGGCGAGACGCACCGCTGCTCCAAGCACAAGCGCGGCGGGGCGGTGTAGCACTGCAGCCACCAGATGCATGCACACGCACGCGTATGCACGCACCCACGCACTCACGCACACGCTCACACACACACGCACACGCTCACGCACACACACACACACACACACACACACACACTCGCACACGCACGCAAACACACGCTGAAACACACGCACACACCTTTGGGGATCATCGACACCTGCGCCACACGGCTCTCGATCCGCGTGATCACGTCGTCGTCGCCCATAGGGAACCAAGAGCCGGTCGACGTGCGCACGTCAGAATCCATGCTCGCGCCAGTCTTGGGGTTGACCACGGACGACTTCTTCATCATGGGCTTCGCCTTCCGAAGGGGGGGAGGGGGGGGGGAGCCACAGGGGGGATCAGATGGGGGAGGGTGTGTTTTGGGGTGTGCATGGGAGGCGCATGGGAGGCGCATGGGCACACACGCCCATGCAGCCTGAGGGTCCCCGCCACCCGTACCTTATTGATGAGGTGGTCGCATTCTTCGTCGGACAGGAAGCCCTTGATCAGGAACGAACGAGGAGACCACGACAGCTGAATGATTTCGCCTCGCCAGTCCTCCTGCGCAACCCCCAGCGCGAGTCAGCTCCACCCCTAGATTCAACTGTGCAGCGCGATGTGGATGCATGCTGGTACTCGCCTGCAGCTCTCCGAAGCCGACGGTGAGGCCACCTCCCACGGGTTCGTTCGTTCGCACCGCCCCTGCTGTTGACGCCTTCTCAACTGCGCTTACGGCCACCGGAGCAACGCACAGCACAGCCAGAACGGCTCCAAGGAGACACAAGCAGCGCGGCATGGCGCCTGTCCTCCCCTGCAGTGCTAGCCTAAATACTGTGCGCACACATGTTGTGCAGCTTCCCATGGGTGATGTGTGGGGCGATTGTGCAACATAGTCTCCTCATCTTCCCGAAGTCTCAGCCTCTTCCATTGCATCACCACATCAGAAAAAGCTATGTACACGATGACATGTGTATGCTGTGTTGTTGCAAGCGTGATGCGCAAAAGGCCCCCCCTCCACACACACACACACACAGTGATACACCACCATGTGCACTGCAAACGCATTGCATGCACACTGCTCATGCACGGCCCGCACGGGCTCGCGTGCCTGCAGGTGCGGTACACAAGAGGGGCAGTGCGGGGGCAGTGCAAGGGCTGCACGTCTGTAGTGCCCCCCCATGTGCACTGTACACGCGTTGCACGCGAACTGCTCACGCACAGCCCGCACACATCTCGAGCTGTGCGTGTGTCGGGGCTGTGCAGGGGCTGTGCGCCCGCTGCGCACACGCTGAAACGCCAGGCGCGCACAACACACGCACATCATCTGCACAGCAGACGCACAGCTGGTACGCTACGGTGCAGGGGCTGTGCCCCCACCAGCACTGCACCCGCGGTGCACGCGCAATGCGTGGCGGCAAGCACAACCCCCTGAACAGCCTTGCATTACACCTGCACCGCCCCCTTCGGCTCTGGTAAAGACACACACACCGTCCCGGGGTCAACGTTGGCATGTTGTGATATTATTTTTGGCGTGTTGTTACAACGGGGCTCGATTAACGGAGGCGCGTTCTCGTCGCCGAGCCCTGGACCCAGCAATGCGGCGCTGCTGGTGACGAGGATCTCCGTGCCGCTGACGAGCGGGGTAAAATACGACTGGCCCGGCTCCTGCTAGACTGCCCCTCGGTGGAACACTTCAGGAGCGGCTTGCCCGGCGCTGCCATGGCTTGGCGAGTAGCCGCGGCGCTGCCGCGGCCCGTGCTGGGAGACGGCCCTTATCCCCCCCCATGCAGGACGCCATGCGGCACCGATCTCGACGAGTTGATCGACGAGCGGAGGAGCTGGCGCCCGTCAATGCATGCTGGACATTGGTCAAGATGGCTGCCCGTGGAGGCGGGCTACCATCACGGCTTCAGCGGTGGCGACCGCCGAGGCAACACAGAGTAAATCCGCTTCACCAATCGCAGCGTTCGTCACCGCGCTCATCCTCGGGTCGCTCGTCTGCCGGTGACTGGCGTTGGAAGGTCTTCAGGCAGCCTCCATGACAACTCTGTCGTCCATGCACCCCTGGAGGGTGGGACCTGGCCATGCATGAGGCATGGGGCGCCGGCTGAGCCCCATGCAAACGAGAGCTGGACAGCCATGCACTGCCAGGCGGGGACCGTTCCAGTCAGCGCCAGTCGGCTCTGCCGGCTTGACTGGCCACAAGGCCACTACTGTGACCCTGAGGAAGGTCCTCTCCTATATGCTCCTTGCCAGACATGTCTCTCAGAGACCGCTGTTTGGGGTAGTCTAGCCGGCGGGAGCGGTAGTCTATCGGCCGGGAGCCGGCGGTACTCTAGTACTTAAGTGTGCTGGAGTATCGGCGGGTGTCTCTAGTAGAAGAGTAGCCTGCTTAGCTGGAAACCCCGTGTTACTGTTACTGTAATAACGATGGCAGTAAAAAAATCATGTGACTGCTCGTACCCTCGCACCCTCCAGCTCATGGACGCCCGGCAGCGCGCGCACTCGGCATGGCTCAGGAGCAAGTCTGCTGCTGCCAAACGAGAGCGCGACCGCGCCAACCGCGCGGCCGACGCAGCTGTGCAGAGAGACAGGGAGAGGTGGATCGGCCAGCAGGTGGCGGAGGCGCAAGACATGCTACGCAAGAAGAATCTGCGCCAGTTTGCGCGCGCGTGCGACAGGCTGGCGGGCCGCAGCCGCAGCCATCAGATCCCACCTGCCATGCGGGACGTCTCGGGCGTGCTGCACAGCGGTCCAGACAGGGTGCTGAAGGCCATGACAGAGTCATTCGACAAGCTATATGGCGGGGAGACCAAGCTCAGCGACGAGACCCTCAACCAGCTGGAGAACGATGTAGCGGCGTTTGAGCTCACACGCGCCACAGAGGTGGACGAGGCGCACGGGCGCTCCCCTGACCTGGCTGAGACGGAGGCGTGTGTGCGAGCGTTGCGCTTGGCCGCCGCTCCGGGCGGTGACCAGCTGGACGCCATGCTGTTGCGATGCCCACCGGCCATCGCATGGCTCCACCGGGTCATCATCGCCGTATGGCGGTTGGGGAGAGCCCCGAGGGAATGGAAAACTGCTATTATCACACCATTATATAAGGCCTGATCGACCGGTACAGATTAACTTATATTCGGCAGGCGTGCGACACTGAGCCAATTGAGAGCCTTGTGGCAAAGCGATCAATGCAGTGGCTAGGCCATGTGATGCGCATGCCGGCTTCTCGTCTTCCTCGTACGACTTTTGACTGCACAATGGATGTGGCTCGGCAGCAAGGCCGGCCTCCAACCTCCTCCCGACACTATTTTCTTAAGCTACTGATTCAGCAGCTAGGCGAAACTAGTGGCACTCGTTCTGATTGGAAGACTTTTTCGGACACGGCGTTTGAGCGTGCTCAGGATAGGGTCGGGTGGAGAGCCGTGGTGTACGGTCCGGCTGCCCCTCAGGCGCCGGCCCCTCCACCACGGCGGTCAAGTAGATTGGCAAGCGCCACTTGACCCCCTATCCCCTAGAAGCAGTTAGGACCTATTTTGGAGGCGTCGCACAATAGCTCTCCTTTTTGCTCTGGGACTAGACGTTGGCAGGCAGCCGGCTGGTGGCTACCGCCCCTCACAAGTAATTGTTAGGGCCAGAACTGGACTTGGGTCTAGGCGGTGGTACTAGGACTAGTGGTAGTCTTTGCTGGAAAGCCGATGTTACTGTAGCTGACTGCTCGTACGGTGCTCCTCCAAGGGAGAAGAAGTCGGCCGATTGCAGTTCATGACTAGCGTGCTGCGCCCGGCGCCGCGGCGGCGCAGACGCCCTTGTGTGCCCCCCAGTGGGTCTTTTGGCAGTCGAGATTGCAGTACCTGACTGCTTTGCAACGCCCACACTTGAGCAGCGGAACTCCCGCAGCTGCCGCCGTGCCGCATGCCGCGCACACCGCCGCCGCCGCAGCGTCACTCCCGTCCCCACGCCCTGCCCCGCAGCCGCCCGCCGCTGCAGGCTGCGCCCTCCTCCTGCTGTTTGGGAACCGTGCAAACCCCACGGGCGAGAGCATGGCCGCCTTGTGCCTCACAGCCGCGTCCTTCTCTGGTCCGGCCGGGCCCCACAGGCTATCTGCATGTGTGTGCGTGTGTGTGTGTGTGCGTGTGTGTGTGTGTGTGTGTGTGTATGTGTGTGTGTGTGTGTGCGTCAGTGATGCAGAAAGGCTAAACGCGCATGCTTTCGCATAATTTTGGGTCGTTTGGCGGGACTCACGCGTGGCGCGGCAGGACGCGGCGAAGCCGCGTTTTGCCTTGCGCGTAGCGCGGCGCCCCCAGGCACCTTGCGCATAGGGCGCCTTGGGCGGCGGGCATCAGATCCAATCGGCGCTCAGCTCGCGCAATGATCGGTGAAGGGGAGCGGAGATGGAGGAGGCGGAGGTGGTTGGTCACAGAGTTGCTTGATTGAAGTGAGACAGCCCCCCCCCCTCTGGCTCTGCTGTGGCAGATCATGCCATTATCTAGTCTTAAACACAATGCATCACTGGTTCTTACATCACCTGTGGGGGCTGCGCCCCGGCGCCCGCTGCATGCATGCAAACACGCATGTGCGCCATGTAAACACGCATGTGCGCCATGTGCGACAGCACGTCTGGGCGTGCGTGCTCAGCTGTTTGCGCCCTCCAAGCTGCTTCCATAGCCTGAAAACCACCGCATTATTACGGATGCCATCAAATGCAGAATGCCAATGTGGCTCTGGCTTGCGCTGCTTGCATGCACGCGCGCCAGTAGAGGGGGGGGGAGGGGGCGCCTCACGTAATGCTACGCTCAAGTTAGCTTCTTGTCTGCTGAAGGGGCAGATTGTGTGTGCTGATCCACACTGAGCCACTCACGCACGTGCAGAGCGGCGCAGGGGGTGAAGTGTACATGCAGATTTACATCAGGGGCACCCCTGACTGATTTGCACCGAGAATCGACACGCTTTGTGTGGGTTTGTGGTTGTGATGTTTGTGAGGCACAGGGAAAAGAAGACAAAGTAGTCCTACTTCTCTTAGTTCTCCTGAGAACTAAGCAAGAAATAAGGAAAAATGAGAAATGAGAGAGCAGCGTAAAAAAAATATACTGCCGTTCCATGGCCGTTCCACCAACAAGAACACTTTGGACAGCGGGGGTCCGGGAAAGCAGCCTCCGGGAAAATGGCCACGTAGATTCGCGCCACAATCCGCGTAGAAGCGCCGGGCCGGAAGGCCCGGCTGGGGTTCTCCGCGCGTCGTAAGAACGCCATAACGCCAAAACACTTTCTGCAGCACTGGTGTGCATGTGTGCGTTTTGTGTGTGTTTGTGTGTGTGTGTGGGGGGGGGTAAGCAACAGCACACATGGAGCACCCAGTTGCGGCACGCACCGTTCCAGTCGGGAAAGTAGTCCATGAGTCGGGACTGGTAGTCGTGCAAGTGCCACTGCGGTCGCACAAGGAAGGGCGGTGGGATGGGGACGGTTAGTAGGTACACAGGCGTCAATGTGGCGCAAGGACGGCGAGTGATGCTCGCGCGGCATTCGCGGTCTCGGTGGTGCCGGTTGGGGGTGAGGCGGCACGTGCCACGATGCACGCATGGCGCCCCATGCATGCGCCCCATGCATGCACCCCATGCATGCGCCCACCATGTCGTCCACCGTGAACTCCACGCCGTCTGTCCTCGCCAGCAGCACCGGGCCGACGCCGTTGATCTGGAACTCTGGCGGTGCCAATCCGTCGTCAGTGGTGGAGAGCATCAGGAAGGCAGGGTTCTCCGAGTACCCGTTCGGCCTGTTCTGCACGTGCTGCGCGGTCGTGGGCGCCAGCTGCAGCAGCATCAGCGGGATACCAAACTGGTTTGCCATGGGGCAGCGCCGCCACAGCGGCCGCGGCGTGCTCCCGATCCCGGGTACGACGACTGATCGTGACGTGCCCCACGAGGCGGCGGCTTCGAGGGAGGCCACCTGCGCGTCGGTCAGCGTCACCGCTGACGCATCCATGCACAGCAGGTGGACGGCCTTGATGGGCATTGCTGCGGCGGGAGGAGGGCGGAGGATGTCAGGGTAAAACTCTCATCATCATCAGGGCGCAGTCGATGAGTCTCTCACAGAGAGTGTGTCCGTGCTGCAAGTGTGTGTGTGTGTGCGTGCGCGTGTGTGCTTTGTGAGTGTGTGTGTGTGTGTGTGTGTGTGTGTGTGTGTGTGTGTGTGTGCGTATGTGTGTGTAATACACACTGTGTATGTGTCGGTGTGCCGTGCCGCGCCGTGCGCGTGCTGCATGGGCGTGCATGCATGTGCAGTGCACGGTGCGTGCGCACCGCCACGCATCGTGCGACAGGATCAGTTGCGGACACAGGCAGCGTCGTTGTTGCAGCGTACATGCCCAGGGTTGGTTGCAGCATGCCTGGCGTTGCGGGCGAGTGCACTGCGGGATGCCTCACCGTCGGGCGAAGCCGGGTGCCTCACCGTCGGGCAGTCGAAGGGCAAGCCACGCAGCTGAAAACGACTAGGCGGCTGTTGCAGATGGCAGGAAGATGCCACCCAAATGTGGACTACCAGGGGTGCCAGAAGGGCAGATCTGTGGGGAATGCAGAGGATGAAATTGAATATATTGATGGATGCACAACCCAGAGGGCAGGGGGTACAAACGGTGCAGCGCACTCTTGGACTTGTCTCCCCCCCCTCTCTCTCTCCACCCCCTCTCTCTCTCCACCACAGAATCACCGGTGAGCAGCGGCTCCCCCGGCTCAGACTCCCCGCCACGCCACCGCGCGTGCGTGGATGCGACACAGACACAGCTTTCGGCGCTCCACGGGGCGCGGGGGGCAGCCACATACGCGGAGGCTGCGCAACACCTGCATGGCGACGCCAGCAACCACATCTCGGCCTCGGCCGACACCACAGACGCCCTCGCGCCCTCAGCGCGGGGCAGGCAGACATCAGACGCCTGGTAGGGGGGCTGTTGGACAGGGAGGCGAGGGCGCGCGCCCAGCCACAGAATGCGCCGACGCAGGTGGGCGCGCCACAGGTTGCCGACGCCGGCCACAGCGGTGCCCTTGCGGGGGGTGCTCGCTGTGGTGCAGGCGCAGGCGCAACAGATTGCGTCCCTGGTGGATGTGGTGAGCCTCCTGGTGAGCCGCGTCCCTGGGGCGCCCATGCAGATGCCGCATGCAGAGCCCGCCCGCGCGCGGGCCGGCCATGCGGCCCACAGTGCGGCGCCCCGCGCTGCGCCTGCTGCCGAGCCTGCTCAGCCTGCCCGGCCCGCTGCTGCTGCCGCCCCTGTGGCGTCGGCGGGGGGGGGGGCCGGCGACGGAGCGGCCTGCGTCGGGCGCCACGCGTGCCGCATCTGCGCGCGGCCCCTCCCGCCGGGGGGGGCTGCCTGCGCGTGTGGGCGACACGTCGCTGCGCCGCAGCTTCGTGCTGTCCATCCCGGTGGCACGCGGCGCCAACTGGTTCCTCGCGGGCGGTGGCAGGCGGATGGATGAAGAGGAGGCGACGGCGGCGGCGGCGGAGCGGATCGCTGCAGCTGCCGAGGACGGCACCAGCCTGCCCGTCCGCCTGGCTACGGATGTCGTGCGCTTCCTCTACGGCGGCACCGGCCGGCGTGAGCCGGCTGATGGTGGCGTCGTGTCCGCGTCGCTCCTCAACGCCAAGCCTGCCGTCGGGGGCATCGGCGTGGAGCCACGCGGGGGCGGTGTGCTGCGTGTGCTCTTCACCGTGGCGTCTGACGCCGTGGCCGACACTGTCGTGCGCTGGCGCCACGAGCTGCGCCGCTGCGTGGACTCGACTGCAGTCTTCGACGTCCTCAGTGACCGCGAGGAGGCGCAGCACCAGGCGCTGTGGCCCGCTTTCCTCGCCGCCAAGGTTGCGGGGAAGCGGGCGCAGTTCCACCGCGCGCGCCTCGTCGTTGACGGCGAGCGGGTGCCTGCACCTGCTTGCTAGATGGCATTCCCTCTGGGGGTGTTTTTGAAGGGGAGGTGGCGCCACACGCGTGCGGTGGCGGGTGCGGTGTGGTCGCTGAGTAGAGTGCTGCGGCGGTTGTGCTACTAGCCCCGCTTCCGGTGGTCTGGGGAGGGCTTTTTGGTCCCTTCATGGTTTTATACCTTGGGTCCGCCCTCTGGCCATTTGAGGGGCTGGGTGTGCAGCCTGCACAGTGGTGCTGCTTGCTTGGCGCCCGCCACCAAGTGTGGATGGCGTTACCGTGGGCTACTTGTAGCTTGACCTTTTGTGGGCCTTGAGCCTTGTTTCTCTACGTCCCACTGGAGCTTTGGAACCGAACGTGTGACCGCCAGAAGTGGATTGTAAAACTCTCATCATCTCTCCAGAGTAAGATTACTCGGTTTACAGCATTCTCTCACCTTCACGTTCTTATCATCATCACCATGGCAGGGAGCGGCACCTGCCCTCCCCAGCCACTGGCCCAGTGGGACCCAAACACCTGCACGTACAAACACCCACTTGTTGGCTCATCACGTCTGATCTACTATCTTGCTGTGTGCAGCCCTGACTTGGCTGCTGAACACTGCGGCCGGCCGCACAGAGCAACCCCGCACCCCAGACGGCTCCCATTGCTCCTGTGGGAGCGGGGCCTTCAGGCGGCGCCGCATCCGCCCCTCCCTGCCTCATTACGCGCACTCATTGCACACTGTCTGCCAGCGGCTCATGAGCGTAAGGAAGTCGGTAATAAACAGCTGAACTACCCCAGACCAGTAGCTGTCCTCGTGCTTGTGGTCCTTCCACTCGACCTGGCCGGGCTGACGCGCGCGCTCCCACGCAATCGCCGCAGCCTCGGCTCGCTTCACCTGCGCGCATGTGTGCGGAGGTCAGTGATTTCCTTTTCCGCTATACACAGCCATTTTGCTGTATTCCGGCTGTACTTTGACCTTGCACACAGCTCAACCCACGCAGTGGATTGTAAGTCTGACAAGCCCGCCAGGCAGAGCACATCAACAGCTTTCAAATGACCTATGCATGAGGACAAACGGTCAACGGAAGGTCAACGGTCAACGCTGGGTCAACGCGGCAAAAGCAAAATCCGGGTGTGAAATAATTAATTAAAAATCAGTGAAAGGAAATCACTGGCGGAGGTTAACGACAGGTCAAGAAACGGGCGGCAAGAGCTCCCGCGCGACCTCAGTGGGAACGAACCCACGCACACACAAACGCACGCTCTCGACACACACGCACGCGCACGCCCTCGGCACACGTGCATCTTCTCTAGGGTGCACACGCACAGGTCTCATACTATGCCAGCACGGGCGCCTGACCGCCTGTAAACTCTACCACCGCATGCACCCACCTCGACTGCTGACACAGGCGCGGGAGCGGGCAGCGCTGGCGACGCAACGGCCGCCTGCGCGAGGCGGAACTGCTGCCGCACAAGCACCTCGTTGGATGCCTTGGACACCTGTGTGGCACAGGCACAGGCAGAGGGGGCGGGAGTGACGTGAGAGGGGTCGTGCGGCGGGTGGTGTGCGGTGCCCACACGTTTTCTCGAAGGCGCCGCCAGTCTGCCCCTCCCACCAGCCACCGGCACGCCCGTCCTACCATCACCACCTCTCGAATTCTGCTCCATCAGAATTCTGCTCCATCAGGCTGGTGGCCTGTCGTGCAAACACGCGTGGTGACCACAAACACACACACACACAAACACACACACACACACGTGTGGTGTACACAAACACACGCACGTACACATTCACAGCGCCCCATGCACAATGCTCATTTTCCTCAAGAGCGCTGCTGCCCCGCCCGACCCAGGATCCACCAGCTTGGCCGCCTCCCGGACCTGCTCCAGAAGCTTGCGCTCCCCGGCGGGCACACACACACACACACACACACACACACACACACACACACATGCCTAACCCACCAGCTTGGCCGCCTCTCGGATCTGCTCCAGCAGCTTGCGCTCCTCGGCTGACACACACACACACACACACAAAACACACACACACACACACACAAACACACACACCCAACCCACCAGCTTGGCCGCCTCCCGGATCTGCTCCAGCAGATTGCGCTCCTCGGCTGGCAGCGCGCCGACCGAGCTAGCGAGCAGCATGTTGGCGTCCGCGGCGAGCGCGTCCGACGCGGCAATGACCTGCTTTGTCTCGGTCATGATCTGCGGTGTGTGGTTGGGTGTGTTTGTGGGGACATGCTCTGTGTGCTGAGTGTGTGTGTGCGGGCCGGGGGGGGGGGGGCAACATGCGGGGCGTATTGGGTGTGTTGCATGTGGGTGTGGAGTGGGTGTGTGGGGGTGATCAAGGGACATTGTGCAATTCGGGTGTGTGTGGTGCATGGTGAGGGGTGTGTGCGTGTGTGTGTGTGTGCGTGTGTGTGTGTGGGGGGGGGGGCAGGGGAGGGGGGGCGCGCACGTGAGCGGGGGCCGCGCGTGCGTGGGGCAGCGTGCGTGAATGGGGTGCAGGTGGTGATGCAGGCAGGTGGCAGTGCTGCGCGTGGGTGGTGCAGGGAGGACCGGAGCAGCCCAGCTGCCTCTTCCCACATGTACGCAAGGCACTCGAGGCTGACTGGCGCGGCCGGGGGTTCGTGCTCGCCAGCCAAAAGGGTTTCATCACCGTGAGCAAGGGCTGGTTAACAGGGACGTTAGCGGTGTTGACCAGCACCTTGGCGGGTGACGGCGGCGGCAGCGGCAGTCGGCCCTCCATGCCCGTGTCAGCTGCTGCGACACACGGCACACACGCATGCGGCATGTCATGCGGGCATGCGGGCAGAGTCAGTGGCATGGCATGTCGGTCGTGTTGCGCGTGTGTGTGCCATTATTGAGGCGCGTAGAGTTAGCTGGCAGAGCAGAGCTGTGCAGGGTGCGAGGAATGGCTGGTGCATGGCATGTCGACAACGGCAACACACCGAGCGCCACAGACGCGGGCGACAACAGCACAATCGCCGCAACTGACAGCAGCGTGTCTCGCCGTGAGGCGCTTGCGACGGTCAGCACGCCGGCCGGCCGGGAGGAGGCAGCGGGACCGCCCGTTTTCGAGCACGGCACAAAACGGCGGGCAGGCTGCGGGGAGGACACGCTCCTCATCATTGGAGACGCCATGGACTGTGCGCGGTGCGGTGCGCGATACGGGGGTGGTGGAGGGGACTATTGCATGGAGAAACCCAACTCCCGACAGGTGTGGTCAAGTGTGTGAAGCTTCGGTTTTATTCGGTTTCGCAAGTCAGTAACGCTGCTCCGCGCGAACGTGAAGCTTCAGCGCGTGAGACCCATCTGCTCTGGGGTGCTGGGTGGTGAGGCGGGGTGCATGCTACACCCTGGTCTCTCCACACCGACATGTAAGCCACATGGCGGCTGCCTAGCAGGCTTGATGCAGGACACCCTGTCCCGGACACGGGGGGGAGGTCATGCCTGAATAATCATATGACAACACGGTGACAACATCGTGACAACACGGTGTCATGAATGCTGTTGGGCATTAATAATTAATCACTTGGATTCCCAGTGGCTGGCTGGGCCAGCCAACCTGATGCTGCGCACAATTGAAAACGGCTCGGCAGAGACAGACGGAGCGGAGGACCTGGTGGGCAGTGTGTTCGGGCATTTACTTACAAGTTTAACAATGCTGCAAATAACTGATGAATGGCCTAGTACCGCCGCGACACAACGGCACAGACGCAACACTCTCAGCCAACTGCCGAAACAAGTCCCAAACAACTGGAGGAAGCTCAACTACTGGACAACATCACTCTACTGGAAGACATCGCTGTACTGGAAGTCGTCGCTGTCGTCGCTGCTGTCCAGAAGGGTGAGCTCCGGCGATGGGCCGGCGCCGGCCGCCAGCTGTGGCCGCTTGCTCGCGGCGTCTGCCAGCAAAGCAGCAGCAGCAGCAGCAGCAGCAGCAGCAGCAGCAGCAGCAGCAGCAGCAGCAGCCGCAGCAGCAGGAGCAACAGCAGCAGCAGCAGCAGCAGCAGGAGCAGGAGCAACGGCAGCAGCAGCAGCAGCAGCAGCAGCAGCAGCAGCAGCAGGAGCAACGGCAGCAGCAGCGGCGGCAGCAGCAGCAGCAGCAGCAGCAGGCTGCAGCTGTGGGGATGGCTGCTTGATGATTCCGCGCCAGGCGGCCCACGCGCGTCTCCGAGCGGCGGCCTCGCTGCTCCGGCTGCCGCCGCCGTCGCCGCCACCGTTACTGCGGCTGCCGCAACTGCGGCTCCAGCCCTGCGTGCTGCACCGGTGCCGCGTTGCCCCTCTTGTCTGTCACCAGCCGATGCCCCACCCACCCTGCCAACGGCCCCTCTCGGCCCCGCCTCCCCCCGACCACCACTGCCGCGCGTGCGCGCCCCCCACGGCCGCCGGGCGCGCAAGGTGGCGGCGATGGCGGCGGCTGTCGATCGTGGCAGGGGTGCCCCGGGCGAGATGGGGCAGGACCTCGGCCTCCGAATGGGATGTGCCGTGCAGGCGCGAGAGGGCGTGGCTGCTTCCGTGCACGCGTGACACGTGGGCGCGTGCGTCGGACCTGCCACCCCGCGCTCTATGTGCACCCCTGTCTCTGAAGTAGGCACTCACACGTACCCCTGCTCGGGAGCTCGTGTCAGCCGCGGCGTGTGGCGTGCGGCGTGTGTCGTGCGCATGCGTCATCTCGTCTCTGCAGCGTGGCCCAGCCTGTTTGGCCGGCAGTCGCCCAACAACCCTTGGTACTTGCTCATGATGCCGTATTTCTCATCCTTTCTCATTCTATGCGCGCGCATGCAGCGGGCGCCATTTGGTTTCTTGAGAGGGTGGGTCCAGCACACAAGTCGACTTTTGGTTTAGGTCTTCCCGACTCCCAAACACCATAACTTGCTGGTGGCATCTTCTCACACAGACAGTGTTGAAACACTTCCATCCATTCTGTGGGCCTCAGCCTGCCATTTCTGCCTTTGTGTGGAATTACAAAAAGTGTGGGACGCAAATGCGTGAGAAAGCAGGTGGCTTTGCTTTCTCACTCCCTTTCCTCGCAGCCATAGACAAGCACGTGCAAAAAATATCCTCTGACACTCGACCTTGCATAGCCAGGAGGCGTTCGTGTTTGTGCTCCGCGTGCTGTGTCTGTGGGGGGAGCTCAAAGATGCCCCCGCGCACACGCGCGCCCGCTGGTAGCAACGCGGAGGTGGGTCAACGCCGGTCGATTGCAGCACGACTGCGTCGTGAGCCGCTTGCAAACAACACAAAAATGCATGCATGCCAAAAAATGCAATGTTCTGATGCGCAGGACTCCGAGGACATGCCGGCTCCGAGGACAAGCGGCGATAGCGGCAGCGGGTGACCACCTCTGCAGCGATTTGAAAGGACACGGGGCTTGCATGTGCATTGCATGACATGGGGCTGCATGGCGCATGGGCACCCACTTGCGCGCCGTGTGTTTGCAGGGACGATGATGGAGGGGACGAGGAAGAGGAGGAGGAAGAAGGAGCTGTGCAGCAGGAGGGGGGTGATGATGACGAGGGGGAGGAGGACCCGGCGACTCAGGCCGACCGCAGGGAGGCCAACATCAAGGCGCTGCTGTCCAACAGGTGCAGACAGGTGGCACGCGCATGCGTGTGTGTGTGTGTGTGTGTGTGTGTGTGTTTGTGTGTGTGTGTGTGTGTGTGTGTGCACGCACGCACGCACACACACACACAAACACTCGCGCCTGCGTGCGTGCATGCTCACACACACACGCACGCACACACACACACACACACACACGCGCACGCACACACAAAGAAGGGTGTGACACACACACACGAGCACACACACACGCATGCACCCCACCCCCCACACACACACGCACACACGCAGCCTGCAAGTCCACCGTGCGCCGCTCTTGTCACGCTTCCTGACGGTCGCGGCAGGAGAGAAAACGCTCAAAAAGGCATTCGTGTCGCCGAGGCCGGGCGCACCAGCAATGTCAGATGTGCGTGATCACGCGCATTCATTGGGTGGGCATGTCTCCACTCTGTGAGAGGGGAGTGGGTGTTAGTGTTTCCAACGCCGGGCGCACCAGCGATGTCAGACGTGAGTGAGCGCACGCGTGCGTGTGCATTGGGTGGTCGCGCCTCAGCTTGTGTGTATCAGGGTGTGTGTGTGTGGGGGGGGGGTGTATCAGGGGGGGGTGAACGAGGGAATGCTCAAGCGGGCGTATGTATCTCCAAGGCCGAGCCACCAGCAATGCCAGATGTGAGAGATCACGCGCATCCAATGCTTGATTGGGTGATCATGCCTCACTCTGTGGGAAGGGGGGAGGGGGGGCTCAAGCGGGCGTTTGTATTGCTAAAGCCAGGCACACCCGCACTGCCAGATGTGAGCGATCACGCGCGTGCATTGGTTGGGTGGGCATTGCCTTTGTCGAGGGGGGGTGGAGGCGGGGCACGCACATGCGCCATTGGGCTGTAGAATAGAATCGATGGATGCATGAGAGGACCTGTTAAGACATGGGGGCGCAGTGTCTCCCCCGCACTCGAATGCCCCCCCCCCCCGGCTTCACGTTGCCCACCACATCTCTTAAGCTCACTCACGCCCTGCACCCTCTGTCGCAACACGATGCAACCGCAAGCTCGCTGCCCGCAAAAGGTGCTCGTCCTGCTTCCCCAACCGCCTCAACATACTCACTCACCACACCCTGCACCCCGCCGTGCCGTTAACGCCCTGCCGCGACACACACTTGCAAGATCTGCGCCGCAAGCTCGCTGCCCGCAAGGTGTTTGTGCCCGGGGGCGCCCCTTTGCCCCCCCCCCCCGCCCTACCCCCCCCACACACACACGACACAAACAACGCTGCCCAAACCTTGTACTCTGGCGACACAGGATGTGCGCCACGAGCTCGCCGCCCGAACGGTGTTTGTGCCGTGGGGCGAGTCGAAGCCGCTCCGAGCACCTCCCTCGCTCCTGCCCCCCCCCCTCCCACACCCACACGCTGGCAGCTCGCCTGAACACCGCCCCCCCCCCCTATCTCCACCTCCCTTCCTCTCTCTAGGACCTGTGCCGCAAGCTCGCCGCCCGCACAGTGTTTGTGCCGTGGGGCGAGTCGAAGCCGTTCCTGGCGCCTCCCTCGCTCCTGCCTCCCCACTCACCCACCCACCCACCCCCCCACACGCCTTCAGCTCGCCTGAACACCCGTCCCCTCCTCTCTTCACCTCCCTTCCTTTCTTTAGGATGTGCGCCGCGAGCTCGCCGCCCGAACGGTGTTTGTGCTGTGGGGCGAGTTGAAGCCATTCCTGGCACCTCCTTCCCCCCCCCCCCCCCACACACACGCAACACAGGCTGATGCCTCGCCTGCATCCCCCCCCCCCATCCCTCTCTCTCCCTGCCTCTCTCTAGGATCTGCGCCGCAAGCTCGCCGCCCGAAAGGTGTTTGTGCCGTGGGGCGAGTCGAAGCCGTTCCTGGCGCCGTTTGTGCCGCGAGCGCCGAGGGGGCCTGAGCCAAAGGTGTGGGAGGGGTGTGGGAGGTGTGTGCGGGGGGTGTGGGGGAGATGTGGGGGAGGTGTGCAAGATGTGGGAGGGGTGTGCAGGAGGTGTGGGAGATGTCCTGAGGGAGCCAGAGCCAAAGGTGAAGGAGATGCACCTCGATTTAAGCTGTCTCACACCGACACTCACACACGCACCCGCCTCCACCTCTGCTCGTGCCGCCACACACACACACACACACACACACATGCACATGCACACACACACACACACACACACACATGCATCTCCAGCCACACACACAGGCCCCGTAGCTTCCCCCAGACACCCTACCAGAGGGGATTGAGCCACTCGTGCTGTGGGCTCCGACGGGCAACCAGACTGGACACACACGCAAACACGCACACACACACACAGGCCCCGGTGCTCCCCCCAGAGCCCCTACCAGAGGGGATTGAGCCACTCGTGCTGTGGGCTCCGACGGGCAACCAGACTGGACACACACGCAAACACGCACACACACACACAGGCCCCGGTGCTCCCCCCAGAGCCCCTGCCAGAGGGGATCGAGCCACTGGTGCTGTGGGCTCCGACGAGCAACCACACTGGACACACGCACACACACACACACACACACACACACACGCACACAAACAGGCCCCAGAGCTCCCCCCAGAGCCCCTGCCAGAGGGGATTGAGCCACTCGTGCTGTGGGCTCCAACGGGCGACCAGACTGGCGAGCCAATTGTCGTTGACAGCATGCTCACGCGATGGCTGCGGCCGCATCAGGTGTTTGTGTGTGTGTGTGTGTGTGCATGCATGTGTGTGCCTGTGTGTGTGCGTTGGCGGGGGGGGGGGCAGACTGGTGAGCCAAGTGCCATTGACAATATGCTCACGCGATGGCTGTGGCCGCACCAGGTGTGTGTGTGTGTGTGTGTGTGTGCATGTGTGTGCATGTGTGTGTGCGTTGGGAAGGGAAGGAGAGACTGGAGAGAGAATGGTGAGCCAATCGTCGTTGATAGCATGTGCACGCGATGGCTGCGGCCGCACCAGGTGGGTATGTGTGCGTGTGTGAAGGTGCCTGTGTGCCTGTGTGCATGCTCACGCACTGGCTGCGGCCGCACCAGGTGGGGTTCCACACACATTCACATTCGCACACACACGCACACACGCACGCATGCACACACACACACACACATCAAGCACACACACACACACACAGCACACACACACACAGCATGCACACACACACACACACACACACGCGCATGCACACACACACATCACTTGGCTCATTCGTTTAGCGCTGTCTTTGGCCACACCAGGTGTGTCTGTGTGTGGATGGGTGGGTGGGTGGGTGGGTGGGTGTGGACCTCGCGTTGATGTTTAACCGCGTGAACCCCACGCACACCCCATCCCGCACCCCATCCCTGCCACACACAGCGCGAGGGCCTTGCGTTCATGTTTTGTGTCCCCCCCCCTCCCCCCTCCCTATCACACCCACCCACCCCACCAACCAACCACTACCTATCCACCACAAAGCCCCCCATCCACCCCACCCCCTCGTCAGCGTGAGGGCCTCGCGTTCATGTTATGTGTGCCCCTCCTCCCCTCCCCCCCTCTCCTCTCCCCTCACACCCACCCACCCACCCACCACCACCACCTATCCACCACACACCACCACTCAAACCCCACCCCACCCCTCCCCTCCCCTTCCCTGTCACACCCACCACCTATCGACCACGCACCACCACTCACCCACCACCCACCCCCCTCGACAGCGTGAGGGCATCGCGTTCATGTCCTGTGTGCCCCCCGCCCCTCCGCTCCCCTCACACCCACACACCCCACCACCCACCCACCACATATCCACCACGCACCACCCACCACCCACCCCCCTCGACAGCATGAGGGCCTCTCAATCATGCTCTATGTGCCCCTCCCCTCCCCTCCCTTCCCCTGTCACACCCTCCCACTCCACCCACCACCTATCCACCACGCACCCACCCACCCACCCCCTCGACAGCGTGAGGGCCTCTCGTTCATATTCTGTGTGTCCCTCCCCCCTTTCCTCCCCTGTAACATCCACCCCACCAACCACCCACCACCTACCCACCACGCACCACGACTCACACCCCACATTCCACCCCCCCCTCGACAGCGTGAGGGCCTTGCTTTCATGTTTGACTGTGTGACTGGGCAGCGGACTGAAGGCGGGCACGGGTGCATCCTGGCAGACGACATGGTGAGCGTGTGTGTGTAGGGGGGGTGCGTGCGTGTGTGTGTGTGTGTATGTGTGTGTGGGGGGGGGTCTGTGTGTCTGTGTGCATGTGCATGAATGTGTGTGTGTGTGTGTTTTGGTGTGTGTGCATACATGTGTGTGTGCATGTGTGCAAGTGTGCATGTGTGCATTCGTGTGTGTACCTGGGGGGGTGCTTGTGCATGCATGTGTGAGTGTGTGTGTTTGTGTGTGTGTGTGTATGTGTGCGTGTGTGTGCGTGGTTGGGCAGCGGACTGAAGGCAGGCAGGGGTGCATCCTAGCAGATGAATGACATGGTGAGCGCGCGTGTGTGCTGGCATGTGTGTGTGGGGGGGGGGGGGGGCAGTCAGCATGGGCACCCATCAGAGCGCGAGCATGCGTGTGTGTTTTGGGGGGGACGGAGGGAGTGTGTGTGTGTGTGGGGGGGGGGGCCTCATTCTCTGGTGCATGGTCACCCATCAGAGCGCGAGTGTGTATGGTGTGTGCATGTGTGTGTGTGTGAGTGTGTTTGTGGGGGGTGGGGCTTGGTCCGCTGTTGCCTGGGCATCCGTCAGAGTCTTGGCAGTGGGCGACCAGCGCCCTCCTCTGCGCCCCCTTCGCCCCACGCAGGGGCCCAGCTTGACGCTCAGGGGCAGCACATGCTCTGAAACCCAAAACCCTCACACGCACGCACCCACACATGTACACGCACACACACACACACACACACACACATGCTATGAAACCCGAAACCCTCAAGCCTAGCTCCAATGCCTGCAGGGCCTTGGCGCTCTAGGGAATCGCCCTCGGGTGTGCGCTGTTCACACACACACACATACACACACATGCACACACACAAACACACACACGCACACACACACACACACACCACACACACATGCACCCGCACACACACACACACACACACATGCGCACACACACACACTCATACACATGCACACACACATGCGCACACACACACACACACACATGGCCGGGCAAGACCCTCCAGGGCATCGCCCTGCTGTGGACGCTCCTCACGGCAGGGGCAGAGGCGCTCAGAAGGATCACACACACACACACACGCACACACACACACACGCACACACAGGGCCTTGGCAAGACCCTCCAGGGCATCGCCCTGCTGTGGACGCTCCTCACAGCAGGGGCAGAAGCGCTCGGAGGGAGCCCGCTTGCGCGTCGCGTCATCATCGTTTGCCCAACATCCCTTGTGTCAAACTGGGACAGCGAGTGCAGCAAGTGGCTCAAGGCGAGGCTGGGCTCAGGGCTGAGGGTGCAGGGCATACCTCGGGTGAAGAGTTTTAACAGAGGCTTAGAGATCGAAGCGGGGGCGTGTGCCGCGTCGCGTGTCGACCAGCCTTCCTGGGGTCCAACTGAGGACAGCAAGTGCAGCAAGTAGCTGGGGCTTGCTTCAGGGCTGACGGGGGGGTTTCTCCGTGCTGTTAACTGTCAACTGTAAACAGGGCTTAGGGTTCAGGCCTAGTAGGTGTAGGCTTTGTGTGCAGTGCGGCATGTCGATGCTGACCCTGTGCGAGGCATCGCACACACACACACACACACACACACACACACACACACACCACCACCACCATCACTAGATTGTTGCAACTGCACCCCCCCACACACACAGGGCCGCGTGTCTACGCTGCCTCTATGTGAGGCGTCGCCACGCGCGCACACGCACACTCACACACACACAAGATATATCCTCCTACACACTGAAAGCACACATTGTTTCCCACGCGCTGGGTGCAGGACCGCGTGTCGACGCTGCCCCTGTGCAAGGCGTCGCCACGCGCACACACACACATATACACACGCACAAACACACACCCACGCACACAAAATACTCATCCAAATACACACTGAAAGCACACGTTGTTTCCCTCACACTCAACGCAGGGCCGCGTGTCGACGCTGTCCCTGTGCGAGGCGTTGCCACGCGCACACACACACACGCACGCACGCACGCACACATATCCACACGCACAAACACACACGCACAAACACACACGCACAAACACAAAAGACAGATCCAAACACACACTGAAAGCGCACGTTGTTTCCCTCACACTCAGCGCAGGGCCGCGTGTCGACGCTGCCCCTGTGCGAGGCGTCGCGCGAGGACGTGATCTCCGGCATTCAGACGTACATGCTGCCGAGCAACACAGTCAAGGTGCGTGCCCACAGCCTCGGCCTGTGGTGCCCCCCCCCCCCCTCCCCCCCTGTGCTCCTCTTCATCTATACATGGTGGCCGATTTTACAGTCCGTCAGATGCATCCGCAGATGGCATTATTGCGTGTAAAGTACACTGGTATCCAGACGCGTCTACCGACGTACACGCTGCCGAGCAACGCGGTCAAGTTATGTGGCGCTCCGGTGTGGCGCGCGTGTGGCCACTGACAGCCCCAGAGCTGGTTCCCCTCCCCCCCTCTCCCCCCCTTCTCCCCCTCCCCCCGGGCGTGAGGCCCGTCTCCCTCTCTCTATATAAGTACTGGATGCGGGCATTCGGACGTACGTGCTGCCTAGCAACTTGGCCAAGGTGCGTGCTTGGCTGGGTCACATCTCTCTCTCTGCCTCTCTCTGTGTCTCTCTCCCTCTGATGATGAAGATGGATTTTACAGTCGTGTGTGACGCAGCTCTGTCATTCTCTCATTCTTTCTGGATCACTCTAATCACTCTCTCTTCCTCTCACTCTCACTCTCTCACCACCGCTCTCTCTCTCATATGTGCTCATCATCTCCTACGAGGCGTTTCGTCTCTGCACGCGGAGTACCTGCCCTCACCCTCACCTCACCTCACCCTCCTTCCAAATGCACACCAGGCACCTGTCACTGTCCTCTTAAACCCACCGACCCTTCCCCTCTCACTCTCTCTCTCTCAATCTCTCTCTATTCTAGGTGCTCATCGTCTCCTATGAGGCGATCTCACGTCTGCACGCGGAGTGCCTGCAAGTGCGCTCACCTCGCCCTCCCCCAAATCAACTGCAGGCAACATGGGCAGGCGACATCACCATCCCCCTACGAACCCCACCCCCCCCCCCCCCCCCCCGGCTCTCTCTCTCTCTATATATATATATATATATCTTCTAGGTGCTCATCATCTCCTGGGAGACGTTCCGTGTGCACGCGGAGTGCCTGCGAGTGCCCTCACCTCACTCTCTCCCCCACATCAACTGCAGTGCACAACCTCGACAGGCGGTAGCACCATCCTACTCCAAGGTCCAACCGGGAGGGCCCAACCGGGAAGCCCCCCCCCCCTCTCTCTCTCTCTCGTGGTGCTTGTCATCTACAGTTACAGTTACAGTTACATCGGCTTCCAGCAAAGACTACGTTAGACTACGCTCGTCATCTAGTACGAGACATTCAACCTGCACGCGGAGCGCCTTCAAATGCCCCCCCCCCCAGGGCCTGTGAACCCCCTCTCAACTCTTCACCCCACCACCTCCACACACACACTGCCCCCCCCCCCCCACACACACACACCCTACAAAGGTGCCATCATCTCGTACGAGCCTTCCGCTGCAGGCAGCCTTCAAGTGCCCGGCGGCTGCGACCTGCTCATCTGCGACGAGGCGCACAGACTCAAGAACGACGCGACGCTGACCAACAGGGTGGGTGCGGAAGCAGAAGATATATAGAGAGATCTTAGTTGGGGTCTAGGGGTTCAGTTTGTCTTCGCTCCTGCATGGGACGCTGCCAATTAGCCGATGAGTCTCGCATGAAAGGTTGCAACGGGAGCTCAGAGCGGCAGTGATGCTGTTCAAGTAGTAGTATAAGAATCAGGGTGAGGCAAGTTTGGGCTTGGGGTTTGGGTGTGTTCTGGCTGGATGGGAAGTTTAAACATATCATTGATTGATCGAGTCCTCGCATATGGTAGACGCCACCGACTCAAGAAGACGCGGACGCTTGACAAATCAGGGTGCGCTCTAGCTGCACAGCCAAGGGCCGCCTCCTTGTGCAGTTTGACACGTGCGCTCTCATTTTCCTGTGCAAGGGCCCCGAGGCGTGGATTCAGGAACTCCTAGGGCCAGCGCCTGAGATGGGAGAGCCTGAGCCAGGCCAGACACAGCGCCAGCCCAGCGTCCCCTCTCTCTCCCACCAGCCCTTGGCAATAGCATCAGGGCAGTGGCAATAGCACCGACTTAAGAATGGCGCGGAGCTGGCCAACAGGGTGGGGTGCGGCAACAGTGGTTTGGGGTCTAGGGTTTGGGGGGCCGCCAGCAGATGAGCCCTCGCGTTGGTAGGCGCACCGACTCAAGAGCGACGCGATGGCAGGTGCGTTAAGCAGTGGTAAAGGATTCAGTGGGTTTATGCAGCTTTAAAGGGTTGGGTTTGTGGTGTGTTCTAGTTGTTTTTGCCTGCATAGGGGGGGGGTTCACAATCTTCATTGCGAGTGCTCTCATTGATAGGTGCACCGACTCAAGAATGATGCCACGCTCACAAACAGAGTGGGTGCGGAAATCGTGGTTAGGGGTTTTGGGTGTTTGTGTGTGTCGTGGGGGGGCCACAGCAGGTCGTGTGCACGACCTTGATTGTGGTTCCTCATTGATGGGCGCACTCACTCAAGAAAAAAACTGGTTTGGGGTTTGGGGCAGTGGTGCCATTAGCGCCCCCGCAGCGCCCGCTGCGGGGGCAAAACGGGAAAATCGGGGGGGAACTGCGGGGGCAGACGGGCGCGGCGTCCCCCGCAGGACGGGGCAGATGCCGAGCACATGTCTGTGTCATGGGAAGCGCCCTCTAGGGGATGCTGGATTTGATCAATGGTAGAGCAATGCTGCCTGGCGACCCAGATGGGGGCTAGCGTGGATCGTCGGTTACCCGTCGGTTGCGCACTGTGTTGTGTCCACGGTCACCTTAGAGGGGAGGGGTGCGGATTGAAGGCGGTGGCTTAACGGGTCGTGGGTGATGATTGAACAGTGCTACTGATGCCGCGCATGGCATGGCATGGCATGGCCATGCATGCATGGCATGTTGCCCATGATCAACATGGCATGGCATGCATGCATCGCGCAACATGCGGACCTGGCGCGCATCCGTCGGTGGCGCGCGTGCGCACGCGCGCGCGCGTGTGCGTGCGTGCGTGTGTGTGTGTGTGTGTGTGTGTTAGGTGTGTGAGTGTGTGTGTTAGTGTGTGTGCGTGTGTGCACGCGCGTACGTGGGTGTGCGTGCGTGTGCATGCATCTGTGTGTGCGTGTGTGAGAGACCATGGAATAAGAGCGGGGGGGGGGGGGCAAGCTTGGCTTGACTGAATTGCCACATCGCCCCGCGGCTAGCTCAAGACCTTGCCGGGGCTGTCACTAGCAACAGTGTGGCTAGTAACCCAAGCAAGCGTATTGAGTAAGTAGACCGAAAGAAGAAGAAAAAACTCCACTGCGCAAACTTCAGTGCCTTTGGAATCAGTTAATTTATATTTTCTGGGGCTAACGGCAGGCTCTAAAGGCTAACAGTAACCTCGACTTCCAGAAAATACCAACTTCTTGTCCTAGACTATCTAGGACTTCTAGTACCACCACCTGGACCCAAGTCCAGTTTTGGCCCCAACAATCACTTGTGAGGGCGTACCCACCAGCCGGCTGCCTGCCAATGCTTAGTCATAGTCGTAGTCATAGACCCAAAAGGAGAGCTATTTTGCTTCGGTGCCACATCCACTGCAGTCAAAAGTCAAATGAGGAAGACGAGAACTGATGGAAAACAGTACACATATAAATATGGTGTGTGTGGTCTCATATGCTTTCAGTTCGGCAAGCGGGGGTCCGGGGGCGCAGCCCCCGGCCGCTGCCTTGCAGTTACAGTTACATCGGCTTTCCAGCAAAGACTACCTCAGATGGCGGCGGGGGCAAACCAAGGTTTTGGCCGCGAGGCGGCGGGGGCAAACACAACATTGTCATTTTTCTTAGCGAAACCACTGGTTTGGGGGTTTGGTTTGTCAGCCCTGCATGGGGGGGGGGTAGGGGTTGCCAGCAGGGTCTTCAGAATCGCAACAACAATTCCTCATTGAAAGTCGCACGGAGTCCAGAACGATGTGACGCCGACCAATAGGCGACCAACAGGGCGCGCCACTGCTGTGCCCGTGGGGACTGCCTCCTCGCTGTCCTTCAGGCCTTGGCAACAGCAGGAGGGCTATGGCGTTGGGAGTCGTACCGATTGAAGAACGATACGGCGCTGACAAGCAGATTAGGCATACGGGGGGAGGCTGCTTGGTGGGTGTTCCCACCCTTTACACCCAGATGAGGCCTACGGGGGGAGGTAGCTTGGTGGGAGTTCCCACCCTTCACACCCAGATATGGCCTACGGGGGGGGGGGGAGCTTGGTGGGCGTCACACCCTTGACACCCAGATTAGGCCTAAGGGGGGAGGTTGCTTAGTGGGTGTTCCCACCCTTTACACCCAGATTAGGCCTACGGGGGGGGGGGAGCTTGGTGGGTGTTCACACCCTTCACACCCAGATGAGGCCTACGGGGGGAGGTAGCTTGGTGGGAGTCCACACCCTTCGCACCCAGATGAGGCCTACGGGGGGAGGTAGCTTGGTGGGTGTCCACACCCTTCACACCCAGATGAGGCCTACGGGGGGAGGTATCTTGGTGGGAGTGGGTTCACACCTTTCACACTGTTCGACGCTGCTCACACGCAGGTCCTCGACCAGCCGCCGGCGGTAACGTCGTGCCACCGGCCGTGCTGCTGTCGGGCACGCCTGGCTGTCTGTTGGCCTACTTGCCTTGTGTCTTCCCTGCGTGTCGTCATCCTTTCTGCAACCCTCCCATATATCTCTAGCGCAGTGTGCGTAGGTCTTCGCACCGTTCACACTTTCCACGCTGCTCACAAGCAGGTCCTCGACGCGCTCCCATGCGACCGGCGCGTGCTGCTGCCGGCCACGCCTGGCTGTCCGTCGGTCTCCGTTCTCTGTGTCTTCCCTGTGTGTCGTCGTCCTTTGTGCAGCCCTCCCATATATCTCTTGCTCAGTGTGTGTGCGGTGTGTGCGGGCCTTCGCACCGTTCACACTTTCCACACTGTTCACACGCAGGCGCTTGGCGCGCTCCCATGCCACCGGCGCGTGCTGCTGCCGGGCACGCCTGGTTGTCTGTTGGCTCCTTCTTCCCCTGTGTATTTCGTGTGTGTCGCCGTCCTTTGTGCAACCCTCCCATGTATATCTTGCGCAGTGTGTGTGCAGTGTGTGCGGGCCTTCGCACCGTTCACACTTTCCACACTGTTTACACGCAGGCGCTCGACGCGCTCCCGTGCCGCCGGCGCGTGCTGCTGTAGGGCACGCCTGGTTGTCCGTTGGCCTTCTTTCCAAGTCTCTTCCCTGTGTGTCGTCGTCCTTTGTGCAACTCTTCCATGTATCTCTTGCTCAGTGTGTGTGGGTCTTCGCACCCTTCACACTTTCCACGCTGTTCACACACAGGCAGTGATTTCCTTTTCGGCTCTACACACTGTGACAGCCATTTGGATTTATTCCGGCCGTACTTTGACCTTGCACACAGCTCATCCCAGTGGATTGTTATTCTGACAAGCCCGCCAGACAGAGCTCGTCAGCAGCTTTTAAATTAATTACATCTGAGGACAAACGGTCAACAGGAGGTCAATGGTCAACGCGGTCAAAGTAAAATCCGGCTGCAGAATAATTAATTATAAGGCCTGGAAAAAAACACTGCATGCAGGCGCTCGACGCGCTCCCGTGCCGCCGGCGCGTGCTGCTGTCAGGCACGCCGATGCAGAACCACCTGGATGAGTTTTACGCCATGGTTGACTTCTGCAACCCTGGAGTGCTGGGGACACCGGCGCAGGTGTGTGTGTGTGGGCGTGTGGGCGTGTGCGTGTGTTGTTGCTGTGTGTGTGTGTGTGCTGCTGAGTGTGTGTGTGTGTGTGTGTGTGTGTGTGTGTATCGATGAGTTTTACGCAATGTTTGACTCCTGTAACTATGGGGTTCTTTTGATGCCGACACAGGTGGGGATCGGGGGAGAGTGTGTGTGTGTGTGTGTGTGTGTCTGTGTGTGCATGCGTGTGTGTGTGCTTGCATTCTATGCGCGGTCTATGCCGTGGTCGAACTCTGCAACCCTGGAGTGCTGGGGACGCCGGCGCAGGTGTGTGCGTGTGTGTGTGTGTGTGTGTGTGTGTGTGTGTGTGTGTGTGTGTGTGTGTGTGTTCAACGCCGTGAGCGAACTCCACAGCCCCGGAGTGGTGTGGACGCCGGCGCAGGTGCGTTTGGGGGGAGGCGAGAGAGAGGGAGGGCGGCGGGGGGCAGGAGGGTGGGAGGGAGGGCGGGGGGCAACTTCTGGGGTGCTGGGGACGCCGGCGCAGGTGTGTTTTGGGGTGGAGGGGAGTTTCTGTCTCAGCCTTTCAGTAGCGTTTGTTTGATTACAGTCACGCGTGACCACGGAGGTCGCGGCTCGGGGCAGAGCCAGACCTGCACCGGCCGCAGATGGTGACCCGTTGAAAGGCACGGCAGTCACCACCCACGACCAATGTCAAGCGGCCGGACTCTGCAGCTAGGCACCACTCTCCCTAGCTCGAAAATTAGAAGTGGGTAACCACGACTCAACTTAGTGGGTGGGCAGTGAGTGGGTTCCAAAAGGCCAAAAGGAACTGGAAGCTGCAAAAAGGAGCGTTGCTAGCGACCCAAGAACACGAATATGAATCTTGGGGTGCTAGCGCCATCAGAGGCTTCTGTAAATCGCACATCGCACTTGGAAGGTTGCTTTCAACAGAAACTCCAGTTTTCTGTCCACCTAGGGGTTTAATAGAAACCCACCAGAGAGGGGGGGGGTGCGGGGGGGGGGGAGAGGAGGGGGGGAGGGGGAGGGGGAGTAGGAAGGGAGGGGCAAACTTCTGCATGCCTCGTGTGTTGGAATCGCCGGCGCAGGTGCGTTTGTAGGGGGGAGAGAGAGAGTGCGTGTGTGTGTGTGTGTGTGTGTGTGTTCAAGTTCCGCTGTCTGGTCCGTGGGGTCCCCTCCCGCGTACACAATCATTACTCTGCATCTGCATGCATGCCCGCAGTTCCGCGCGGCCCAAGAGTACCCCGACATCACCGGACGGGAGCCGGAGGCTGACCCCTCACGACCCCGCACCCCCCACGCAATATGGGTGTATGCATCTCTACACCCCACGCAGCTCCGCAACACGTGTGATGACCCGATCCTCGCAGGGCGAGAGCTCCCCCCCCCCCACACACACATACCCTCCCCTGCCACAGTCTACACACACACAAACACACACGATGTGCGCATGTAGGAGGACACGGGGCAAATTAGCACACACATAGTTTCACACCCCCACATCTCCCTCAATACTGGGCTCCTGGAAAATATGGGGACAGTCTCAGAAGGCTGGTTCTCAGGCCTGTCCAGTAGTATGTTTGGTTTCGCTGTGAGTGTTCCACACCTCCTAAAATTCGACCAAGTAGCAAAATGTGCTAATTTGCCCCGTGTCCTCCTAAACTTCCTGCAGTTCCGCAAGACGTACGAGAACCCGATCCTCGCGTGGCGCGAGCTCCTCCCCCCACGCACACACTCGCTCCTGCCACAGCCTTCACACACACAAACACACACGATGTGCATGTACGCTTTCCGCAGTTCCGCAAGACGTACGAGAACCCGATCCTCGCGGGGCGAGAGCCTGACGCCGACCCCGACGTCGTGTCGCGTGGGGAGGTCCAGTCAGCGCAGCTGTCTTTGCTGGTCAACAGCTTCATATTGCGGCGCACCAACGCACTGCTGAGCGAGCACCTGCCGCCAAAGGTGCGTTTGTGTGTGTGTGTGTGTGTGTGAGTGGGGGGTGCAGTCAACAAAGCTGTCGTTACTGGTCTGGTCAACGGTTTCATGTTGCGGTGCACCAATGCGCTGCTGAGTGGGCACCTGCCGCCAAAGGTGTGTGTGTGTGTGTATGTGTGTGTGTATGTATGTGTGTGTGTCTGTGTATGTGTGTGTGTCTGTGGAGATGTGGAGGGAGTGCAGTGCACAGCTGCTGCCACTACTCAACCATTCATATTTCGACACACCAAAGCCCACGGCAGTCTTTGCTGGAAAGCCGATGCTTCTGGACGTTACTGCAAATCCCAAAGGTCATGCATTGCCATCTGACTCTGACTCCAGCAGCTTCTTTAACACTTTTGTTAGTTCAGGGCTGAACCCTGACAGGGCTGAACCCTGAGAGCCCCCAAACCTGCTTAAGACCCCAGACCCCGGAAGCCACAGGTGGTTGAGGTCGTGCATTGCCATCTGACTCTGACTCCAGCAGCTTCTTATACACTTTCTTAGGTCAGGGCTGAACCCTGAGTACCCCAAAACCCAAGACCATGATGATGATGGATGATACAGTCCGGGACACCTCTAGAGGCGTATAAGGCCGTGCTCGGCGCGTAGGGCCCGAGCACCTTACTGAGATGGCTGGCTGTTGATGGCAGGGAACCCCCGCTCTGCAACGAGCGTGGGCGCACCCCAGGTCCCCTACCACAGTGACAGCAAACGCTTGTTGAAGTAGTTGAGCGTGAGTGGGGAAACAGAGACGAGAGGCAGGTGCATCATTAATCGCCACTCGAGAGATCCCATAAACCCCGGAAACCCGGAAACCAGGTGGTTGAGGTCGTGTGTTGCCATATGACTGAGATCCACACTTTCACACTTTTGTTCGTTCAGGGCTGAACCCTGAGAGTCCCAAAACCTGCCCCAGACCCTAAACCCCGGAACTCCGTAAACCACAGGTGGTTGAGGTCGTATGCTGCCGGCTGACTGGGCTCCAGCAGCTGCTCTACGAGCACTTTCTTCAGTCCAAGGCCACGCTCAAGCTGCTGACGGGGCAGGGCACCGCGGGGGTGCTGTCTGCAATCACAAGCCTCAAGAAGCTGTGCAACCACCCAAAGGTGGGTGAGGTGCTTAGGGCTAACGGTTTAGGTTTTTGGGGTTAAGGTTTTTAGGAAGAGAGAGAAAGAGGGTGGGGGAAATGTGTGTTTGTGTGTTTGTGTGTGTGTGTGTGTTTATGGGGCAGGGCACCACGGGTGTGCTGTCTGCGATCACAAGCCTCAAGGAGCTGCGCAACCACCCAAAGATCAGTCTCTCTTTCTAGAGGGAGGGAGAGAGAAAGAGGGAAGAATGTCAATTGGAAATCGAGTGGCTGCGTCATCTTCCGGGCTTGCTGAAAGCGTTGGCCAGCTTGGAGAAGCTGTGCAACCATCAAAACATGAATGTTTTCTTGCAAGAACAGAGCCGATGCCGCCAACAGCACCGCGGATGCGGATACGCCGAAGGGGGCATCGGCCGACTAGCACTGCCTCCTTACTCCTAACACTAGCCACCTGCTGCTGCTGCTGCTGCTGCTGGTCCCCTGACACCTGCTGCTGCTCTGCTGCTCTGCTGCTCTGCTGCTGCTCTCTCAACACTCTCATCTGATGTCTGCCTTCTGCTGCTGACTTGCAGCTCATCTACGATGCCGCCAACAGCGCCGCGGATGCGAACACGCCAGAAGGGGAGTCGGTCGACTAGCACTGCCTCCTTACTACTAACGCTAGCCACCTGCTGCTGCTGCTGCTGCTGCTGCTGCTCCCTTTACATCTGCTGCTGCTCCCGTAACATCTGCTGCTGCTGCTCTGCTGCTTCTCTCCCAACACTCTCATCTGCTGTCTGCTGTCTGCTGCTGACTCGCAGCTCATCTACGATGCCGCCAACAGCGCCGCGGACGCAGACAAGCCGAAAGGAGCGTCGGCCGATGCGGGGGGGTTCAAGGTGGGTCGGTCCCTGATGATGGATATATTTTGCCGACTTCCCTTATCTACATTGTTCTATCAACTAGAGGCTGTTCACCTTGGAGACCTGATGCGGTTATGTGTAAGGTTATATGGAGGAAACGGTGAGGGACGCCTCTAAGCATATGAGAGCCGTGCACGGCGCGGAGTGCTCACGCACCGAAATGGCATGGCTGGCTACTGGTCGGTGTAGGGGATCCCCACTCATCTTGGTTTGGGGGGTTAGGATTTGGGGTCTAGGAAGCAGGAAGCAGGTTTGTGGTTTGCGGCTGAATTCCAAACACCGAGCCATGCTCTCACATGCTCCCACACGCATGCTGCACTCAACCACGTCCACCCATGCTTCGTGTTTCTGCAGAATGTGGGAGACACCTCCCCCCCCCCCCCGGCATTTTCGACAACAGGTGCTCGGGGCGCATCGCTGCTGACGCTCCCACCCAATGCTTTTCCAGCTTGTCCCTTTTTATCCTGTCCCTGTTGGTTTGTAAATCACACACACACACACGCCTCCCAAAATGCAGAACGTGGGAGACCTCTTTCCCCCTGGCGTTTTCGACAACGGGCGCTCTGGGCGCGGCGGCATGGCGATCGGGTGGGAGCTTCTGAGCGGCAAGATGGCGGTGCTCTCACGCATGCTGGGCGTGCTGCATGCGGAGACTAAGGACCGCATCGTGGTGGTGTCAAACTACACGCAGGTGTGTGTGGGGGGGGGGTCGGGAGGGGGGAGGGCAGGGAGGGAGGGGGGGGGGCGCACGTTTTTCGGAGGGCGCACATTCTTTGCATACGTTTCTGTTGCAGGAGAGACGCTGTCGTAACTCAGTCGTAGCCCCCGTCCCTTAATCTCTCCCCCGCCCCCCCCACTCGGCTCCCCACACAGACGCTCGACCCTGTGGCGCAGCTCTGCTGTGAGTGCAAGTACCCGTTACTCACCCTCGACGGCTCAACCTCCACCCGCCAACAACCCCCCGCCTGCCCAGCTGCTCCTCGCCCCCCCTCCCCCCCCTCCTCCCCCCGCCCCCCCCCCTGGGCAAAATCCACAGACCCTTGACCTGGTTGCCCAGCTGTTCCGCGAGCGCTCCTGCCCAGTCCTCCGCCTCCACGGCTCGACCTCCATCTTCCAACAACTCTCTCTGTCCCCACCCCTCAATCCTCCCCGGCTCAACACTGCACAATACAAAGACCGTTCACCTGGCTCCCCGGCTAACTGCCCCCCCCCCCTACACACACACACACAATCCACAGACCCTTCACAGATCTGGCTCCCCGGCTAACAACCCCATACACACACACACACACACAATCCACAGACCCTTCACAGGTCAGGCTACCCGTCTTACTGCCCCACACACACACACCAACCACAGACCCTTCACAGGTATGGCTCCCCGGCCAACTGCCCCCCCCACACACACACCATCCACAGACCCTCGACCTCGTGGCCCAGCTCTGCCGTGAGCGCAACTACCCGTTCCTTCGTCTTGACGGCTCAACGTCAATCTCCAAGCGACAGAAGCTCGTCAAGGTGGGTTGGTAGCTGCATGGTAGCCGCATGGTACCTGCATGGTACCTGCATGATGGCTGCATGGTATCTGCATGGTACCCGCATGGTTGCTGCATGGTGGCTTCATGGTGGCTTCATGTTAGCTGGGTGGTCGATCTCCAAGCCAGAAGCTCGTCCAGGTGCGATGCCATCAAAGCGATCATCATGGACTTCGATTGTCACGATGATTGTGATCCTCCTGAACTTGCTCTGCTAACATTTATGGCAATGCCAGCCTTGTTTGGTGGATTTGGTCGACGGCTCAACGTCCATCTCCAAGCGACAGAAGCTCGTCAAGGGGTGTGTGTGTCACATACAACCCCAATCCCTAATGCCTGAAACCTGAAACCAAAACGCTAACCCCTCACCCCTAAACCCATTCCTTCGCCTGGACCGCTAAACGAGAGACAGGTGCGAGAGGCCCCAGAAGGTGGTCCAAGGGGGCCCCCCGCCTTGGCCCTACGAGGAGGGGGGCCATTGACCCCGCCCTTCGCCTTCAATCCTCTACAAAGGTCACCATCACCCCTCACCCTCACCCTCCCTTCCACACCCGATCCCCACCTATCTCCCCATCCCTGCAGCAACTCACCGGCCCTCAAACCCTACGCCTCGCTCTTGACCCCACCCCCACGCAGCAATTCCACGACCCCCTCGGCCGCCAGCTTGTCCTCCTGCTCACCAGCGAGGCCAACCCCCCATGCCCCCACGCCCTCAAACCCTGTGTGTGCAGCATGCATCTCATGTGCAACTCCTCTCAACTGCTGACGCGGCAACTGCTGTCCACCACCACCCCACGCAGCAATTCAACGACCCCCTCGACCGCCAGTTTGTCTTCCTGCTCTCCAGCAAGGCCGGCGGCTGCGGTCTCAACCTCATCGGGGGGAACCGACTCGTGCTGTTTGACCCAGACTGGAACCCCGCCAACGACAAGGTAGGTAGGGCCTGGGGCTTGAAACCCTAGGATAGGATGGGATAGGATGGGATGGGATGGCATGGGATGGCATAAGATGGCATGGGATGGCATGGGATAGGTTAGGATAGGTTCAAAGCCCTAACACCCTTTGACCCTGAAACACGACTTGGAGCTCCTCCGAACCCTTAACCTTGAAAAATATTGTTACCAGCTCGGGCTGTTTGACCTCGGCTGGAACACCGCCAACAATAAGGTAAGTTACAGTTACATACAGTTACATCGGCTTTCCAGCAAAGACTACCTCTAGTCCTAGTATCACCGCCTAGACCCAAGTCCAGTTCTGGCCCTAACAATTTACTTCTGAGGGGCGGTAGCCACCAGCCGGCTGCCTGCCAACGTGTAGTCCCAGAGCAAAAAGGAGAGCTATTGTGCGACGCCTCCAAAATAGGTCCTAACTGCTTCTAGGGGATAGGGGGTCAAGTGGCGCTTGCCAATCTACTTGACCGCCGTGGTGGAGGGGCCGGCGCCTGAGGGGCAGCCGGACCGTACACCACGGCTCTCCACCCGACCCTATCCTGAGCACGCTCAAACGCCGTGTCCGAAAAAGTCTTCCAATCAGAACGAGTGCCACTAGTTTCGCCTAGCTGCTGAATCAGTAGCTTAAGAAAATAGTGTCGGGAGGAGGCTGGAGGCCGGCCTTGCTGCCGAGCCACATCCATTGTGCAGTCAAAAGTCGTACGAGGAAGACGAGAAGCCGGCATGCGCATCACATGGCCTAGCCACTGCATTGATCGCTTTGCCACAAGGCTCTCAATTGGCTCAGTGTCGCACGCCTGCCGAATATAAGTTAATCTGTGCCGGTCGACCAGGCGCACACCCAGAATGCGACGAAGGCAGTTAGAGTGGGCAACCTCCAATCGAGTCAGTTGTGTTTTAGTAGGGGCCCATGTTTCGCAGCCGTACAGAAAGTGGGGCAGCACGAAAGTGTTGTAAACCCGCATCTTAGACTGCACTTGCATCTTCTTGCTGGCCCAAATCTTATCAAAAGACGCAAACACGCCCAGCGCGCGACCGACACGCACACCGATCTCCTTTTCCACACCACCACTCTGGGTTATCCAACTCCCTAGATACTTAAATGCAGAGACGGTCTTCACTTCACCACCAGTCAGCGCAAACGTGGGCAGATCCGCGTCAAAATCTGCTGGCAAAATCATCACTTCTGTCTTGGCGGCGTTGATTTGCATGCCAAAGCTAGAGGACACTTTGTCAAGGATTTTCAGCATAAGCGCCAACTGAGCTGGGTCATGCGAGAACAAACATAAATCGTCGGCATACATCAGCATTACTATGCGCTCAACCGACGACGACAACACAGAGCCGCCGGCTCGGGTCACGACTGACACGCCAGCCCCCTCTGGCATCATGTCTAGCGCCTTTTTCACTATGTGGTCAATAAAAACATTGAACAACACAGGAGCAATGACGCACCCCTGTCGCACACCAGACGACACGGGGAATTCGTGCCCGATTTTCCCAGCCAGCCGCACGGCAGCTGCGGTGTTGGTGTGAAGATCCTCCAACAGATCAATAATGTGCGGATGAACACTATATAATCTAAGGACTCTCCACAGTGCCGCACGGTTTATGCAATCGTAAGCTTTAGAATAGTCGACAAATGCCACAGCCATGCATTGTTTGTACTCGGCATGTGCCGCGCTCAGCGAGCGCAGAGTAAAAATCGCATCAACAGTGCCTCTGCTTTTTCTGAAACCACACTGAGCCTCATGCAACTGACCATCAACCTGCGTGGAGACGCGGTGCAGAAGTATGGCAGCGTACACTTTCCCGGCAATAGAGAGAAGGCTTATACCGCGGTAGTTACCAGGGGAGTCACGCGGACCCTTCCCCTTATATAACGGTGTGATAATAGCAGTTTTCCATTCCCTCGGGGCTCTCCCCGACCGCCATACGGCGATGATGACCCGGTGGAGCCATGCGATGGCAGGTGGGCACCGCAACAGCATGGCGTCCAGCTGGTCACCGCCCCGAGCGGCGGCCGAGCGCAACGCTCGCACACACGCCTCCGTCTCAGCCAGGTCAGGGGGGCGCCCGTGCGCCTCGTCCACCTCTGTGGCGCGTGTGAGCTCAAACGCCGCTACATCGTTCTCCAGCTGGTTCAGGGTCTCGTCGCTGAGCTTGGTCTCCCCGCCATATAGCTTGTCGAATGACTCTGTCATGGCCTTCAGCACCCCGTCTGGACCGCTGTGCAGCGCGCCCGAGACGTCCCGCATGGCAGGTGGGATCTGATGGCTGCGGCTGCGGCCCGCCAGCCTGTCGCACGCGCGCGCAAACTGGCGCAGATTCTTCTTGCGTAGCATGTCTTGCGCCTCCGCCACCTGCTGGCCGATCCACCTCTCCCTGTCTCTCTGCACAGCTGCGTCGGCCGCGCGGTTGGCGCGGTTGCGCTCTCGTTTGGCAGCAGCAGACTTGCTCCTGAGCCATGCTGTGTGCGCGCGCTGCCGGGCGTCCATGAGCCGGAGGGTGCGCTGCAACAGAGTGAACTGCAAGCCGCGCCGCCGGCGGCTGCCACGTGGAGCGAGGTGGTTGGTGGCCACCTCGCGAATGGCATCAGCCATCGCGTCGTACTCGTACTTATGCTGATGTATGCCGACGATTTATGTTTGTTCTCGCATGACCCAGCTCAGTTGGCACTTATGCTGAAAATCCTTGACAAAGTGTCCTCTAGCTTTGGCATGCAAATCAACGCCGCCAAGACAGAAGTGATGATTTTGCCAGCAGATTTTGACGCGGATCTGCCCACGTTTGCGCTGACTGGTGGTGAAGTGAAGACCGTCTCTGCATTTAAGTATCTAGGAGTTGGATAACCCAGAGTGGTGGTGTGGAAAAGGAGATCGGTGTGCGTGTCGGTCGCGCGCTGGGCGTGTTTGCGTCTTTTGATAAGATTTGGGCCAGCAAGAAGATGCAAGTGCAGTCTAAGATGCGGGTTTACAACACTTTCGTGCTGCCCCACTTTCTGTACGGCTGCGAAACATGGGCCCCTACTAAAACACAACTGACTCGATTGGAGGTTGCCCACTCTAACTGCCTTCGTCGCATTCTGGGTGTGCGCCTGGTCGACCGGCACAGATTAACTTATATTCGGCAGGCGTGCGACACTGAGCCAATTGAGAGCCTTGTGGCAAAGCGATCAATGCAGTGGCTAGGCCATGTGATGCGCATGCCGGCTTCTCGTCTTCCTCGTACGACTTTTGACTGCACAATGGATGTGGCTCGGCAGCAAGGCCGGCCTCCAGCCTCCTCCCGACACTATTTTCTTAAGCTACTGATTCAGCAGCTAGGCGAAACTAGTGGCACTCGTTCTGATTGGAAGACTTTTTCGGACACGGCGTTTGAGCGTGCTCAGGATAGGGTCGGGTGGAGAGCCGTGGTGTACGGTCCGGCTGCCCCTCAGGCGCCGGCCCCTCCACCACGGCGGTCAAGTAGATTGGCAAGCGCCACTTGACCCCCTATCCCCTAGAAGCAGTTAGGACCTATTTTGGAGGCGTCGCACAATAGCTCTCCTTTTTGCTCTGGGACTACACGTTGGCAGGCAGCCGGCTGGTGGCTACCGCCCCTCACAAGTAATTGTTAGGGCCAGAACTGGACTTGGGTCTAGGCGGTGGTACTAGGACTAGAGGTAGTCTTTGCTGGAAAGCCGATGTAACTGTAACTGTAACTGTAACATCAGCATTACTATGCGCTCAACCGACGACGACAACACAGAGCCGCCGGCTCGGGTCACGACCGACACGCCAGCCCCCTCTGGCATCATGTGTAGCGCCTTTTTCAATATGTGGTCAATAAAAACATTGAACAACACAGGAGCAATGATAAGGTAAGGTTTGTGGTTAAGTTAGGGATTGGTGTTTAGGGTATGGGTTTATGATTTATTGAGGGCTACGGCTCAACCTCATCGGGGGGGCAACCGACTCATGCTGTTTGAACCAGACTGGAACCTCACCAACGACAAGGTGATGATGGATATTACAGTCTGTGTAGGTAAGGTTTAAACCCGAAACACCCTCAGCTCTAAAAAAGACTGAAACACTAACCCGCAACACAAATACACTTACCAACCCGTGCTGTTTGACCCTGGCTGGAACCCCGCCAACGATGAACGCCAAGGTGCCCGGTACCATCCCAGGGCACGGGGTGTGTGGGGGGGGGCGTGGGTATGTGCGTGTGTTTGCATGTGCGTGCGTGCGTGTGTGCGCTGTGTTACGTACGATTGGGTTGACCGGCTCTGTGCGCCCGTTACTGCAACTCATGCCCACCGCCCAAACAGACGCACCCACCACCTCCTACACTTGTCGCCCACGCAGCAAGCGGCTGGCCGCACACACAAACACAACAACACATGCACACACACACACACACACACACACACACACACACACACACGCACACACACATGGCACCCACAAAGCAAGTGACTGGGCTTACATACCTACATACACACACTCATACTCACATGCGGTCACAGCAAGCGGCTGGTCGCGTGTGGCGCGACGGGCAGAAGAAGCGCGTGTACGTGTACCGGCTGCTGTCTACGGGGTCAATTGAGGAGAAGGTGCGCAGCCATGTCTCGCCCTCTCTTATTATATTTTCCTCTATCCATCTCTGAACGCATCTCTCTCTCTCTGCCACTCCCTGTCTCTCTCTCTATATATATACATATATATATGATGATGATGATGGATCTTACAGTCTGTGTGACACCAGTAATGATGTATCAGACCGGTGTCGGCGCTAGCGCCCGACACCTTAAACTCAGTTTCAGTGGGAAACTGGCTGGCTACCTGGTAGGGGTGAGGGTAAACCCCCACACGCGCGCACGCACTGGACCTAGACAGGACACTGGGCCCCCAGATCCACCCTATACCACCCAGGTAGTGACAGCAACGCATTGTTGGTGTGCGCCTGTGTTCTACTACTAGTCCCGCCGCCGCCATTGGCTCCAGCAATCTCCTCCATGCCCGCCAGCAATCTCCTCCACGCCCGCCAGCAATCTCCTGTATGCCCGCCAGCAATCTCCTCCATGCCCGCCAGCAATCTCCTGTATGCCCGCCAGCAATCTCGTCCATGCATGGGCGCCGCCATGCGATCTCCATGCGCCGCGCCGCGCTCCATGCGCGCCAGCACCCGTACCACCGCCTCATTCCCGTTCTTTAGCCATTCCCCGTGACACCTATGGCTGATCCTTGTTCCGCCGTCCCCTTTGGCATCTGTAACCCGTATCCTCTCCCTGTAGCCTCATTCCCCGTTCTTAACCGCCATCTCCATTATGGTGCCCGCCCGCTGGTGGGGCCTCGCCTCGCCCCATGCCGCACGGCTAGTGTATTGATTGCTGCGCCATCTATAATCTGCGCCTTGGGGCAGGGAACCCCTGCGCCACAACCTCCTCACAAAGCCTAGCCGCATGTGCCTCGCTTCCCATGTTTCTCAATTTCTCGCCATCCGCTTCCATGCTGCCGCCTGCAATCTCCTCCACGCCCGCGAGCAATCTCCTCCATGCCCGCCAGCAATCTCCTCCATGCATGCACGCGCAGAGCGCCGCCATGCAACCCCCATGCGCCGCGCGCGCCATGCGCGCGCCGCGCCCGCCAGCTCCCGTAGCCTCATTCCCCGTTCTTTACCCATGCGCCGTGACGCATTAGCCTTGTCCGCCGTCCTCTGGCATGCATAACCCGTAGCCTCATCCCCGGTAGCCGCATTCCCCGTTCTTAGCCGCCATCTCCATTATGGTGCCCGCCCGCTGGTGGGGCCTCGCCTCGCCCCATGCCGCACGGCTGGTGCATCGATCGCGTCGCCATCTAATAATCTGCGCCTTGGGGCAGGGAACCCCTGCGCCGCAACCTCCTCACAAAGCCTAGCCGCATGTGCCTCGCTTCCCATGTTTCTCAATTTCTCGCCATCCGTCTCTCTCTTCCATCCAGGCACAGTAAACCATTAGGAGCCGCAATCTGCTTGAGTTCCGATCGTTGTGAGAGGGGGTGCATGCTCGCCGCAATTCTCGCCATCGTGCATCGTGCTCTCCATCGTACCGCTGCCCCATCTGCCACATAGCCTCGCCCCATCAGGACCAGTTCATCAGTAGCGCTGTGCGTCACAGCCGCTCAGGGTAAATTTCCAGATTTTCAGCCGCCCAGTACCAAGCGCAGTTGTCCCGGTTGTCCGCCATCGAGCGGCGCCAGGGCGGGAGCCCCTGGCGAAGAGCTTATGAACTTAACAGGTAACAGGTAACAGGTAACATATATATATGTCTCTCTCTCTGTCTCTCTCTCTGTCTCTCTCTCCTTCTCTCTGCCTTTGCCTCTCTCTCTATATCCATCTCTGACTGCATCTCTTTCTCTGTCTCTCTGGTGACTACCGACTGCTGTCTACAGGGGCCGATCGAGGAGAAGGTGCAGTATGTGTCTGTATCTCTGTGTCTGCCTCTCTCTGTCTGCATGTTACTCTCTCTGCCTCTCTCCTCTCTCTCTCGCTCGCTCTTTCTCTCTCTCTGCATCTCTCTCCCTCTCTCTCTCACGCCCACACACGCACACTCACCCATGCACACGCAGGTTTTCCAGCGCCAGCTCTCCAAGGAGGGCCTCCAGTCGCTCGTAGGAAACAACGGAAAGGGAGGCAAGGTGCGTAGTAGGGGTGGAGACAGTTGGTCAAATGGAGAGTGGGGCATGGGGGGGGGGGTCCGCAAGCACAGATCAGCAGGCGCATTGCAAGGGAAATCACCGCGCACTGGGTAGGCGGGGGGTGGGTGGGTGTGCGTGGGTACACGTACAGGACCTTGCGCGGATAGGCGTTAGCAGTAGGTTGGCAGAGCCGTCAAGGCCATCAAGGCCGTCAAGGCACACTGCCTAAAATTATTCTTCAGGTTTTGATCATCTGGGCACAAGCCACTGACACGACACAGTCAGGCACGCGTCCTCCTAACCCAAACATGGACTTGCCGCTGCCCTCATGTCGGCTAGCCAGCTGCGTGCACGCACAGACACGCACCCCATGTGAACACGCACACACACACACACACACAACACAAACACTCACACACGCACACACACGCACACAGGCGACCGCTGCGCTTATGTCTGCCGACCAGCTGCGCGAGCTCTTCTCCATGCAGTGCGAATCCCTCTCCACCACCTACGACTCAGTGTGCGCTTCCGGGTCTGGAGCGGCAGCGGGGCGGCGAGCCCTGCTGGTGGGCGTGTCGGACGCAGCCGGCGGGGGCGAGGACGCGGGTACGGTTTTCGCTGTGGGAAGTCTTGAAGTCCTGAAGGGCTATTTTTCTTGAAGGGCGAGGACACGCAAGTGCGCTTTTCTGTTGGAAGTATTGAAGTCTTGAAGGGCTGTCCCTGTGGTTGCGCCTCCCCCATCCACCACCTACGTCTCGGTGCGCGCTCCCGGCTCGGGCGCGGGGCGGCGTGTGCCTTGGGAGCGGCGGACGCAGCCGGCGGGGGCGAGGACGCAGGTGCGTTTTTTGCTGTTGGAAGTTTTGAAGTCTTGAAGAGCTGTTCCTGTGGTTGCGCCTCCTTCATCCACCACCTATGTCTCGGTGTGCGCTTCCGGCTCGGACGCGGGGCGGCGTGTGCCCTGGGAGCGGCGGACGCAGCCGGCGGGGGCAAGGACGCAGGAAGGGGGGTTGCTATGGGGCGTATTGAAGTCTTGAAGGGCTGGTCCAGTGGTTTGCAGTGCGACTTTCTATCCACCACCTACATCTCGGTGTGCGCTTCTGGCTCGGGCGCGGGCGGCGCGGGGCGGCGTGTGCCCTGGGAATGGCGGGTGCAGCCGGCGGGGGCAAGGATGCAGGCAGGGGTTGTGCTGTATTGAAGTCTTGAAGGGCTGGTCCTGTGGTTCACAGTGCGACTTCCTATCCACTACGTGCGACTCAGTGTGCGCTTCCGGCTCGGGCGCGGGGCGGCGAGCCCTTGGGGAGGGAAGTGGGGGCATCGGACGGTGGTGCAGACGCGAGTGCTGCCTGTGGGAGTGCAGGCTGTGGGAGTGGGACGCAGGTCAGGGTTGCTGTGAGCGGCGCCGTGCTCTCCAGGGCTCACGACATTGTGTCTAGGGGTTGTGCTTTTATCTGCCTCGACTATTGAACGACTCGTGGTCGAATGAAACACATCGTGATATACCCGCTTAACCCACAGGGCCATCGTCGCCCGGCGTCGTGCCCCCCCCCCCCCTCCTCATACCGTGGTTGTGACATTCTGTCTTGTAATTTTAACAGAAACCTGCCGCAGTTGTGACCACCACAGCTCGAAACTAAAACAAACAAATCATTGCAACACTTTGCATCCATACTGTGACAGGGGGGCCGTCGTCGTCCGGCATCGTGTGCGTGTCGAGCGGCGCCACGCTCCCCCCTCCGCTGAAGCCGCAGGAGGGGGAGCCGACGGAAGAAGACCTGACAGCGTGGGGGCACCATGACAGGTGTGTGTGTGGGGGTGCTTTTTGTGTGTGTTCATACATGACAGAGGGCGAGAGAGAGGGAGAGTAACACAGAGAGATTTTTTTGGGGGGGGTATATTCAAATGGCCTTCAAATGGCGGGTTCAAAGGAGAGGGAGAGACCCACGTGGGCAGTCTGGTAGCTTACGCTTCTGAGTCAGGAGGGGGGGCCGATGGAGGAGGACCTGGCCGCATGGGGGCACCATGACAGGTGTGTGGGGGGGGTGGGGGACAGGTGTTTCCGTGTGTGTTTATACATATGACAGAGAGAGAAAGAGGGAGATGAACACACACACACACACACAGAGAGAGAGAGAGAGAAAGAGGGAGAGAAACACAGAGAGAGAGAGAATGTTTTTGCAGGTATGTCCATCTGGTAACGAGGGCAAAGGAGAGGGAGAGAACCACGTGGGCAGTCTGGTAGCTTGCGCTTCTGAAACAGGAGGGGGAGCCGACGGAGGAAGACCTGACAGCATGAGGAACCAAGACACGTACGTGTGTCAATGCAAAAGATAGACAGAAAGAGGGAGAGATGGAGACGGAGAGAGAGGGAGGGAGACGGAGAGAGAAACGGAGAGAAAATACAGAGACAGAGGGAGAGAGGGAGAGAGAGACACATGTGGAAAATTGCGCGGGCAGCCTGGACTACGGCGTACGGCATGACACACACACACACCGCACACAGAGCGGCCGCCGTGCCAGACGCAGTTCTGCGACACACACAATGCACACACTTCCACACACACCACACACACACACAGTGCGGCCAGCGTGCCAGACGCGGTTCTGCGGCGCGTCGCCGGCGAGGACGTTTCGTTCGTGTTCACGTGCGAGGTGTGTGTGTGTGCTATGTGTGTATTCACGCTAGGTCTGTGTGTGTGCGCGTGCGTATGAGTGGCGTTCGTGATCACGTGCGAGGTGTGTGTGTGTGCACGCGCGCGCATGTGTGTATGCATGCCTGTGCATGTGTGTGCAGGTATGCCTGCGAATGTGTGTGTGTGCATGCAATTGTGTGTGTGCGTGTACCTAGCTTCCTAACTGGATCTGTCGTTCAAAATTTTCGTTCACGTGACTCTCTCTCGCTCTCTCTGTGCGTGTGCGCCGGCATGTGTGGTGACACACACACACACACACACACACACACACACACACACACACACACACGCCCCTGCTGCCCACCCACTCAGGTCAAGGGGAAGGTTCCGGAGGGAGAGGCTCGCGCGGCGGCGGCAGCAGCAGCAGGGGCACACGCAGCGCCAGCAGCGCATCGGCTGCCGCTCGCGCGCCCGGCGGTCGGGGGGGCAGGGCCGAGCAGCGGCGGTGGGGGCCTGAAGCGGCCGGTGGCGTCGGGGGGGGCATCGGCTGGTCGCAGCGGCGGCGGCGGCGGACAGAGAGAGAACGTGGCGCTGGCGCAGCACGCCCCCGCGGCAGCGGCGGCAGCAGCAGCGGCGGCAGCGGCGGCGGCAGCAGCCGGAGCAGCGAGGTCGCCGCTCGGCGACGCGCGCAGGGGCGGCGCCAACGGCGCGGCGGCGGGTCCGGCACCGCCCAGCGCAGCAGCAGCTTTCAAGCAGCCGTGCCCGCAGTTGCAGCCCGCCGCTGTCGCTGCTGCTGCCGCCGCTGCTGCTGCAGCTGCGCTTTCGCCGGCAGACGCCGCGAGCAAGCGGCCACGGCTGGCGGCCGGCGCTTTCCCATCCCCGGAGCTAATTCTTCTGGACAGCAGTGACGACAGCGATGACTTCCAGTAGAGCAGTGTTGTCCAGTTGTTCAGTTGAGGGGAGGGGCAGTTTTTTGGGAGTTGTTTTGGAAGGGGCGATTGGCTGAGGTGTTGGTGTTGTCGTTGGCTGTGTCATTGTGTCGCGGCGGCAGAGCCACGCCAGATTGTTTGCAGCGAGACAGCCCACCATGTCCTCCACAACGAGCTCGTCTGTCCTCTCACCCACCCAGGCATCCTGAGCAGGCAGGGGGCCCCCACTTTCCTACGTGTACTGCGGTGGAGCTTCATTCCAGCGTCATGCTCCCTCCGGTTCACAGCGCCCCCTCCCCCCGGTTCACGGCGCGGGGAGCACACACACATACGCCTCCTTGCTGTGCGAGGTCGTGCTTTGCCTTTGGAGGAGATAGGGGGCAAAGCCACCTGCTTTCTCAAGCATTCAAGCTCCCCACACTTGTTAACAAAACAAAAAATCCCAGGGCAGGCTGGCCAGGTCCAAGGTGAGGCAGAGACACGTTCACATTCATGGACGGCAGTGTTTTAACAAAGTCTGTGTGAGCAGCCACACCCAAGTGGTTGGGAGCCGGGAAGACCTGGGTACAAAATCGACATGTGTGTTAAACAGCCTCTCAAGAGACCAAATGACGCCCGCTGCATGCGAGCGCGAAGAATGAGAGACTACAGTATCACGAGCAAGGACCAAGGGTGGTTGGGCGTCTGTCGGCCGCACAGGTTGGACACATCCCGCATACATGTGATGGAGCACGCACGCCGCGAGCAGGGGTGCGTGTGCGTGCACGCGTGCCTGCTGATGGGACGCGTGTGCACAGCGAGCGGGGGTGGCAGGTCCGACGCGCGCGCCCACGCGTCACGCGTGTACAGAAGCAGCCACCCCCTTGCGCGCCGGCACGCCGCGTCCTGTTCGGAGGCCGAGCCCCTGCCCCATCTCGCCCGCGGCACCCCCGCCGCCACCGGCAGCCGCCGCCATCGCTGCCGCCTCGAGCGCCGCGTGGTACGCAAGCAAGTCGATCGCTGATACTGGCGCGCAGTCGCGGTCACTACCGCCCTGGTGGCCCCGAGGGTGGCCACCGCCAGCAGCAGCAGCGCCGTTGAGCGAAGAAGCGCTGACCCGTCGCTGCTGCCGCGGTGAGCGCGGCGGGCGGTGGTCGTGCTGCACGATGAGGCCCGACGAGTTGTGCGAGCTGACGAACGACGCGCGCGGAGGGCGGGCGTCGCCAGCGGCGGCGGCCGACGACGGCGCAAAGGCGGGCACGTCGCAGCCGCCTCCGAGGATGCCGGCACCGTCTTCGAAGCCCCCGGGATGACAGGGCTCGCCGTACGCGAATGCTTGGTGGTGGCCATGGCTGCTGGTGCTCACCCCGCCGTCACGCCCGCCGCCGCTAGATGCCGCTGCCGCTGCTGCGCCGCCGCCCCCTCCGTGCTGCACCACCGACATCATCATAAGCGCAATGCTCTGCTGGTACGCGCCGAGCTTGTCGCCTACGCTGTCGCCGTGCACCGGCATCGACACGGCGCGCAAGAGCTGCGGGTGCTGCTGCTGCGCCTGCTGCTGCTGCTGCACCGCTGCCACCTGCTGCAGCATCAGCAGGTGGTGCTGCAGCTGCGCAAGCTGCTCCATCTGGTGCTGCTGCTGGAGCAGCGCGGCCTCGTATGCGTCAGCGTCGTTGATGCCGCCCCCAGCGCAGGCGACGAGCTGCTGCTGCTGCATTTGCAGAGCAGCCGCGTACGCTTCACTGTACGCACCATCGTCAGTGACGCCGCCTCCAGTGCCAGGTGCGTGCTGCTGCTGCTGCTGCTGCTGCAGAGCAGCCTCGTACGTGCCACTGTACGCTCCACTGTACACGTGATCGATAGTGATGCCGCCCCCAGCGCCGCCGACGTGCTGCTGCTGGTGCTGCTGCCCGTGCAGAGCAGCCTCGTACGCAGCAGCGTCGCCCCCACAGCCGCCGCTGCTGCTGCCGTCCCGGCGTTGCATCTCCCCCGTCTGCGGCAAGCCGTGCTGCTGCCGCGCCGCAAGCGTGGCAAGCAGCGACGAGCCCGCGGGGATCGGCATGCCCTTGCCCCACGGGCGCGCCGCCTCTGCCCCGCCATCATACTCAACCAGCTGCTGGTGCTGCTGCCGGCGCGGCGACGACGCGTGGCTCTCGTCGAGCGCGCCGCCGCCGCCGCTGCCGTCACCCCACGCGCCGCCCCCGAGCAGCGCGCGCGTGCCGCTGCTCGCGAGCGTGTTGGTGCTGCTGCGGCGCTTGGACAGCACGCCGCCCGGCGGGCCCGCCGCCCACACGCCCTCAGAGTGGGGCTCGCCCCCGGACGCAGACGAACGCTGCCCCGCACCACCGCTGTACTCTGTCGGCAGGGCCCCTCCGGCCGCATCGTCGCCGCGCAAAAAAGCCGCCGCCGGCAGCGCCGTCGGCGCCCCCTCGCTCCCATCGACTAAGAACCCCGCAGCGTGCAGCGGCAGCCACTGCACCGCCGCTGCCGCTGCCGCGGCGGCCGCGGCAGACTTGTACGGCGCGAAGGCCGCGGCCGTCCCACGGCTGAGCATGCCAAACGCGAGCTGCGCCGCGTCTGCGAGGGACGCAAGCGCGGCCATCCCGTCCGTCTCGTCCTCGGGCCCGTCGAGCGGCTTGTTCTCGCAGTCGGTGCACCTGGGCAGGAGGGGGGACGCGTGTGTGTGTGGGAGGCGTGTGTGGGGGAGGTGTGTGTGTGGGTGGGAGGCGAATGGGAGGCGTGTGTGGGGGGGAGAGGTGAGGTAGGCGGGAGGTTGAGACCTGGAGGGGGGGGGGAACAGGAGGGGACAGGGGGGGGGAGGGGAGACAGAGGAGGGGAGGAGGAAGTGGCCGAGGAGGTGGTAGCAGTAGCAGTGGCACGCCCCAGACATATGGAGTCACAGACTACCTCCCTAATGCCATCCAGTAGCTCTTTGTGCTACCTGTGCCTTCTAGATAGGTTTTGGATATGAGGCCGTCACACAGTGTGGGCCCTCTTGGACGAACCACATCCCTTCGACAGGATGGGTTTGACAGTCTAGGTGCGAAGCAGGGGCGCCCTGATACCCCAATTCGCGTAAACCACCGTGCCCTCAGAGGAAGGGCAGGGGCGGGCAGGGGCGGGCACCAAGCCCCGTGCCACCCACCGGCACTGCGGCGAGCACTTGACGCTGTTGTTGAAGCACTCGCAGTACTTCTTTACGCAGAAGGAGCGGCGGCAGCGGCAGCCGGTCTTGTGCGCGGCGTCGCCGTCTCGCCCGGCCTCCACCTGCCGTGTGTGGTTTATGATGATGATGGAGTTTACAATCGTGTGTGACGCACCTACTGGCAGCGTATTCGACCTTGCTCGACGCATACTGCCCGAGCGCTACAGACGGGTGGCTGCCTACTGGTGGTGGGAGGCTAGTGGGTCGGGGCTGGACCTAGACAGGGCACTCGGCCCCCAGATCTGACTCCTCCCCACCTGCCGTGTCCGTTTGTGTATATGTGCGTGAACGGGGTGGTGGGTAGAGAGGGGACGGTCGGAGCAAAGGGCAAACGGGGCCGAGCACGGGGCAGCCGGTGGTGCTGCATCTGGTTGTGCATGCGTGCAGGTGTCGTGGAGGCTCGATTAACGGAGGTGCGCTCTCGTCGCCGAGCCCTGGACCCAGCAATGCGGCGCTGCTGGTGACGAGGATCTCCGTGCCGCTGACGAGCGGGGTAAAATACGACTGGCCCGGCTCCTGCTAGACTGCCCCTCGGTGGAACACTTCAGGAGCGGCTTGCCCGGCGCTGCCATGGCTTGGCGAGTAGCCGCGGCGCTGCCGCGGCCCGTGCCGGGAGACGGCCCTTATCCTCCCCCCATGCAGGACGCCATGCGGCACCGATCTCGACGAGTTGATCGACGAGCGGAGGAGCTGGCGCCCGTCAATGCATGCTGGACATTGGTCAAGATGGCTGCCCGTGGAGGCGGGCTACCATCACGGCTTCAGCGGTGGCGACCGCCGAGGCAACACAGAGTAAATCCGCTTCACCAATCGCAGCGTTCGTCACCGCGCTCATCCTCGGGGTCGCTCGTCTGCCGGTGACTGGCGTTGGAAGGTCTTCAGGCAGCCTCCATGACAACTCTGTCGTCCATGCACCCCAGGAGGGTGGGACCTGGCCATGCATGAGGCATGGGGCGCCGGCTGAGCCCCATGCAAACGAGAGCTGGACAGCCATGCACTGCCAGGCGGGGACCGTTCCAGTCAGCGCCAGTCGGCTCTGCCGGCTTGACTGGCCACAAGGCCACTACTGTGACCCTGAGGAAGGTCCTCTCCTATATGCTCCTTGCCAGACATGTCTCTCAGAGACCGCTGTTTGGGGTAGTCTAGCCGGCGGGAGCGGTAGTCTATCGGCCGGGAGCCGGCGGTACTCTAGTACTTTAGTGTGCTGGAGTGGTGGGTGTCTCTAGTAGAAGAGTAGCCTGCTGAGCTGGAAACCCCGTGTTACTGTTACTGCAGGTGTCGTGTCGCGTGCGCGCTATGTGTGTAGTGCGCGTGTGCGCGCGCGCGCAAGCGGTCATACCTTTCCGGAGAACGCGTCCGGGTTGCGCGCCATCGTGCGCGCCTGCTCCATTTTCAGGAACTCTGCGTTCTCGGGCGTGTTGAAGCACTCTTTGCAGAGGCAGTTGTTGCACTGCAGCCCGGCCGCCCAGCACACGCAGTACAGCTTGACGCATTTGGAGTGCTTGCAGCTGCACTTGTGCTCTGCGCCTAGCGTTGGCCAGCCCCTGCCGCCTGTGCGGGTGTGGGGGAGCATGGGGCGAACGCACACGGGGGTGAGGTGAGGCATTAGCTGGCAACAGGTGGCTGTTCAAGCAGCAGTTGGGTCGCGACCCGGCCTGGCCCTGCCCCTAGCACCCTGCCCAAGCGCCCTGCCCAAGCGTCCTGTCCCCTGTGTCTCGTTGGGTGCCCTGGCGTGCTCGTGTGTGTCTGCATGCAGTAAGTGCGTGACCCCCCCTTACCTCCATCCGCGCTCCCCCTCCTGACCTGGCCGTGCCATGGGATCTCCCTCGGTGGTGCCGCCGCCTCGGACGCGGTCGCGGACGCATCGCCAGGTGGCGCGACGCCCCCCAGGCTGTTGCTGCGAGATGCCTGGCGCGATGACAGCCGCTTTTCGCCTCCGCCTTTTTCGTGCGAGTCGCGCGGGCCTGCCGGCGGCAGCGCAGCAAAGCCGCTGCCACTCAGGGTGCTGGTGCGCCGCTGCGTTCCAGCAACCGCGTGCTGCTGCTGCTGCTGCTGCTGCCCTGGAGGGGGGACCGCGAGTGGCTGCTGCGCGGTGGCTGCCTGGAGATTTCGGTTTTTTCGCGACGTTACCACGATGCTGTCCCCGTCCTTCACGAAGCCGCCCACGGGCGCGTCGTCCTCCTCCTCAATGCTGCATCCCTGCCACAGGATGTCCACGCCGTCGCCCAGGTCGCCACCGACTTTTGCAGCTGCCGCGCTCTTTAAATCGCCCCATGGCGTGGATGCCTGCATGCGCATGGGGCGGCACGCATGCAGGGGGGCAGCAGGGATGGGGCGGCATGTAGACGGGCTGGAAGTAGCTGCATGCGCAGCGTATGGGGCGACATGCAGGGGTGGTGGAGATGCATGCGCACCTTCACTGCTATCATTTTTGATGTCAGCGTCTGCCCGTCCTGCACGAGCGACACCTTGACACGCATGAACACATCCATGGTACCCAAGGGCCTCAGTCACCCAGGCGTCCAGTCGGTGGTGGGTCGTCCAGGTGCAGTCAGGTCAGCAGCCAAGCACAACACGTCAACACGCCAGACCAGCCAAGCAGTGACGCGAGATAAGACGGGCGGATGGCGCTCGATACGGGCCTAGGTCTCTGGATGAGAGCTGCATGTTCAAATCTATCCAGCGGTTAGTGTTGAGATTCACACTCTCTAATTTTTTTCGGGTCGGCCGGATGATGATGATGAGAGTTTTACAATCCACTTCTGGCGGTCACACGTACGGTTCCAAAGCTCCAGCGGGACTTAGAGAAACAAGGCTCAAGGCCCACAAAAGGTCAAGCTACAAGTAGCCCACGGTAACGCCATCCACACTTGGTGGCGGGCGCCAAGCAAGCAGCACCACTGTGCAGGCTGCACACCCAGCCCCTCAAATGGCCAGAGGGCGGACCCAAGGTATAAAACCATGAAGGGACCAAAAAGCCCTCCCCCAGACCACCGGAAGCGGGGCTAGTAGCACACCCGCCGCAGCACTCTACTCAGCGACCACACCGCACCCGCCACCGCACGCGTGTGGCGCCACCTCCCCTTCAAAAACACCCCCAGAGGGAATGCCATCTAGCAAGCAGGTGCAGGCACCCGCTCGCCGTCAACGACGAGGCGCGCGCCCTTAACTCCCTCGGGCGTGTTTTGTTTTTTGTCTTAAAAAAGAAGGCGTGTGGGGGCAGATCTAGGGCGTGTGGGCCAGACCCAGGCCCGAGCATACCACGCTGGCACCGCCCACGCTGCCGCACCTTCCCTCCTGGACCCATAGCTCATCCCTTGTGCAGCCGCAGCCGCAGCTGCAGGTGCTGTGCGAGGTGTGTCCACATCCACACAAAACCATATACGCACGAGTTGCTGCACTGCACGTTTCGTGACCAAAACTGCACTATTTACGCGACCCAAGTGGTTGTGGGCAGAGCCAGGGTCATCAGTGCCAAGTAGAGTCTTACGCCACACACAAAAGGAGAAGGGGACAATGGCGAGCTTGACGAGCCACTGGCGACGTCACTGAGTGGACTGAGTTGACCGTCACCTTCTCTCACTCAGTGACTGAGCACCCTCTTTGCTACCGTGTGTCACACACACACGCACTCCTCTCTCTCCTGTGTACGCACGCCCCTAGGAGCCTCCTAGCATGTCGCCTTGGTCGCCTCTCCCCAAGTGATATGGGTCATACCCCCGCATCGCACTCTGGGTGCCGCTAGCTTTTCCCCGCCGCCTGGTACTCGCTCCACGGCGCGCACCGCAGGCCAGTCACCGGCCCCGTGATCGCGCCCTGGTTCTGTACCAGACGCAGCTCCCGCCGGTTGCATACATCACTCGACGGCTTCTTCATCGCGAGCGTTGACTCGTTGCACGTGGCCGCGGTCGCGGACAGCACGGCCTGCCGCGCGGAGCGGGAGTGCAGTTGGTGTGTTTGTTGTTGTTGGTGCGGATGTGCGTTTGCTGTTGTTGGCGCAGATGTTGAGTTGTCATGTTTGTTGTTGTTAAGTTGACCGGGGCCACGCCGCACATCCCCGCGGTCGCAGGCAGAACCGCCTGCCGAGCGCGGGCGCGTGGCTGGTGTTGAGCAAGTCACAACCTCGCGGCACACCCATTGTGTCCGCAAACTCCCACCTGCAACGACGCAATCGCCTCGTCGATCGCTGCCGCGAGGTTGTCAGGGTGCTGGTGCGTGCGGCCGAGCAGCAGCGATGCCAGGAGGTCGCCTGCGTGTATACGTGGGTGTGTGTGGATGGTGTGTGTGTGTGTTTGTGTTGGGTGGAAGGGGGTGGGGGGCATGCGGCCAAGCATTGCTGCAGGAGGTCGTCTGCATTGTATACGTGGGTGTGTGCGTGTGTGGGTGGGTGCACCCATGGGTGGTGGGTGGGTGGTGGGTGAGTGTATTGTGTGTGTGTGTGGGGGGGGGGGGGCGTGCGGCCAAGCAGTAGCGATGCCAGGAGGTCGCCTGCGTGTGCGTGTGGGTGTATGTGTGGGGGGTGGGTGGGGTGGGGGGGTGGGGGGGGTGTATGCGCGCGTGTGTGTGTGTTTGGGGGGGGGTGAGTGCATGTGAGGGTGTGTGGGCGTGTGTCTTTGGGACCTCAAGCATGCAACAACCGCAACATCCCCCCTGAAGTACGCGCGTACCTTTGGGACCCCAAGCACATCACCTGCTGCACGCAACAACCGCAACACCTGCAACACAACCGCAACACCTGCAATGACACCCACCCGCCCCCGTGAAGTATGCGTGTACCTTTGGGACGTCAAGAACCAGCTGTTGCATGTAACAACCACAACACCTGCAACAACTATAATAAAAAAACGCAACACAACCGCAACACCTGCAACAACACCCACCCGCCCCCGTGAAGTACACGTGTACCCTTGGGACGTCAAGAACCAGCTGTTGCATGCAACAGCCACAACAGCTGCAACAACCGCAACAGCTGCAACACAACCGCAACAACTGCAACACCCACCCGTCCCAGTGAAGTACGCGTGAATCTTCGGCACCTCCAGAACCAGCTGTTGCATGTTGGTGCCCTTGGCCTGGGGCCGCGTGGTTGAAGCGAGGAGAAGGATGGTGTCCTCTCTGCCGGGAAGGTTGGCACTCGTAATGATCTGGGCAAGGGCAGCGAGGGGGGGGGGGGGGCAGGTGAATTGAGTGTGTGTGTGTGTGTGTGTGTGTGTGTGTGTGTGCGTGTGTTCGTTTGTGGATGCTCGTTGTTGTGGTGTGTGTGTGTGTGTGTGTGTGTGTGTCTGTGTGTGCGTGTGTGTGCGTGTGTCAAACCCTGCTATGTGTGCGCGTGTGCGTGGTTGACGCAAGGACTAGGATGGTGCCTCTCTGCCGTGTCAGGTTTTCTGCTGCTCTGCTCACCACTGTGTGCGGCCCCTTGTCGTGGAGCAGCTGGCACGCGGCAAAGCCGTCGGCCGCGCTGCCAATCGTGGTCCCCGCGAGCAGCTCTGCCTCAAACTGTGGTGTGGGTGTGGAGGGGGGTCCTTGGGGGCTGGCAGGCTGGCGGCTTCCCTGGAGAGGGCCTCCAGCGGGCCTCCCGGATTCTCCGGATTTCCGGGAGGGCTCCCGGTGCAAATTGGCGTGGCCTTCGGCCACACCTTTGGACACACTTTCGGACACACCTTCGGACACACCTTTTGCCACACCACACACAGGCCCTGCAGGCCTACCCATCGGCCCTGCAGGCCTACTCATCGGCACTGCAGGCCTACTCATCGGCCCTGCAGGCCTACTCATCGGCCATGCAGGCCCACTCATCGGCCATGCAGGCCTACTCATCGGCTTTTCCGAACGCCACTCCCAGGCCGCATCGGCAAATTGCCTTTTCGGCGGTCTCCTCATCGAAATCCAGTCGGCAAGGGAACCCCTGGTTTGGGTGCGGAAGGGTAATAGCCAGAGAAACACATTTACTGCGTGCTCCCTTCACGAGCTTCAAAACTTGAAATTGTGGATGCTATCCAAGGCATGGATCCAAGCCATGGGTTCAATCCCTCTCTATCGGGATGGCAAATCTTAGGAAGCAGCCAGAGAGGCGGACGGCGCCTTATGTCAATGCACGGCGTGCACGTGACAGCATGTGCCAAGCCATTAATAATAATAACACATTGTTGTTTTTGTAACACGCATCAAAAGGCAATCTAAGGGGTCCCAAGTGCCCTTACATGACACGTCTTTGTGATGAATATTAGCACAGGACAGTGATTTTATTTTCATGATGTTCAATTAATGCTTCCAGAGCCGGATTTTGCTGTGACCGCATTGACCGCTGACCTCCCATTGACCGTTTGCCCTCATATATATGTTATTTGAAAGCTCTTGACGAGCTCTATATGGCCGGCTCATTAGACTTCCAATCCACTGAATGGGTTTAGCTGTGTTCAAGGTCAAAGTAACAGTAACAGTTACAGTAACACAGGGTTTCCAGCTAAGCAGGCTACTCTTCTACTAGAGACACCCGCCGATACTCCAGCACACTTAAGTACTAGAGTACCGCCGGCTCCCGGCCGATAGACTACCGCTCCCGCCGGCTAGACTACCCCAAACAGCGGTCTCTGAGAGACATGTCTGGCAAGGAGCATATAGGAGAGGACCTTCCTCAGGTCACAGTAGTGGCCTTGTGGCCAGTCAAGCCGGCAGAGCCGACTGGCGCTGACTGGAACGGTCCCCGCCTGGCAGTGCATGGCTGTCCAGCTCTCGTTTGCATGGGGCTCAGCCGGCGCCCCATGCCTCATGCATGGCCAGGTCCCACCCTCCAGGGGTGCATGGACGACAGAGTTGTCATGGAGGCTGCCTGAAGACCTTCCAACGCCAGTCACCGGCAGACGAGCGACCCCGAGGATGAGCGCGGTGACGAACGCTGCGATTGGTGAAGCGGATTTACTCTGTGTTGCCTCGGCGGTCGCCACCGCTGAAGCCGTGATGGTAGCCCGCCTCCACGGGCAGCCATCTTGACCAATGTCCAGCATGCATTGACGGGCGCCAGCTCCTCCGCTCGTCGATCAACTCGTCGAGATCGGTGCCGCATGGCGTCCTGCATGGGGGGAGGATAAGGGCCGTCTCCCAGCACGGGCCGCGGCAGCGCCGCGGCTACTCGCCAAGCCATGGCAGCGCCGGGCAAGCCGCTCCTGAAGTGTTCCACCGAGGGGCAGTCTAGCAGGAGCCGGGCCAGTCGTATTTTACCCCGCTCGTCAGCAGCACGGAGATCCTCGTCACCAGCAGCGCCGCATTGCTGGGTCCAGGGCTCGGCGACGAGAACGCGCCTCCGTTAATCGAGCCCCGATTAAGGGAGGTCAAAGTACAGCTGGAATACTGCCAAATAGCTGCGTAGAGCCGAAAAGGAAATCACTGGCACAGGCTCACCTGGTTTGGCACCAGCACGCTTGCGAGCGGCAGGACCTCCTCTTGGTACACAGCCACCAGCTCTTCCGGGACGTACCTGCACGGAGCAATCAATCCACATTTAATTCGGGGTCCATCGACAATCCTAGGGGCGTAGGAGTGTTGAGTGGCAGGGTGCACATGTATGGCCACCAGCTATTCCGGCCAGTGGCTCCTGGGAAGGAGTTTAGTAGATAGTTTTCCCCGGCTCGAGCAACTTTGACCGCTCATACCAGGCGCAATGTTTAGCGGGTGTCCACACAACGCGTGCCGCTGGGCTGCTCTCGGCGAGAGCTTTTGAACGCACCCCTCCACGGCCTCTTCCACTAAGTGCGGGGTGGTTTTCTGGGAAATGGGGAATCCGGCCCTGAGCGGTATACGGCTTGCAGGGGGATCACTGCTTCCGGCACGCATATATGCGGCACGTTCAATTCACGTTCAATTCACAGTCAATTCACAGTCACTGCAGACGCCATTGGCATGAGCCCTTGGTTAGTAGTAAGACGTGGTGTGCGCGACAGTGTACGCGACCCTACCAAAATCCCAACGTCTGATCCGCGCAAGTGAGTGCGGTCATAACGTCTGAGACGGTCCGGGGTGCGCCTCAGGCGATAATGGGCGTCTGAGGCGGTTGGGGTGGCGCCTGAGGCGTTTTGGATAACGCCTAAGGCGACGCCTGAGGCGATCGTGGGTGCGTCTCAGGCGGCGTCTCAGGTGGTCGGGGCGCCTGAGGCGCCGCCTGATCCGCGCAGGCGAATGAGACGGCTGAGGCGCCGCCTCTGGCGTTGTGAATGTGGTAGGGCGGCCACCTGCGCCTGTGCCACGCACCCACGCGGCACATTCGATTTGGGGGCTATCGATAGGAGCTCCTACCCACGCACACCACACCACCCACACCACACACTCACACGCGCCCCTCACCTCCCATCACCAGGTCGCACGGATACGTCCTCCCTGGTCACACGACCTCAGCTGGCAGAGCATGCCCGCTCCCCCACCACACGCACGCACACACACACACACACACACACACACACACACACACACACACGCACACACACACACACACTCACACGCGCCCCTCATCTCTCAGCACGATGTCGCACAGATGCATCCTCCCTGGGTCACACGACCTCAGCTGGCGGAACATGCACGCCCCACCACCACACGCGCACACACACACACACACACACGCGCGCGCACACACATGCACACACACACACACACACACCTCATCTCCCAGCACCAGGTCGCACAGATGCGTCCTCCCTGGGTCACACAACCTCAGCTGGCAGAACATGCACGCCCCCCACCACACACACACGCACGCACGCATGCACACACACACACACACACACACCAGCGCCCCTCACCTCCCAGCACCGGGTCGCACGGATGAGTAAGCCTCTGGGTCACACTGTTGCTTAGCGAAGGCCCAATGTTGGTGTATCCGCCGCACCACAGCTCAACAAAAGGTATGATCCTCAGAGATCGCCTGGTCGCACAAAGTTGGTCGGAGGCACGAGAGGTCGCAGGTTCGAAATATAGTCACGCTGCAGCATCTTTAGGCTAAGCTAATGGGCTAACCATTTGGCAGACCTGGGGAGGTGATTTGCGAGGGAGCAATCTCGAGGACATTCTTTTTGTTGAGCTGAGGAGCGGCTGATAAACCAGCAGTGGGCATTCACAGCCATCTTAGCGCTAAGATGGCCTTGAAGCCCCACTGCTGCTTTATCAGCCGCACCTCAGCTCAACACGCACGACCTCAGCTGGCGGAACATGCACGCCCCCCCACCCCCACACACGCACACACAACACATACACACACACACACACACACACACGCACAAGCGCCCCTCATCTCCCAGCACTGGGTCACACAGGTAGGTGAGCCCCGGGTTCCACGCTCGCAGCTGCCGGCACACTGACGCAATCTCACGCAGCAGGCTTGCACTGCCGACGTAACTGCGGTGTGTATGTGTGGGAGGTATGAACGTGTGTGTGTGAGAGGTCTGCGCGTGTGTGTGGGGGGGGAGGTATGAACGTGTGTGTGCAGGTTCCACGCTCGCAGCTGGCGGCAAACGGACGCAATCTCATGCAGCAGGCTTGCGCTTCCGACGTAACCGCAGTGTGTATGTATGGGAGGTATGAACGTGTGTGGGGGGGGTGCGGGGGAGGTATGAGCGTGAGTGTGGGAGGTATGAACGTGTGTGCGGGTCCCACGCTCGCAGCTGGCGACACACGGGCGCAATTTCACGCAGCAGGCGTGCACTGCCAACGTGGCTGCGGTGTGTGTGTGGGGGGATGAATGTGTGTTGAGAGAATATGAACGTTGCCGTGTGTGGAAGGTATGAACGTGTGTGGGAGTGTGCACACGGATGCAATCTCACGCAGCAGGCTCGCGCTGCTGACGTATCTGCATACACATGGGTGTGAACGGAGATGTGTGTGTGTGTGTGTGTGTGTGTGAGAGTGTGTGCGTGTGTGAGTGTGTGTGTGTGTGTGTGTGTTTGCGTATGTGTGTGTGTGTGTGTGTGCAGAGGGGGGCAAGGGGGGGGAGCACAACGCGGGATCGTGCGACGACCAGGGGGGAGCGTATGTACGCGCGTGTAAGTGCGAGCGAGGCGTGCACACACACACACACACAAAACAATCCACCGTGCCATGGTCATCCCACATAAACAAATGGGCGTGTTCCTTTCCTAGGGCCTTGCCAACGCGCGCCCTTGCAAGTGCATCTGCGTGCAGGTCGCACACCCACCCACACGCACACAAGCACATACATACACACACACACACACACACACACAAGCACATACACACACACACACACGTACCCGGTCAGCAGGTGCGAGTACTTGGTGATGCCATTGGCCTCCAGCCCTGCAAGAATGGACTGCAGGTGGGCGCCGTCGTGCACAGCGCCCTTGAAGCTCGGGTACCCCGCGTGATTGCTGAACTGCACGCTGTTGACCGGGTCCACCTCGAAGCCGAGCAGCTGCAGCGTCAGCACCGCACACTTGTTTCCCTGGGGCGGGGGGGGGGGGGGGGGCGAGAGTCACTAGCCTAGTAGGGGCAATACGGCGCGGCACAACAGCGTTCACGCGTACGCAAGCACACACACCATCCATGCCTGTGTGCACGCGTGAGCACCCACTGCGCATGGTCAGTGCTGCGCAGAAGCTTGCCTGCATGCATGCGTCCATGCATGTGTGCATGCAGGACTGTGCAACGCTCGCTGTGCTGCAGCTCACCACGTAACCGTGCACCACGTGCGACTGGATGCTCAGCACGCGCGGAATGTGGTCGTCGGCTGACATGATGCTGCAAGTCTGCTGCTGCTGGCCGAGACCGACGGCCGAGACTGCTGCCAGGCGGGGCGAGCGTGTGTGACTACACCGACCGAGGGAGCGTGGCAGTGCACGTCGGGTGCCCAGATGTGTGCGATCGAGGAGCCGGGTGGGCCGCATGCGGCTTATAAGGGCATGGAGCCCTAAAGTTCCTGGTGTCACTTGTCTTCGCCCACACATACGCAGTAAGTGCCGGCACGCGCCGCACTTGCGGCATCCAACACGCACGCATCCCCGACGGGTCTTATTCGACGGGATTGCGTGGCATGGCGTTTTGTGGGAGCAGCGCACCATTGAATTGAATTTGAGGCAGAATCCAGCAATGTCGGATAGGTGAGTTTAGTTGTGAACATTACATGGCACTATGACTCTTGAAAAAGTACCTCGAGCACAGGGTGTATCGCTCTCTCCTGGTCCTCGGTGTTGCGTTCTCGGTGTTGCATCCCATGTTGGTGGGCGAGTCAGCACACACGCGTGCCTCCCCCCCTCCCCCCCCGCCCCCCCGCACAGCGACAACGAGCTGCATGCTTGGCGTGACGTGATAGTGGGGCGTGGCAGCGATGATGATGATTTCGCCCCCGCCAAGCGTGCAACATGGACCAGAGCTGCTGAAAGCGGCTCTCCACCACGCCCATACCGCAAGCCGGATGACCCCGGCAAGGACCCCTTCTTCCGCGACTGGGTGAGGCTGATGGGGGACCATGCATGCATGCATGTACACGCGTCTGTTGAGGGGCGCCTGTGTGTCTGCCAGTATGGGTGTGTGTGCCTGCGCGTGTGCCCCCTGTCAACCCTGCTGCGCGCGCTTGAGTGTGTGTGTGCCTGTGTGTGCCTGCGCAGCTCGGGGCGCAGCCAAAGAGCAACGCTCTCTTCTATGCCGGCTCCACGGTTGACGGCACCATTGTGCAGAGGGGTAAGTGCCGCGTGTTTTTGCCTGCATGGCACGTGCACGCGCGAATGCGGGCGGGCAGGGAGGGAGAGGTTGCAGTTCATGGCCTCATCCTTGAGCGTGACGCCACACACAGGCGCACCGTTCCGCAACAGCAAGATCCCGGGCGGCAAGTACCACAAGCGAGCCATCCCAACGGAGCTCACCGCCAGCCCGATTGAGTTCCCGACCATCCGCGCCACGCCATCATCCAAGGCAAAGGAGCAGCCCGGTGGCAACGTGCTCGCCAGGCGCAAGGCCAAGCGGCGCGAGGAGGGCAGCAAGCGGCGCAGCAAGAGCAAGAGTAAGCGCAGGAGCAAGAGCAGGGCGAGGCGCAGCAGTAAGAGCAAGCGGCGTGGGGACTCAAGCGCCGAGGAGGAGGACGAGGAGGAGGAGGAGGAGGAGGAGGAGGAGCGCCGCCGCCGCCACCGCCGCCGCCGGAAGGACAGGGAGCGCGCGCACCGCAGCAAGAGCGGGCGCCGCAGCAAGCGGCGCCAGAGCTCGAGCGAGGAGTCGTCGTCCGAGTCTGAGTCATCGTCTGTGACTGAGACCGAATCTGAGACGGAGTCCGAGTCCGAGAACGGCAGCAGCGGCTCCGAGTACAGCGACAGCAGCAGCGCCAGAAGCTCCACCTCGCACGTCAGCAGCGGCAGCGGCAGCGGCAGTGGAAGCGGCAGCGGCACCAGCAGCGGCAGTGGAAGCGGCAGCGGCAGCGGCAGCGGCAGCGGCAGCGGCAACGGCAGCGGCAGCGGCAGCGGCAACCCCAGCTCCAGCTCCAGTGAGCGCAGCGGCAGCGGCAGCGGCAGCGGCTCCCGCAGCAGTGACGAGCCCCGTCGGGAGCGCTCTCGGCCGCGCCGCCCACCGCCCGAGCGCCGCCGCCGCCCTCCTCCACCGCAGCGCCGCAGCAACAGCCGCGAGCGCCGGCGCGATCGCGTGGTCGACCGGGACATCCAGGAGGCGCTCGGCGCAGCGCAGAGGGCAGAGGCGGCAGCACAGAGGGCATCACGCAAGACGGAGCAGCTGCAGCAGGACATGAAGGTGGGGGGGACTTGGTGGAGGCTTTGAATGGGGTGGTGGTGCGGCAGGACACTCGGAACGGGGGAGGGGAGGCTTTGATGGTCGTGCCTGTATGCAAGTGCATGTGCACGCATGCACACCCACCTGGAATATGGAATGCCGCACCATGCTCTACACCTGCCTGGCACACTCCATACTCCACAACTGTCTGGCACACTCCACACCTATCTGACGCACTCCACACTCCGCACCTGTTGCACATACGCAGCTTCGCAGCGCGGTGCGGCGCGCGACGCAGGCAGCGGAGCGCGCAGAAGATGCGATGGCACAGCTGCGCGATATGGAGGAGCGCAGCCGCGACGTCGAGCGGCGTGGCCAGCGCCAGTCAAAGAGCAGGCGCGACGACGGCGGGCGGCGGGAGAAAGACGGGGACAGGCGGCGCGACAGGCGGCGGGGGGGCTCCGACAGCGGGGACGGCAAGCTCGGGCGCAAGCCGAGGAGTCGCAGGGATGGCAGCGGGGACGAGTACGAGAAGGAGGACAGGAGCGGCTCGCTGGGCGGCGGCCATGACAGCTCGGAGGACAGGCCGAGTAGCGAGAGGCAGCAGGAGGCTGACCCAGAGGCTCCACAGTCCGAGGCGTCGTTCGGCGGCGGCCTTCTCTCACCCGCGCAGCCGGCCCCTGTGCCATCAGAGCCCGCCACGCCCAGCACGCCCTTCCCTGGCTTCGGCGACGGCGGGGGGAACGCACAGCCGCCGCCTGCCGACCCGCTGACGCTGCCACCTGCTGTACCGCCACCGCCCGCGCTGCCGCTCACCGAGCCCGTGGGGACCAAGGCCGCGCTGCAGCCACCGCTGCCATCGCCGTCGCCTCCGCCGCTGCCAGAGCTGCTGCCGCTCGTGCCCGTGGCGCCGCCAGCTGCCAAGGTGGAGGCACCACCGCAGCAGCTGCCGCCGGCGTCGCACGACCCGTTCACCGCCGGCACGGCACCGCCCAGCGAGCTGCTGCCCTCCACGGGCATCGCGGCCGCACCGGCGCCTTCGCCGCCTGAGGAGCCGCCGCCCCCGCTGCCGTCGTTCGACAACTACCGCAGGCAGTCGGCAGGCGGGGGGAGCAGCGGCAGCGGCGGCAGCGCGCCGCTGCTCTCGCCAGCCGCCGCGTTCAGTGGTGGGGCCACCCCCGGCGCGCCGCTCCCACTCCCACCTGGTGCCCTGCCGCCAGTGCCGCCTGCGCCTGGTGTGTTTGCTGGCCCGCCCCCGACTGGCTCCCCACCGGCTGGCCCTCCCCCACCAGGACAGCTTCTACCGCCAGCGCCCGGCGCATTTTTGGCAGGCGCGCCCCCGCCTGCGCCCGGTCCTGGCTTCCCATCGGCTGGACCTCCGCCACCAGGACAGCTTCTACCACCTGCACTTGGGCCTGGCTTCCCACCGGCAAGCCCTCCTCTGCCCGGCGCATTTGTGGCCGGCCCACCCCCGCCTGCGCCCGGGCCTGGCTTCCCGCCGGCTGGACCTCCGCCACCAGGACAGGTTCTACCGCCTGCGCCCGGGCCCGGCTTCCCACCGGAAAGCCCTCCTCTGCCCGGCGCATTTGTGGCTGGCCCGACCCCGCCTGCGCCCGGGCCTGGTTTCCCGCCGGCTGGCCCTCCGCCACCAGGACAGCTTCTACCGCCAGCACCTGGCGCATTTGCGGCCGGCACGCCCCCGCTTGCGCCCGGTCCTGGCTCCCCATCGGCTGGCCCTCCGCCACCAGGACAGCTTCTACCGCCAGCGCCCGGGCCTGGCTTCCCACCGGCTGGCCCTGCCCCACCTGGCGCATTTGTGGCTGGCCCAACCCCGCCTGCGCCCGGCCCTGGCCTCCCACCGGCTGGATCTCCGCCACCAGGACAGCTTCTACAGCCTGCGCCCGGACCTGGCCTCCCACTGGCTGGACCTCCCCCATCTGGCACAACTGCGGCAAGCATGCCCCCTGTTGGGCAGGTTCTGCCCCCTGCATCCGGATCCCTAGTGCCAGAGCAGCAGGCACGGTCTGCACCGCCGCCGCCGTCGGCAGGCATCCCTGTTGGGCAGCCGCTGCCCCCTGCATTCGGAGTTCCAGAGCCTGAGCAGCAGGCGCAGTCTGCAGCGCCGCCGCCGTCGGCGGGCAACGCACCAGGCAGCCCGCCTCCTGCTGGGCAGGTTCTGCCCCCTGCATCCGGATCCCAAGTGCCAGAGCAGCAGGCGCGGTCTGCACCGCCGCAGGCAGGTCTTGCTGGACAGCCCCCTGCATCCGGAGCCTCGGTGCCAGAGCTGTCTGCGCCAAAACCGCCGTCACCAGGCAGCGCGCCCGCTCCCAGCACGCCACTACCGCCCGTAGCACCTGGGTCGCCGCCGCCGCCGTTACAGGCGCGGCCTGCGTCTGGGCGGCCGGTGCCGCCAGCACCTGGTGGCGTGCCGGGTGCCGACGCTAGCTTCTCCTTCTGATGAACGTAATAATTGCATAGATCCAGGGTCCACCCCAATCATAGAATGGAGATTCGTCGGGCGCGCCCGCGCACACGCACACACACACAGTGTCTGATGCCACAGCTGCCATGCTCTGCTGTAAATCTTTCTCCATTGATCTCTATTCAGAGACTCCCCCTGCTGACGGTGCAAGTTCGGGCCCACACTGTTCGAAGCCCTAGAAGTGGCTTTACGTGCGCTTACCGCACATTGCTTCTCAAGACATACGAGCGCCCTTGCATCCCCGCTTACCCAAGTCCCCTCTCCCCGTGAGTACCGCTGCAGCAGGCCATATTCACCCGACATCTCTCGCGTACACCCATGGCCGCCCCCTGTCTCTGACACCCATGCCCGCACCACCACGCCCTTGGGGCCGCCTACATCGGGGGCGCAAGGGGGCGGAGGGTGTTTTCCGCTGGCACTGCGTCCGCGTCAGCGTCCAGATCCCGCCCTACCCCGCATGGCACCGTGCCACCACGGCACAGTCCCCTGCGCCACTACCCCATGTGTCTCTTACCAGAGTGACGGGCCTCGGGGGGGACCTCTCTGAAGAAGCCTCTGTGTGCCTCTGAATTGTACCCCTCCCCCCTCTCTCGATCCCCTCCCTACGCCCCTCTCACGCAGGCAACAACAAAAACATGGACCAAGTGCAGAAGGACAGGGTGAGTGGGTTGGTCAGGCAGATGCGGTGCCCGATCAGACGCGATGGCTCCCGATAGCTCTCCGACACTCTGCTGCTCTCTTGCTGACGCTGTGTCCTCCTTCGCCTGATGCGTGCAGCTGCTGGAGGAGTCGAGGCAGCGGCAGTTCGGGGACATTTGCGACAAGGCGTCCACCGGCGTGGACGCAGCCACTCTGCGCGATGAGGTGGGTGGGTTGCCCCTCGACACTAAATCGAGCCCTACGACACCCATTTGTCCATGGGGTTGACATGGCGTTTGTCTGTGTAGACACATCAGCACGATCAGCACGATCAGCACGTGTGCTTGCTTCTTCCTCCCTGCAACACACCCGCCCTGCTGGCGCCACGTCGTGCGCAACGCCCAAATTCCCAAATGCCGCCAGCTGCCCGTCCCCTCCCTCTCTCCTCCCCGTGCGCGCCATGCACGACATGCGCGCCATGCATCCCACCCACCCGCGTGTGCCGCAGATCCTCGCCATCGGAATCTGCGAGGGGGGCACGCTGCGCGGCCTCATTGAGCACATCTTCATCGCGGCGTGCGACACCCAGACCGGCCTCGCCGCGCAGCAGACGCTCGCCGAGCTGTGCCAGCTCATGCCGCACACGGTGAGTGTCGACGGCGTGCCTGTGCCATCCGACCCCTCCTAGCGTTCCGCCAGCACACACGCCCGATGACGAGCGCCTACCTCGAGTACCGCCTGCCCCTTCACCCGCGCCCCTCCGCTTTTGCGTGCATGCACACGCGTGCAGAAAGTGAATGCGTACACAGGAGCCGCACACGCGTGCACACACACACGCCGACGCCCCCCCCTCCCCGCACAAGCCCTGTGCCAGCCTGTTGACGTAACCCCCACCCCCACCACCCACCCACGCGCAGTTTGAGCCCGCGGCCCCTGTCGCCTCGGCCGAGAAGACCGGCCCTGGCTCGCGCGGCTCGAGCGAAAAGCGCATCGACTTCCGCCTGTCGCTGCTCAAGAAGTGCAAGGACGAGCTGGACATGGGCGGCAAGGCGCTCAAGGAGTGCCGCACCTGGGAGGAGAAGGAGGCCAAGGACGCCAAGAAGCTCAAGGGCGAGGACAGGACGGAGGCGGAGGCCGCACGCGCGGCGTACAAGCGCTGCCTCATGTGCATCCAGTTCTGCGGCTGCCTCTACACGAGCGGCGTGCTGACTGAGAAGATCATCCAGTCGTGCATCGACCAGCTGCTCAAGGCCGACGACGACCCGCGCTTTGAGAACATGGAGATCCTCACAAAGGTGGGTAGAAAGAGCACGTTCTGCACCACACGTGAACCACACGATTTGAGAGATCTGATAACACATCATCCCCCACCGCACGGGCAGCTTGGATTTTGCTATTGCGTGTTGCAAACACACACACACACACACACGCGCGCGCGCACAACCACACTTGTTTGTCACCAGCTGATGATGAAGATTGGCGGCAAGTTCGAGGCGTCCGGCAAGACGAGCAAGGACGCGAAGACGATCGCCAAGTGCTTCGACAGGATGCAGGAGATCAAGGCCGACGCCGTGTCTAAGGACATCGCCAAGATGATGGACACGGTGCTCACGCTGCGCTCCAAGCAGTGGGAGGCGGCCGCGTGAGAGTCGGGAAATGCGAATGATGAGACAGGAGATACTCTTGGCGTGGCTTTCTTTACCCGCCGCCCCCGCCGAGCAGCCAGCCGGCTCGGCGCGGCATGATCCGATTTATCATGCCGTGCACACCAGCGTCTGTCCGTCCATCCTGATGTGACAGGCCGAGCCAGGCCAGGCCGCAACCCTGTTACCCCTACAACACTGTACAACACAACAGTAGATCAGAAAAGTGCCGCAAACAAAATACTGATGCAGACACACCCACATCTGTAACATCGTCTTGTGGCACATTTGTTGTCTCTATGAGGGGGCGCGCAAGGCAGCAGGTCTGCTCCAAGCCCTGAATACACGCCGACGGGCGCCCCACGCAGCCGGCAGCGCCTGTGTGCATGGGCGGTTCACATGTGTGTTGAGTTCACGTCTCTCGCTGTTGAGGTGTACAGGGGCACCTCTCACACTTCCTGCACTGTCGGTTGCAGTTGCACGCACTGTTGAAACCAATCAATCGCACCACGCCGACCATCTGCGCCCTATCGCTGCCAACGACGCCACGCGTGCTGCTGCCTGGCGAGCAACCCAACCGACTTCGGGTCTCTCTTCGCTGCCCCCTGTCCATTCCGCGGCGCCCTCGTGACGCGCCCTCGCCTGCAGATCTCGTGCTTCTCGCGCGTGCGCCCAATCCCTGAGGACGTGAGTGGCTGCATGCGCCAGGCCATCGCCCACAGCGCGCCAGATAGCATGCCCATGCCCGCATGGACGAGCGCCAGCCCGAGGCCTGCCTTGGATGCAATGCCACGTGAGGCTGGTGCTGCGAGGCTTGCACGCGCGCATAACGCCCTGCTTGCACGCCATGCAAACGCCATGCACCATGCACCATGCACCATGCACCATGCACCATGCGCCATGCTCGCCTCACGCCCTGCGTGCACCTACCCATACACCGCTCGCAGCTCTGCCAGCTGGTATGGATGCCAACAACCTGGTCGCCGTCGAAGCTGCCGTTGCCATACCTGCACTGGTGCAGATGCTGGGGGCTGGCTTTGCAGTCGAGGTACGCTGCATTGCAGCTGGAGCACTGTTCGCCCTCTCGTACAATGATGCGAATGTGGCCACGATGACTGCTGGTGGCGCCATCCCTCTGTTTGTGCCGCTGCTGGGGCCCGACCATCCAGGTCTGATGCGACTGCATGCAGCAGGAGCATTGGGAAATCTTGCCACCACTGCTGAGAACTCAGCTGCCATTGCTGCAGCCGGCGCCATCCCTCTGATGGTGCAGCTGCTAGGGCCTGGATCTTCAAGTGGCATGCAGCAGAACGCAGCAGGGGCACTCAAAATGCTTGCTCGGAATGCTGAGAACGTGATAACAATCGCTGCTGCTGCTGGCGCCATCCCACCGCTGGTGCAGCTGTTGTGGCCTGGACCTACAGCAGGCGTGCAGCAGAATGCAGCAGGGGCACTGAAAATGCTTGCGCGGAATGGTGAGATCGCGGGCGCCGTCGTCACTGCCGGGGCTATCCCTCCACTGGTCCAGCTGCTGGGGCCTGGCGCTCTAGCTCACGTTCAGAGAAGTGCTGCAGCAGCGCTGATTAGCCTTGCTGGTGCGAATGCTGGCAACCTGGTCGCCATCGCAGCTGCTGGGGCCATCCCTCCGCTGGTGCAGCTGCTGGGGCCTGGCTCTCCAGCTGATGTGCGGCAGAGTGCAGCAGATATGCTGGGAACCCTCGCTGCTGCAGACGCTGCGAATGTGGGGGCCATTGTTGCAGCAGCAGCCGATGCTGATGTGCTGCCGCACTTGGAGGGGCTGGGTATTATGATTTGACTGTGCAGCCTGGCGTACGCCAATGCAGTCAGCACCCACATATGCCAACATGATGCCGCCGCCGTGTGAGTGGTCCACCACCGATGAAGGCGGTGTGTCTGTGAAGCATCTCCTTCTGGCCTGCACCACAAGGCTTGGAGGTCCAGACCCTCATGTATAGATCAACACAGTCGGCGGTTGCAGTTGCTGCAGCAGCCCAGCCTGTGTGCAGACATTTGCGCTCGTCATCAATTGAGCCGTCCATCGCCCTCCTCCTCTGGGGCAGCCAGTCACCATGCAACTTGAGGAGGTATGGAGCCCCACAGCTGTCCACAAGTGGAGAGCAAGACGGCTTTCAACCTGCACACATTACAAGAGAGAGGGGGTCCAGTTTGGTAGTCGGGTTTCTATGGAACTACTGTAACATCCATCATCATCATGGTTTACACACACACCACACACACAGCGCACAAACAGCGCACAATCTGCAGTTGATGTCATTTTCGTGCAGGTGTGGTGCTCAGTTAGTAGTCCCTCCCCATTGTTTGGTGTTACAGCCACATGTGTGCGATGAACCTGTTGCTGTGGTATCAGATGCTTTATGGATCAGTTAGTGTGGAGCAGGTGTGGGCGACAGAGGCAAGAGTTTGCAGTTAACTTGACTTGTTGAGCGTGCACCGCGGTGCCCCCTCCCCACCAGCAGCACCGCACGCTCGCATTCAAAGCTTCGCACTTAATCTCAAACCCACCCGGGATCATGTGTGTGTGTGTGTGTGTGCGGGAAGGATTGGACAATTGGCGCGCACACACACACACACACACCTTTGCAACAACCGGGCTGGGTCGAGGCACACACACGCAAAAGAATGCCTTTCGGTGTGATGATTGGACCCTTGTCGTCTGGTGTGCGACAGGGGTGCGTCATTGCTCCTGTGTTGTTCAATGTTTTTATTGACCACATAGTGAAAAAGGCGCTAGACATGATGCCCGAGGGGGCTGGCGTGTCAGTCGTGACCCGAGCCGGCGGCTCTGTGTTGTCGTCGTCGGTTGAGCGCATAGTATTGCTGATGTATGCCGACGATTTATGTTTGTTCTCGCATGACCCAGCTCAGTTGGCGCTTATGCTGAAAATCCTTGGCAAAGTGTCCTCTAGCTTTGGCATGCAAATCAACGCCGCCAAGACAGAAGTGATGATTTGCCAGCAGATTTTGACGCGGATCTGCCCACGTTTGCGCTGACTGGTGGTGAAGTGAAGACCGTCTCTGCATTTAAGTATCTAGGGAGTTGGATAACCCAGAGTGGTGTGTGTGGAAAAGGAGATCGGTGTGCGTGTCGGTCGCGCGCTGGGCGTGTTTGCGTCTTTTGATCAGATTTGGGCCAGCAAGAAGATGTAAGTGCAGTCTAAGATGCGGGTTTACAACACTTTCGTGCTGCCCCACTTTCTGTACGGCTGCGAAACATGGGCCCCTACTAAAACAAAACTGACTCGATTGGAGGTTGCCCACTCTAACTGCCTTCGTCGCATTCTGGGTGTGCGCCTGGTTGACCGGCACAGATTAACTTACATTCGGCAGGCGTGCGACACTGAGCCAATTGAGAGCCTTGTGGCAAAGCGATCAATGCAGTGGCTAGGCCATGTGATGCGCATGCCGGCTTCTCGTCTTCCTCGTACGACTTTTGACTGCACAATGGATGTGGCTCGGCAGCAAGGCCGGCCTCCAGCCTCCTCCCGACACTATTTTCTTAAGCTACTGATTCAGCAGCTAGGCGAAACTAGTGGCACTCGTTCTGATTGGAAGACTTTTTCGGACACGGCGTTTGAGCGTGCTCAGGATAGGGTCGGGTGGAGAGCCGTGGTGTACGGTCCGGCTGCCCCTCAGGCGCCGGCCCCTCCACCACGGCGGTCAAGTAGATTGGCAAGCGCCACTTGACCCCCTATCCCCTAGAAGCAGTTAGGACCTATTTTGGAGGCGTCGCACAATAGCTCTCCCTTTTGCTCTAGGAATACACGTTGGCAGGCAGCCGGCTGGTGGCTACCGCCCCTCAGAAGTAATTGTTAGGGCCAGAACTGGACTTGGGTCTAGGCGGTGGTACTAGGACTAGAGGTAGTCTTTGCTGGAAAGCCGATGTAACTGTAACTGATTGGACCCTCTTGCCTTCCACCGCGCTCTCCTCCTCACTCCTTTCAGTGATAGCATCCCTAACCCCGTCCCGTTCAGCCCCCCTGCCTCTCTCCTCTCTCAAAGCGCAGCACGCGAACGGAACTCCATAAGTCCTACCGCGCAAACATGATGAACAGGTTGATGGTCTTGCATAGTAAGGGGTAGCTGTGGCTCTCAGTGGCGGCGCGGCACGTACACGTGCCTGATGGTGAACTATGACATTAAACACGCAGCTGCGGCACACAGCCACAACACACACACACACACACACACACACACACGGCAGCAGCACACACACACAACACACACACACACACACACACATCCCTCTTAGCGCATTCCAAACGCCATTCGCTGGGTATGCACCCACCGACACGCTGGGGGGGGGGTTCAGGGGGTGATGGGGTTTCAGGCTAAACCCCAACCCACCCCTCGCTACGCATACCCGCGAGTACACCCGCTGCCTTGCGCATACACTAGCGCGAGGCACTCCTGCCGAGTCGCCGAGCGGAGACACCAGGGCTCTGTTCATAAGTTCGAGTGTTTTTTGTCCGAGTGACGCACCGATTGGAGCTGGTCTCAGCAGCAGGGTGCGCGGCAAACTCTGCAACGTGGTGTGCATGTTGTGATGGGTGGCTGTGCTTGTGCGAGCGGCGCGCATTCCTGCCAACAAATGTTCACCGCCTGCGCGCAGGTCTCCGCACCACCTTTAAGTCCCTGGGGACTTCAAGGTAAGCGTACATACGATAAACTGTGCGTGAGACAAGGCGTGTGAGCATGTGACGATGAGGCTGTTGCTGGCATGCTGAGGCTGTTGCTGGCATGCACGAGGCTATTGCTGGCATGCAAGACCCCCGCACCCCCCCCACACACATGCGCGCGCACACACACACACACACACACACGCACACGCACGCGCACGCGCACGCGCACGCGCACACGCACACGCACACGCACACGCACACGCACACGCACACGCACACGCACACGCACACGCACACGCACACGCACACGCACACGCACACGCACACGCACACGCACACGCACACGCACACGCACACGCACACGCACACGCACACGCACATGCGCATGCACACACGCACGCACACGCACACACACACACACACACCTGCAGATGGACCCCTCTGGCGGTGACCTCACCAAGGAGATCCACCGGCTTCAAGACCTCAAGAACGCGGAGCGCGTGAAGAAGATCCTCAGGGGTGCGTCCCACAGTGCACAGTGGCACACGCCCAGCACACCACGATGCACAGAACCCCCCTTCCGACCTCACCCACCCACCCCATGCAGGTGGCACGTTCACCATTGTGGGCACCATCACCCTGAATGACGACAATGACGACGAGCGCTCGCCAATGCAACCGGCCGAGGAGCAGCAGCGGGCGGATGAGGCCGAGGACGAGGGTCCGCGCAGGAGGCACCGGGGCACGAAGAAGGGAAGGGGCAGCAAGAGGAGGGGCAGCAAGAAGAAGGCGCTCAGGCAGAGCAGCAGCGAGAGCGGCAGCGACGCAGACACCGAGGAGGACGAGAAGCCGCGGGGGCGCCGCAGCGGGCGGAGGAGCTGCAGCCGCGAGGGGCGCACCAGGCATGTGCGCGAGGTCAGCAGCTCGCGCAGCACCAGCCGCAGGCGCGACAGCAGCGTGGAGACGGTGGATGAGGTGAAGAAGACGAAGCGGGTGTCGTGGAGGAGCCTCAGCGCGAGCGCCGCGAGCGCGAGTGGCGTGAGCAGCTCCGGGGCGGAGGGCGCGAGGCGGGAGAGGCGCGGGAAGGTGAGGGACAAGGGCAAGAAGAAGGGGTCGTCGAGGAAGGCCGCAAAGGAGGAGGAGGCTCCCAAGCAGACAAAGAGGAAGGGAGGCAAGAAGAAGAAGGGGGGCGTGAGCGACGTGTCCTCCTCGTCGTCCTCGTCATCCAGCTCATCAGACTTCAGCGACAGCCTGGGCAGCGCCGGGGAGGTAGTGGTCAAGAAGAGCTCATACTCGAAGCGCGTGTGGTACAGCAGCGGTGGTGAGACCGAGGGCGAGAAGGAGGCCATCAGCAGCAGCAGCAGCAGCAGCAGCAGCAGCAGCAGCAGCTCGAGCGACAGCAGCAGCAGCAGCAGCAGTGACAGCAGCAGTGAGTCCTACGAGGATGAGGGGCGTGCAAAGGGACGGAGGGGCGGGCGCGCGCGCATCTCGGTGGTGGTCAAGGTGTGAGCGTACACGCGCCCACGGCACACATGCGCTGCCGTGAGGTGCCGTGATGAGCAGCGGGCACGCGGAAAGCACAGTGCATGTGCACAAAAACCCCGCCTCACCTGAGCACTGACGGGATCAGGGTGACGCCTCACTTTTGTTTGGTGTCAAGATGGCAACTCACACTTGCTGCGCAACCGCGCATTCACGGCATTGCTGTCTGTAAGTTTTGTCTGTTCAAGGGTACTCACGCACAACTGCGGACAAGGGCGTACAGAGGACAGTGCAGCCCCCCACCCCCACCCCGGGCGGCTGGGGTGGGGTGGGTGGGAGGTAGAGCCGACACCTCTGTCAGCCTGTCCCGGTCATCTTGCGTGAATCCCTGTTACGTCTCCCCTGCTCTGGTAGCAGAGATCTCTGCTACCAGCCGGCCTTCCAGCTTCCTCACAACCACGCCCAGCTGCGGCGACGCCAGCTCAGCCACCACTGCCCAGTTACAGTTACATCGGCTTTCCAGCAAAGACTACCTCTAGTCCTAGTACCACCGCCTAGACCCAAGTCCAGTTCTGGCCCTAACAATTACTTGTGAGGGGCGGTAGCTACCAGCCGGCTGCCTGCCAACGTGTAGTCCCAGAGCAAAAAAGAGAGCTATTGTGCGACGCCTCCAAAATAGGTCCTAACTGCTTCTAGGGGATAGGGGGTCAAGTGGCGCTTGCCAATCTACTTGACCGCCGTGGTGGAGGGGCCGGCGCCTGAGGGGCAGACGGACCGTACACCACGGCTCTCCACCCGACCCTATCCTGAGCACGCTCAAACGCCGTGTCCGAAAAAGTCTTCCAATCAGAACGAGTGCCACTAGTTTCGCCTAGCTGCTGAATCAGTAGCTTAAGAAAATAGTGTCGGGAGGAGGCTGGAGGCCGGCCTTGCTGCCGAGCCACATCCATTGTGCAGTCAAAAGTCGTACGAGGAAGACGAGAAGCCGGCATGCGCATCACATGGCCTAGCCACTGCATTGATCGCTTTGCCACAAGGCTCTCAATTGGCTCAGTGTCGCACGCCTGCCGAATATAAGTTAATATGTGCCGGTCGACCAGGCGCACACCCAGAATGCGACGAAGGCAGTTAGAGTGGGCAACCTCCAATCGAGTCAGTTGTGTTTTAGTAGGGGCCCATGTTTCGCAGCCGTACAGAAAGTGGGGCAGCACGAAAGTGTTGTAAACCCGCATCTTAGACTGCACTTGCATCTTCTTGCTGGCCCAAATCTTATCAAAAGACGCAAACACGCCCAGCGCGCGACCGACTCGCACACCGATCTCCTTTTCCACACCACCACTCTGGGTTATCCAACTCCCTAGATACTTAAATGCAGAGACGGTCTTCACTTCACCACCAGTCTGCCCACAGCGAGGAAACGCTCAGCAATCAGGATGTAATGAGTTGCATGTCTTGTTTTTACATGAGAGCTGTGGTGTCTCACCAGCACTACACAACACTTGACGCACACATCACTTCTAGCGTGCATCGGCGTCTTCAGGTGCGCCTACTTCAGGTGCGTCTCGAGGAATGCTAGCACGTCCTGCAGCTCCACTTGGCACGCCTGCGAGCGTCATGCCACGTGGGTGCACGCATAAGCATTTGTGCTGTGTGTGAAAGGGCGTGTGCTGAGACTCTGAGAGAGGAAGTGGCGTGGTGCATCGGAGCTTGCCAGGGGCAGGCAGGCGGCGTGTTAGGGGGCTGACGAGGGCCTTTCCCCTCAGCCCCCCGGGAGGCCTTACGCCTCCCATGCATGCAGGCCAGCGTGTAACTGTTAGAGCGGGCTGACGAGGGCTTCTCCCCTCAGCCCCCGCACGAGGCGTTAGGGGGCTGACGAGGGCTTCTTCCCTCAGCCCCTCGGGAGGCCTTAAGCCTCCCAAGCATGCACTAGGAATGCATGCATGCCAGCACGTTACTGTTGGGGGGCGATGACGAGGGCCTCTGCCCTCAGCCCCCCGCGAGGCGTTAGGCCTCACATGCATGCATGGGGTGTTGCCCACATGCATGCACACACGCAACAGGAGCGCATGCTCACTGTCAACGACTATAAATAATGGTAGGGGGCCGACGACGGCCAGCTCTGAGCCATCTGCTCGGACGCAGCTTTCGAGGGTCAGTTTCCTCTAGCTTCTAAAGGAAGGTAGAAGCTGGCCCGTTTTCCAGTATATAAGCTGGCCCTCGCCGCCCTTACGCAGTTCCCCATGAGTATGTGTTGAGATGTAACACAGCACCACGCCTCCTCGCTAAGCCAGCCAGCAGCCAGTCTCTGTCTACCTCGGTGCCGACCGACTACAGTCCCAAGCCTGCCTGCCCTCGGTCTGCCTTGCTCGCCCCCGCGCGTCGCGCTTGCCAAGCGTCTCCACCGCACTCTCACACTCTCCTCCATCCCCCCTAGGCCTCCTAGCTGAGTGCGTGGCCCACCTGGGGGAACTCCCACCACTAGCTAAGCTACTCGGCCAGTACAGCCTAGAGCGTCGGGTCCTGGGCCCCTCCCCGCACTCTAGGCCAGCTCTGCCCTTAGGCTGAGGCCAGCACGCAGCCTAGTCTATGGGCCACAGCCCTGGTTCCGTAACACGGCGTGTGTGTGTGGTGCACGCACGCACGCACGCACGCACCGAGTGCGCCATCCCCTGGTACGTGATGAACTCCGTGTCGACACCCAGCGACCGCAGCTGGTCGTAGCTCGTCTTGCCGTAGTGGTACGCGACCGTCTGGTCCATGTCGCCGTGGCCCATGAGCACGGGCGTGGCCTGGGTGCGTGCGTGGGATACATGTGTGGTCGGCTTGTGCGTGTGTGAGGTGCGTGGTCGATTTTACAGGTCGTCGGATGCCTTTGATGGTGCGTGTGTAGTACACATGCAGCCGGCTAGTGGCCCAACATGGGCAAAGGAGGAACGCGCTGGGGATGGATGCACCACTGGGCCGATACAGGAAACAGGAAACACCACGGGAATGCGTCACCTGGGCATGCACCATGGGACAAAGCAGCCCCCCTACCACATCCACAACGCCTGAGGCGGCGCCTGAGGCGGCGCTTGAAGCGTCCCATTTCATGGCGCGGATCAGGCGGCGCCTCAGGCGCTCCGGCCGCCTGAGGCGCCGCCTGAAGCGCACCCAAAATCGCCTCAGGCGTAATCCAAACCAACCTCGGGCGCCACACTGACCGCCTCAAGCACCCACCACTGCCTGAGGTGCACCCCGGACCTTCTCAGACGTTATGATCGCATTCCATGGCGCGGATCAGACGTTTAGGATTTAGGACGGATTTTGGTAGGGCCCCACCTTGTTTGCGTCAGACACCTGGGGTGCCTGGTTGCGCAGCGGCAGGTAGCACGACAAGCCTGCAGGGCAGAGGGGGCTGGGGGTCAGCCGGGGCGTGCCATTTGGGGGTCCCGGGTAGCAGCGCGCACAGCACGTGTGTGTGTGCGTGTGTGTGTGCGTGTGTGCCCACAGTGTGTGTGTGCCCACTGTATCAGTGTGTCACGGCTGATCCGTGCGCCCGCCAAGCACCGCCCGCCCCCCGGCGCCCAACCCCCGCCCCTTGACCGCCCTCGGCCCCCCGACCGCCCCCGGCCCCTGCCCCCGGCCGCCACTCGGCCGCCCCGCGACCGCCCCCGGCCGCACCGACGATTAAGCCAGCCAGCTTCACGTCTGAACGCAGCAGCATGAGTGCGGTCGAGCCGCCCCCCAACCGCCCCCCCCCCGACCGACCCCTGACCACCCCTGGCCCCCGAGACCGCCCCCCCCCCTCTTCCGACCGCCCGACCCCCCGCCCAACCCCGGCCCCACCGACGATGCCCGCCAGCTTCATGCCTGACCGACCCCGCCCCCCGACCGAACCCCGGCCCCTGCGAACGCCCCGACCGACCCCAGACCCCGGCCCCAATGACGATGCCCGCCAGCTTCATGTCTGACCGCCCCGCCCCCCGACGCCCCCGGTCCCCGCAATCACCCCCGACCGACCCCCGACTGACCTCAGCCCCCGGCCACCCGCGAACGCCCCCGACCGACCCCGACCGGCCCCCGCCCAACCCCGGCCCCACCGACGATGCCTGCCAGCTTCATATCTGACCGCCCCCGCCCTCCGACCGCCCCCGGACCCCTGCGAACGCCCCCGACCGACCCCCGACCGCCCCCAGCCCCCGGCCGCACCGACGATGCCCGCCAACTTCATGTCTGACCGCAGCAGCATGAGCGCGGTCGCGCCTCCCTGGGAGAAGCCAGCCACGACGACGCGCTCGGGCGGCACGCCCGCCTTGCCCTCTGCCGCCACCAGTTCCTCGACGTAGCTGCGTTGGCGTGTGGGTGGGTGTGTGCGCGCGCGTGTGCGTGTGTGTGCGTGTGTGTGTGTGTGTGAGCCACACTTTGAGAGTGTGTGTGTGTGTGAGCCACACTCTGAGAGTGTGTGTGTGTGTGCGCATGTGTGCACGCGCACGTGTTTGTATGTGTGCGTGCGCACGCTGCTGGTGTGAAGGATATGTGTGTGTGCACGCGAAGAGGAGCGTGGGAGTTCCATGAGCGTGGTTGCCAGGGCGCCACCCACGGCTCCCCAGCGCTACCCACCGCTTACTCTCCATCAACCCATCGCTGTCCTCCTTTTGATCGATGTCCTCGAGGCTGGCGATGTCGTACCAGCCGGTCATCCGCATGCCCCAGTTGAGCGTGATGGCGCGCTGCACGCGAGCACATGGGTGGGTGCATGGTGTGCTGTGCATGCATGCGAGCGCGATGCCCCCATGGCATGGTGTGTTGTGCATGCGTGCGAGCGTGAGCCCCCATGGCAACAACCCATTTACTACACATGTGGCCTGACCTGAGGCGCCGTAGGGAAAACCCATTTGACGTGTGGAAGAGCTTCTCCAAATTGGTCCCCCAGCTGTGACCACCCATCGCCTGTGTCTCCCAGCCCATGCAACAGGATGACAGTGGCGGTGTGCGCCTGGCTGGGAGAGGAAACGATGGGCTTGGGGTAGTACAGGCCGGAGGCCTGCGCACGAGTGCTCACGCGTCGCACTGGCGCTGATCGCACGAGCGAGCAGCGAGCCATAGCGGCAGCCCTGCACGTTGCCTTCATCGTTGCGGGATGGTCTGTGTACGTCCCTGTCGTCGTCACGGAGCCGATACACAACTCCCCACTCCCCACACTTTTACTTTTAAAACGCCCAACAACCCCTACCCGTGCTAAAAAAATCCTGGAAATCCATGCAATCAAATGCAGCAATGATCCAAATCGGCGTCCGGTCCGGCGCGTGACACAGCACGAACGCGAAAACCGAGAGATCAATTGGTTCTGGAGAGCTAATTGACTGTCAACAGAGAGCTAACTGCCAGAAAAAGTAGAAACATGGAAAAAGGATGGCCACATATCACTTGGGGGAGGATGGCGCCTCGTCCTTGCTCCCTCCTTGACTCGCGAGCACCGCCTCTGCCGCCTCATCCAACACCTCCGCCTCAGCCGCACCAACAACCCCGTCGGTCCTGCCCTCGTCGCCCGCCGCCGCCCCTCCGGACACCTCCTCGCCCTTGCCTGACCCCTTCTGCATGCCGAGCAGTCGCACAAAATCGAGCCACAGCAGCGAGCCGAGGAACGTGTTGGACGTGCGCACGACGAGCGAGAGCGCGTTGCACAGGCGCGCGTTGCCGGCAAAAACAGTCTCTATGCCGCGCTCCTCAATTACGCCAGCAAGCACCTGGCGCGGTGGTTTTATGGTGGTAGGGTGGGGTGGAGTGGTTGCTGGTGAGATAAGTTGCTGGACGTTCAGAGTTAAAGGAGGTTTTATGGTGGTTGGGGTTGGGAGTTTTATGGTGGTTTTATTGGGGTGGGGTGACGTGGGTTGGGTTGCTGGTGAGATGAGCTGCTGGAAGTTGAGAGAGTGCGTGCGTGCACACTCGGAGAGTGCGTGCGTGCACGCTGGGTCTAATGCGCCATTAAAGGCGTCCGACGGACTGTACAATCGACCACTCGACCCTCAAGGAGGCCATGCGGGAGAGCTGGGGGCTAGCGGCAGGGGGCGGGCAGCGATGCTGGGTGGCGCATCTGAGCGCGTGCCTAGGCATGGTGGGCCACACACTGGCGTGGGGGAACGATGAGGAGGCGGGGTGGCCACAGGCGGTGAACACAACCAACCTGCTTGAGGCCACCACCAGAGAGTGGCTGGACTCCAAGTCTAGCCCACCGCTGCTAACGGTGGGCATCAACCAACATGACACCAACATCGTCCGCTCACTGCCGGACACGTGGAGCGCTGGCTTCAAGACGCTGACCCACATGCGGTGGATGGCAGGCGACACTGGCGGCTTGCCCGCCATACTCCACTCGGGCCTGAATGACATCACCCGAATCGCTACTCTGGCACGATTTAGGATGGGGCTGCATGAACTGCAGGTAGAGGGCGGACGCCACGTGGGGCAAACGTGCAGCCAGAGGCACTGCCATATTTGCGAGGTCCGAGAGGATGAGGCCCACATGATTTTTGAATGCCCCCTTTACGCTGCGGCACGCATCGCGGCCCAACCCCTTTTTGCAGACATCCCTGTTCCCGGGGCGGCCCACGGCGGTGGTATGGACGAGAGAATGAACAAGTTTATGAACCCCAGACAAGACCTTTTAACCCCCAATTTCTGGAATGCACTGGCCACGTTTCTCGTGGCCTGCTTTAAGGCACGAGATACCAGCCGGGGGGAGGTGGAGATTGAGCAATAGTCAGAGGATCGGGAGAACTAATTGACCTGAAGCAAACGACGTTCTGAGCTTAGAGTTGCCGATGCAGTTTTGAGCGTGGCGGGGACCCAAGCCTGGGACCCCGAAGAGCTGCAGTAAACTATGCCTTCTGCAGTCTACTGCAGCTGGTGGCGCTTGAGAACAGCCCACGATTGGGTCTCACTCGGGACGACTGAATCTAATATGATGAGCTCAGAACACAGAATGCAACGGGAATATGTTATCCGCTATAACCGGGTGACAAGCAAGCTTGCTGCTCTCTAACCTCTTGCTACATTTAACACGATGCTCAAGACGCATCTCTCTTGACTGCCAAATGGCCTCTGCTTACCCGTTTACTCCGTACCGCCTTTTCCAACATTACGTGTGTTAGTTAGTATAGGGTTGTGCTCCTCACCGAGCCCTTCTGTGCCTCGCTCCAACACTAAGGGGGGGGGCCTGCGACACGTTCAATGTCGTGCTTGGTGCTTTGTCAAGGGGTGAGCCTATGCTCAGAGCCGCGTATGGGTAGCAGGTTTCCTGTGTGCTTCTTGTGTGGGAACAAGTCCTGTGCAAGCTGGTTGAAATCCCAGTTAGAAATCCCATTATAACGTTAGAGGTTGCGACCCGGCTTTTCAACCTTCTCATCATTTCAGGTCACTTTTTGATCAGATCCACGTCCCTTCTGACACACAATGATCAGTAGCCTCTGCTGCCGCTACGGTGGAGGTCTAGGGGAAACGATCCCGCGGGCTTGTGAACCCCGGCCGTGCCCCCACGGGGAGGAGTCAGATCTGGGGGCCGAGTGCCCTGTCTAGGTCCAGCCCCGACCCACTAGCCCCCCACCACCAGTAGCCAGCCAGCTGTCTGTAGCGCTCGGGCGTTTTACGCCGAGCAAGGTCGAATACGCTAGCCGGTAGGCGCGTCACACACGACTGTAAAATGCATCATCATGACACCCGCACCTGGTACCGCAGGTTGGACGACACCGCCATGTAAACCGCGTATGCGCCGCTGGTCTGAAGCACGCTCTGCGGCGTGTTGGGCGGAGCCCATCCGGGGACCAGCCGCATGCGGACAGCGATGATGGCATTGGCGAGTCCAACGCCAAGCTGCGTGTGGTGTGTGTGCGAGTGTGTGTGTGTGTGTGTGTGGGGGGGGTCGATTTTACAGTCCGCCGGACGCCTTTGATGGCGCATTAGTGTGTGTGTGCGTGTGTGCGTGTGTATGTGTGTGTGTGTGTGTGTGCGTGTTTGTGTGTGTGTGCGTGTTTGCATGTGTGTGCGAGCGTGTGTGCAGCGGAGGTCGCGCGCGGATGCGGGTGCCGCTCTCCTCACTAGGGATTCCTTTCTAGGGATCTGGTAGCCCGCTTACGAGGCAGCTCCCTCAATCCCACGCCCCGAGGGTACTGTCAACTGTGCAAAAATCTCCCCCCCCCCTCTCGACCCCCTATGGAGGTCCTGGCTAGGAGGACGCACTGTATCCCCACTCTCCTCTCCTCACTCCTACTCACTCACTTATCACCGTCTCCTCTCTCCACCCTCCGCACTCTCTCCGCACCCACTGCTTACTCTCTCCTCACTTTCCCCACCCACTGCTCACCCTCTCCTCACCCACTCCTTACTTTCTCCTCACCACCTCCTCACGCTCCTCAATCTCTCTCCTCACTCCTCACCTTCTCCTCACTCCTTTCTCACTTTCTCCTCACTTTCTCCTCACCCTCTCGCCACCCTCTCCTCACTCCCCTCATTCTCTCTCCTCACTCGCCCCTCACTCACCAGGCTCGCGCCAAAGCCGACGCCGAGGAGCTTGGCGCCGTTGCGGATAACAGCTCCGCAACGCTCGACGACCGTGAACGGGATGGTGCCCGGCTGCGTGGTAGCAGGCAGGGTGTGGCAGGGTTTCCGGTGTTAAGGTGTGGATGCCGAGCCACCTTGGCATCGTTGCGGAGACCTGCGCCGCAGCGCTTAGCCAGGTTGCCTGATGATGGCTGGTGCCCGGCTGCGGCAGGGTTAATCAAAAGGGATTGCTTGGTTGTCCAACCAACTCGTGAGTCTCCCAGTTGAGCGAACGTGTCTTTGACGGAAAGCCGATGCTACTGTTACTCCTATAGCTGTTCGGTTTGGTGACGCAGCATCGCACACACCTGCACGCGTTGGAAAACCCAACTCGTGAGTCTCCCATTTGAGCGCATGTCTTTGACGGAAAGCCGATGCTACTGTGACTCTCAGCTGCTAGGTTTGGTGACACGCAGCCAGGGATGAGACATATTCAATAATACGTAAGGTACTATACGGAGAGACCAGGGTCGATTTGGAGCGACCAGGGTTAGTCGGAGCGATCGTGTGACAATCGTGTGACGATCGTGTGACGCGAAAGTGTGGAAATCGCAGATTATTTTCCACGCAAAAAGTGTCTCTCTTCGTATAATACCTAACGTATTATTAAGGTATGTCTCATCCCTGCACGCAGCATCGCACACACCTGCACGCGCTGGAACGCGTTGTCGGGGCAGTGGTCAAACAGTAACAGCAGCGGGAAGCCAGCCCTGGGCCCCGCCACAGCACCGCCCGCTGTGGCGAACGAGAGCGTGGGCGCCGGCAGCCACGTGAGCATGAAGTCAGCGATGATGGCCATCATCACATTCGCGGCGACAAAGTCAATCTCGTTCCAGAACGCGGCGCCGCGTTTGGTCTTCTCGGCCGCGACCTGCGTGTGTGCGCGTGCACGTGTGTGTGTGTACCGTTGTCACGCTTTGCCTTTGCGGGGGTCCACTCAAGGGGTCTCTTTATTTGGAGGTCTCTTTATTTGGAATTTTAGGCCTTTGCGTAGCGTTTTCGACTTAATTTCATCTTTGCGCTGCCTTCGCAGCGGCCTTTTTGCGCGGCCTGTAGAGCGTTGATCCGGGTTCGAATCCCGCAGGGGATTTAACCTTCGCGGGGCATTTTTGGACTTGATTTCACATCTACAGAGCCTTTGCGAGGCATTTTCAGACTTAATTAGACGCAGAGGCAAAGCGTGACTACGGTACGTCCGTGTCTGTGCGTGCACGCATGTCTACGTCTTGATTTGTGCGTGTATGCATGCGCGCTTAGGGTGTGGGCCGTCTGCCAAAGGCTGTGCCATGTGCCGCGTCCGCTCTCCCCCCTCCCCCCCCCACACACAAACACGCACAAGAGCCCGCCAGCCTACCTTGGTGCACACGCCGATACCGCACTCGATGCCGACCTTGACAGGGAAGCTGGGATCAGCGAGCAGGCGCTCGCGAAAGCCCTGCGGGTGCGGCCGTGTGTGTGTGTGTGTGTGTGTGTATGTGTGTGGCCGTCACACCGTCGTGGGCCATCGTGACAGGCAGTGTCCACGATGGCCCAACCAGTGACCCCTGCGAAAGATTTGAGTAGTTAGTTTTTCCCCGGCTCGAGTAACTTTGAACGCTCATAACCGGCGCAAAACACAGCGGGTGATTATTCAACGCATGCCATTGTGCTGCTCGCGGCGAGAGCTTTCAAACGCACCCCGTCACGCCCTCTTCCACCAAGTGTGGGACGGTTTTCTGGGAAATGGGGAATCCGGCCCCGAGCAGTATACGGCTTGCAGGGGGATCACTGGGCCCAACTGCTGCCAAGCTGCGCGGAACGCACGCGCGCATGCATCGCCACAACCCTTAACCCTAAACCCATCAAACCCTAAACCCTACAACCCTGCACCCTCCACCCTCAACGCACCTGGGACCACCACACCACCTGCGCTGGCCCGCCCTCCAGTTCCAGGTACCGCGCCAGCACGGCGGGCGTCACGCGGCCGTCCCCAAGCGCGCCCGAAAACTCGGGCGCGAACGACTCCACGCGCCGTCCGGCGCCGACCAGCAGCTTCTCCACCTCGGGGTCCAGGCCGCTCGCGTACAGCGATGGGGACGACCCGGGTGTGGGAGCGGCGAGCTCTGCAGGGGCTGTCTGCGCCAGCGAGGACGAGGAGCCGATGCCGGCGTCGGCGGAGTCGACCATCAGCTGCCTATCAGCCGCTCGCGCTGGGAAATCAGATCCGCCTGTCGCCTGCCAGCTGTCGCCTGCCGGCTCCCCCTGTCCAGACAGCTTTCGCTGTGCTGCCGCGACCTCCTGCGGGTCGCGGCCCTCGCCGCACAGGATGCCGTCGGGCCCGCAGCTGCGCACACGCACGCAGTGGTGAGTGGTGATGGGGAGGGGGGGGGGGCAGTTGACACGGTGCATGGAGAGATGGGCAGTCGCATGCATGTGGATGCGTGCTCGCCACACGCCAATCTGTAGACGCAGCATGGCACAGCTGTGCATGGAGCGCGCGCATGCACGCATGGAACCGTGACTCACTCGGTCACCGGGGGCACAATGGATGGTGCGGCAGCTACGTCCACGATGGCTGCAGCCGCTGCTGCAGGTGGCAGGTGGGGCCACAGCGCTGCAGAGCCCATCATAAAAAGCACACCTCTTCGACCAGTGTTGGGCAATCCTCTTCGACCAGTGTTGGGCGTGTTGGCGACGCACGGGGCGCCAATGTGCCGCAGCACTGTATCTGCACGCATGCCGAACTCATCCTGTCCCAGGGGTTGAGCATCGCTGCTGCATGCCGATATGGCATGCATGCTTCCTCTGAGCACGCCTGCCCTGAAGGGCCCCACTACAAGGGGGCCAACACGCGCGCTGAATGCAGAGCATGACGCCGTGGCGCAAGGGGTGCTGTGCTTCAGCATCGCCCCATGTTTGACACGAATGCGATAACCTTTTGTGCGTACCAGCCCCCGCTGTGGGCTCGACCACCCCCCGCTGTTGGTGCGCGTCAGTTGGCAGCTTTTTGCATGCTCGTCAAGGCTTTGGGTGCTGGGTGATCCCTGCGACCCTGGTCGCTGGGTTTTCGACCACACTATCCACACCTTTCCCCCCCCCCCCGCAAATTACGGCGTCCGCCAATCAACTGCGTCGCGGCACACTTCGACTTCCGTGTGGGTGCTTCGGAGCACCTGAAAGAGGGAGAGAGCTTTCCAAAGGAGCTGCCTTTTGGCGACAGCTGCATGCATTTAGGAGCTGCTCCCCCCTGCGCCACTCCGCCTCTGAGTCGCCACAACCTGCTGGTGTAAACACGAAGGCAAACAGTTGCCATCGCCAGGTGAGGGGGGGAGGAAGGAACCTCGCATGCGCTCTGCTGTGTCTTTGACCACCGCATGCCATGATGGGGTGAGTGCCCTGACGATGCCTCGACCCCCTCGCCGCAGCATGCCCACGCGGCTGCACGACAACGACCTTGGGGGGGACAGGCGGCCTGTCCAGGCCGGCGGGCTGAAGCAGCCGGCCGGCTCGCATGGCGCGGCATGGGAGTCGGACGTACGCACGCGCCGCAGGACGGCAGACCAGACGAGCAGGGCGAAGCCCGCCAGGCTGAGCATCAATGACCAGCACCCGCTGGTGTGCGCCCTGGAGGTCCCCATGCCTGACGGCGGCACCGCGCGCCTGCAGCCGCTCGTGCACCGCGTGTGCATGGTCTCGGGTATCGGCGGTCAAGACGCCATCGTGGGCGAGAAGCAGGCGGTGCCGCGCGGCACGTGGCGCACCAGGTACACCAGCCAGCGAGCCAGCCGGCCGTGGAAAATCAGAACCAGGCACCCCAGCATCCCGCCCAAGCGCGCCCACACGCGTGCGCTCGGCGTGCCCACGCCTACCACCCTGTTTTCGCACGACCGCGCACGCACGCCAGCTTGTCGAACCCATGTGAGCCGTAAGGAGACGAACCCCGCCACGTGCTCCCTCCCTGAACCCACACAGGTGGCAGAAGAACGCGCCGGCAGAGTCGTCCTGCATCCTAGAGCTGCGCCGGTGCAACGCGGGGGACCTCGTCCTCCAGGTGTGTGTGTGTGTGTGTGTGTGTGACCATGTGTGTGTTTGAGAGCATGTGTGTGTGTGTTTGAAGCATGTGTGTGTGTGTGTGTGTGATGGAGGGGTGCACGTTCCAAGAGGGTTGAAGGGGGGGGGGGGGGGTAGGTGCGTTCTTCATGGCGCGCCCGGTGTGGCCGCAAGCGACGCGCTCGGCGCCCCTTACCCTCCCCTCGGCTTCGACTACCCGGCTGCACACATTTGAGCGCCCCTCGCCCTTGACCTGAGTTACCCGCATTCTCTCGCAACCCCTTTTCGACGCTGCGAGTCCCAAACACCCACCCCGCCCACAGGAGGTCACGGGCGTTCCTGTTGGAGCCGGTACAGCTGCTCGCCCCTTGCACCCAACACTTGCCAATTGTCAACCCCAAACACCCCCGCCCAAACGCAGGTGGTCTTCAGCAGCAAGGCGGTCCTGCCAGAGACGATGCAGCTGCTCGCTGGGCCCAAGGTCGTCGGCCCGTTCTCGCCCGTGTGCGGCGGCCTCGTGCTGCCGCTGCGGACAAAGCACTGCCTCAACCTCGGCGGGTGGGGCGACACGATGCGGGAGAACAAGTATCTGAAGCTGCTGTTCAGCGGCACGCAGGCCAAGGGCCAGGGTGGGTGCGCGTCCCCCTCTCCCTGGATGTGAAGCGATGCACCGCCACGCACTCCCCTCCCTCCCCCCGCCCCATCCCTCCCGCCCCCTGCGCCTCTGCCCCGATGCGTCGCTGCGCATGTACACGCACTCTCATATGCACCCACTCACACGTACGCACACACACTCTCCCTCTCACGCGCGCAGGCATGCACTCAGTCGATGCGCTCTCGGTCGCGGTCATGGCGCCATACGCCCCGCCCAGTGACCCCGAGCCCCACTACGACCCCGAGGAGGAGCCCCTCCTCCCGCGCGCGGCGCCCGACCTGCACCCCGCTTCCGACCCGCTCCTCGCCTTCGACCCCTCGACCGAGCCGAGCCTCTCGCCGCTGCTGCTGCGCTCGGGCGACGCTGCTGTGCCACCGGCGGGCAGCGCCGGGGACTCGGCGCGGGGCTCGGGATCTGCAGCGGCCGCAGCTGCGGTGGCAGAGGCACAGGCGGCAGAGGCGCAGGTGCCCAGCGCTGGCGGCGCGTCATCATCGGGGTGGGGCGAAGCTGCCACTGGCGGCGATGGTGTGCAGTCGCCGGCCGCGCGCGACGGCGCTGCTTTGCCGCTACTGCGCTCCGCTGGCTCTCTGCAGACGCAGCTGTTTGGCGCGAGCGACGGCTTCGCCTTCGGCGGCACCGGTCGCGGCACCGCGACGAGCGGCGGGCGCGTCAGCGTCAGGGGGCAAACACCGGTCGGCGGCGGGGTCGTCCTCTCATTCTCGTCACCGCCGTCGGCGGGCCGCTCCGTAAACACAAGCCACACCGGCGTGCGGTTTGGGTCACCCTGCCCCGCACACAGCGCCAGCGCACCGTCCGCGTCGGCCACGCCGGAGATGGGGTCGGAGGGCGGCGGCGCGCGGTCGATGGTCACGCCGGTCAGCGGCGGCGGTCCCAACGACGACACCGCCAGCAGCATGGCGCCTGCCACTGAGCGAGCGACTGCCGCCTACTCCACGCCGCTCAGCTCGTCCACCGTTTACGGCACCGCCCGTGAGGCGTCATCGACGCCCCAGAGCGGCAGCTACTCGGTTGCCCTCGAGCACGCGCGCGCCGCGGCGTTGCACATCAGGGGCCTGCCGCTCGGCGCGTCCCATGAACTGCTGCTGCCGTCGGGGCGCCGCGGCGGTTCCTCGGGTGGTGGCGTGGGCGCTGTGGACGCGAGCGGCACGCTGCAGCGCTCGGGCAGCGCCAAGCGCAGCATGCAGCCGGTGCAGGCATCGTGGAGCGGGCTGCACCGCGCAAAGAGCGCGCGCAGCAGTGGGGCGCTCGGCAGTGACAGCGCGGGGGGCCTGGCCGCGCAGCAGTCGCCCTCCCCGCTGCTGCCTCGGATCCAGCAGCAGGCAGACGGCGGCGACGCCGCAGCGGTCGACGATGGGCTCAACGGTGACACCACCACCGATGACGCGCAGCTGCGCGCAACGCCGCCACGCGGCAGCCGCGTGGGCGCGGGCCCGTCGCCCTCGCTGCTCAACTCGTCGCTCAAGGCGCTCGCTGCACGGTCGGTCGCCCCAGCAGGCGCCATGCCTGCCGGCGTGGCTGGCATGCGCGGCAGCGTGGGCGTGCGCGCGACGCCTGTGCGGCCTCTGTCGTTTGGCCGCAGGAGCGGCGGCGGGCCGCTGCCCCTGGGTGGTGGCAGCGGCGTTGGCGGAGGGAGCTATGCGCTGGCTGCGTCGCTGCGCGCGTCTGGCAGCGCTTGGACCACCGCTGCCGCTGCCAGCGCGAGCGCCACCAAGCAGCCGGCGGTGGACGCGACGTCTGATGACGCCGCTGTTGCAACCACCCCTGTCAGCAGGGCCGCTGCGCCTGGTGCCGATGACAGTGACACGATTGCAGCAGCGGCGGCAGTGGCCCCTGTCTGCAGTGCCGCTGCTTTAGGTGCCGAGGACAGCGACATGTTTGCAGCGGCAGCAGGGACCCCTGTTAGCAGGGCCGCTGCGTCTGGTGGTGCCGAGGACAGCGACACGGTTGCAGCAGCGGCGGCGGTGGCCCCTGCCAGCACGGCCGCTGGTGCTGGCGCCGAGGACAGCGGCACCGCTGCTATGCCTGGCGGCTCCGCGTTGAGCTCCGCACGCGAGCACCTGCTTGCGCCACCCGACGCTCTGTCCGAGCTGATGGGGCTCACGCCGGAGCAGCATCAGGGCGCACGCCTGCACGATAGCGATGTCTTGATGGCGCTGGGGACGCCGGCGGCGGGCGTCGCCCGGGCCGGCGGCTCCTCGCTGAGCTCCGCACGTGAGCACATGCTCGCGCCGCCCGATGCTCTGTCCGAGCTGATGATGGGTTGCACCACGCCCATGTCGCATGCTGCCAGCGTCGACACTACCGCCGGGCAGGCGGTGGAGGTTGGTGTGGCCGCGCCGGACGTGTGGCTCGAGGGGGTGGAGTTGCTGCAGGACCAGCACGACCAGGAGGTGGGGGGTTACGAAGATAGTGTTGGCTCAGTGGGGCCAGCAACGCCATCGTTAGCGCCAGCGGCAGGCGCGACCGGCGCGGACGCTGCTGCCACGCCAGTGGTTGTTGCTGCTGCTGCTGAGATCACGCTACCAGAGGCTGCTACTTCTGCTGCTGGCATTGTGCCAACAGCGGTCGCTGCTGCTGAGATCTTTCCACGAGCGGTTGCGTCTGCTGTGACTGCTGCCAGCGCTGTTGCTGTCACCACCCAGCAGGAAGCGGACGGCGCCACGTGCTCTGTTCCATCGTCGCCATCACCACGCAGCCCCTCTGCCCGCCAGCTGCATGACTGCGACCAGCCTGCCGGCATGGGTGCGGCGAGCCTCCCGCTGCAGCGCTCTGCGTCGTGGCACGGCGCGTCGACGCCGCGCGGCAAGTCCGACGGCCACGTCGACGCTGCAAGCGCCCTGCAGCACGGCGATGGCGACGCAGCGGCAGCAGCACCAGGCGCAGCCCAAGGTGCGGCAGCTCCGGGCACGCTCGCCATGTGGCTGTACCGCCTGCGCCGGCAGCTGCACCTCTCGTCCACACCGTCGCCACAGCGCAACGGTGCTACAGCGGCCGCAGCACCCGCTGCCAGTATGGTGGGCGCTGCACCTCCTGCTGGCAACGCCGAGCAGCAGGGTGGCGGTGCAGAGGGCCACCATGTGGAGGCGGCGGCGGTGGAGCACAAGGAGGTAGTGGGTGCGTCCGCTGCGATCGCCGCCGCGGTCGCGCTGCTGCCGCAGTTCAACATGCCGCTGCACGCCGCCGCTGCGGAGGCCGCGGCTCACCACCGTGCCAGCGCGGCTGCCGACATCACACCTGGCGGTGGTGTGGACGCACCCGCAGGTGTGGACGCTGCCGGTGTGGAGACAGCAGCCGTGCCTGTGGCGCTGCTGACGCCCGTGAGCGTCCTCGGGCTGGGTGGCAGCGGCGGTATCCCAGGCGGTCTGGCAACCGCTGGCAGCACGCGGCGCTCCATTGCGTCAAGCGGCGGCGGCGTCAGTGGCAGCGGCGGTGGCGGCAGTGTCCGTGGTAGCATTGGTAGCAGTGGCGGCTATGCCCGGCTCCACCAACACCATGCGCGCTACGCGTCGCCCGCCGCCACCAGCGCCGTGCGCCGCTCCCATGCGTCTGACGCCCGCGGCAGCATGGCATCTGTGCGCAGCAGTGCGGCGTCTGTGCACAGCAGTGAAGCGTCTGCACGCAGCAGCGTGGCATCCCACGGCGGCTGCGGCCACGCCTCCCACACACCCCACCACTCGCCTGCTACTGTCGCATGGCAGCAGCAGGGCCCGCCCTACGGGCCCCGCTCCCCGCTGCACCTCCCGCGCGACCACCCCGCGTTTGTGCCCCCGGCTGCCACGGTCAACGAGCCGCAGCGGCTGCTCGCCTCACAACCGCAGCCTCAGCCTCAGGGACCACGCAGCATGCAGCAGCTGCATGATGTCCCGTCGCTCTGCGATGGCCTCGCATCGCTCGGGGCACACGGCACCGCAGCCGCTGCATCGGAGCGCACGTCCACCCAGCAGCAGGGCATGCAGAGCATGAGCTTTATTGCAGAGCCGGAGTGCGAGGAGGAGGCGCCGGTCGTGGCCGACTGGCTGGCGCACGAGACGTCGCCCGCAGCGCGCCTGCAGCCGACCGAGCTGCTGCCACAGGCTGCCGTGCCGCTGCCGCCCTTCGGCGCAGATACGCCCACGGTGCCGCTGAGCAGCGACGAGAGGGGCGGCGATGCAGAAGCCGAGCTTGGCGGCGGTGCCGAGGGCGAGATGGAGGCTGCGGCCGCTTCCGCGGCGGCCGCGGTCGACGATGCAATCCGCAACATCACGAGCTTCAGGGCAGCGCACGACAACGACCATACGGCTGCCGCAGCGGACGGCACCACGGCGCTGCCCGCAGCAGCACCCGGTCGGGTGCACGGCGCGCAGTCTCCCACGTGCTGGTCCGAGCCGCAGTCTCCCCCGCACGCGCTGCTCTTCTCCCCGAGCGACCCGCCCGCCGACATGCCTGCCGTGCCCACGGCCCCTGCAGCACACCGTCACGTCCACGCAGCGGGCGCGGCCGCCACTGCCATCGCACAGACTCCGTCAGTGGCCACCCCGCTCATCGTAGCAGAGGTGGACGCCGCGCTCGACAGCTGCGTGCGCGACGCGGTCGCTGCCACCGAGGTGGTTGGAGGCGCGGCTGACAGTGGAGGCATGCTCGGCTACTTCTGGCCGTTGGAGGAGCTGAGCGGAGAGGAGGACGCGGAATCGGCAGCTGCGGTCGTGGGCGTGGGTGTGACTGTGGCGGGTGCAACGCTGCCGCACAGTCCGCCACCCCCGGGCGCACGCCTGATGATGATGGCGTCGGCAAAGCTGCAGCAGCACCGCCATCAGAGCACCAGCCGTGACGCCATCCCCGGCCCCGACGCCGCCGACGACGACACGCTGTGGCGGCGCAGCGAGCGCAGCGGGCACAGTGACGACCAGGAGTTCCACAGCTCGCCATCGCTCGCCTTGGCGGCCGTGGCGCACTCGCAAGTGAGCGGCCCGTCCTTTGCCAACCTCACCAACGTGAGCACTCCCGGCGGCGTGTGGCGCACCAACGCCGCCGCGTCGTCGGTCGGGGGCGACTCCCTCGCCACACTCATCTCCAAGCTGGCCGCGCTGTCCTCCCTGGGAGACACCCCCGCGCGCGTCGACGAGTCCACCGCGGCGACCCCGGGTGTCGGCGACTCTTCCCGCTCGGCGGCACTCGTGATGCAGCCGCACGCGCACGGCGCACGCTCGTGCGGCTCGCCCACGCTGTTCCCCCGCCGTCTCGGTGGCGGTGACGGCGACGATGACGGCGGTGTGCGCGCGTCGTGGTCGACGCTCACGTCGTCACTCGGCGGCAGCGCCGATGGCGTCGGCGGCACCACAGCAGCCCTCCCCCTCCGCGGTTCCCAGTGGTACGGCCACGCCCACGGCGCAGTCGCAGACTCAACCGAGCTGGGCGCGCTCCGCACGCCGCCTCGCGGGACGCTGCCGCACCACAGCAGCGGCCACCACGGTGCGCACGGCGCCGCCGGCGCCGCATCTCCGTCCGTGCCCGCCGGCGGGGGCGGGTACGGCCACGGCGGCACGCGGCGGGCGATCGATGTGCACGGCGCCGTCTCGCCAGCAACGCCACGCGAGGCGTGGAGCGTGAAGTCGCAGCGGGGCGACGTGCGCAGCCCGCGCAGCCCGCCGCCCGAGTCCGTAGGGCTGCCGTCCTACCCGCTGCACAGCCACGCGGCAGACCACCACCACCACCGTCACTCGCGCGACTCAGCGGCCACCGCCACCGCCACCACCAGCTCTTCCAACCCGCCCGCCTTTGCCGCCAATGCCGCCGCGCGCGCCACCGCACCCACCGCCGTGCGCCGCGTCACGGCTCCGGACGGTGTCCCCGCCACCACCGCAACAGCCGCAACAGCCATCACCATCGCCAGGCCGGCGCCCGCCGTGCACCATCACAACCACCGGCCGACGCTCGGCATGGTGTGTGCGCGCGACCCGGCCATCGAAGGCGCGCTGCTGCGCCAGCAGGTGTGTGTGGGAAGGGGAGGAACGTGTGGGAACAAGTGTGGACGTGCCGGGACGGGTGCAGAACAGGTACGATGCCCAGTGCTTCGTCAATTGCATTCTTGAAGTCATCGTACTCCGCCGCATGCATGCCTGGAGCTTGTGCTTGCTGGGTAAAGGAGGCCTGGCGCCTCTAGGACGTGTGACCGCCAGAAAGTGGATTGTAAACTCTCATCATCATCTAGGGTGGCAGAGCGGCTTTGAGTTGATGTGCTCAACGCCAGGCTACTGCCCTAGGCAGTTACCGCCAAACCTTGGGAGCACTGACGCCTCCCGCAACCACACACGAACACACCAGGGGTTTCTTTTGGGGATGTCAGGCTGTCGGTTTTCCTGGAGAGGGCCTCCCGGACTCTCCGGGTTTCTGGAGAGCTCCCCGGGTTTTCTCCGGGTTTGGGCTTTTTTCGGGGGCTGCGCCCCCGGACCCCCATGTTTTCCGGCTTTTACGAACCCCTTTCGCTCCTCATCGACAAACCGCCCTTCGGGCGGTCTCCCCATCGGTATCCGATCGGCAAGGAGAACCCTGGCACACACACAAGCATCGCACCCCGTCCCACCTTGCCCCCACACGCAGCTGCAGCTGGGCCTCGGGGACAGCTTCGTGATTGACGAGCGCCTGCTCGCATCACTGGCACTCGTGGCGCCGCTGCAGGCAATCAACGCGCGGCCGGGGGCGCCGCCTCTGGGGCCACTGACTCGCGCGATGCTGCTGCGTGCGGCGAGGCGGGTGGGTGAAAAAGGCAGGGTTCGAGGGGGGGGGGGGATCCAAGCGGAAGGGCAAGTTGTGCTGCCAGGGGCGATGAACGCTGCTGCAGCCGATCAACGCGCGGCCGGGGCGCCGCCTCTGGGGAAACTGACTAGCGCGATGCTGCTGCGTGCGGCAAAGCCGGAACATCTCGGGAGGGAGGAGGGTTTCACAGCTAGCTTCAAGCAGAGGGGGAAAGTGGGGGGGGGGCGCCCCACCGCGCTGTGGCGTACAGCTCCTTCATGCCGACCCCTGACGTGCATGCATGCGTGCAGAGTCGGCACCCGCCACCACCCATGCACCACCCACGTAACGGTCTGATGCACCACCCACCCACGCACGCACATCAGGCGCGCCGAGCGACCACGGACGCGCCCCCGGCGCCCCCGAGCGACCGCCCAGCTGCGTTTGTCGGCCCCCTGGCGCACGCGCTGTGCCAGCGCGGCGGGATTGGGGCACCGCAGCAGCAGCTGCAGCAGCCACAACAGCTGCAGCTGACGGCAGCCCCGCAGCCGCACACGCACGCGGCGGTGGCAGCGGCCGCCATGGGCGTGGGCCGCGCGCTTGACCACAGCAGCTGGGCGGAGACGCCCGACCTGCATCAGGTGCTGCAGCAGCAGAACAGGCAGCACGCGGCGCAGCCGAGCGCGCCGTCGCCGTCGCCAGCCAAGGACTGGGGCGGCCCCGCAGCTGGCACCGCCGCCGACGCGGCGCTCCCGCAGTGCATGCCCATGCACACGGCGCTCAGCCGACTGGCGGCCGGCCCGGGCGGCACGCCCCCGCGAGGCACGCCCCCCCGGCGCCACACCGCCGCGGGTGCGCCCGCGTCCTCGCCACCACCACCGCCGCCGGCCGCGCCGCTCCACTCGGCGGGCGGTGCCGGTGTCTTCGCCGTGGTGGCGGCGCCCGCGCGCGCGGGGCTCCCGACGCGCCATGCGCGCCGCCACACGTGCACGGCCGCCACGCTGCTCGAGGTCGCGACGCAGCTGGAGGTCGCGCGCGGGTCGGCCGAGTGGGCGATGCTGCACGCCGACCACGCCGACGCCGCGCGCGTCGAGCACCACACGCCTCTACCCCAGGGGGGCGCCGCACGCTCACTGACGATCCACACGATCCCCACGAGCCCCACGTGCCCCAACCCCGGCCCGAGCCACAACGCCAAGCCGTCGCCGACGCCGTCCCAGGCGCTCGCGGCCGTGTGGACCGAGATGGGCATGGCCGCGCCATCGCCGCTTCCGCACACCCCATCAGACGCGCGGCGCCCCACCGCCACGGCGCAGCAAGTGAGCGACGGCACGCAGGTGGGGTGTTTCAACCACCCAGGCTATGGAGATGAGCACGGCCCGAGACAGGCCAGTCGCACAAGAGGGCGCAGCACAGCGCCCCTCCGCCTCACATGACACCCCACGCCTCGCACGCATGACGTTGACTAAGTTGACTCGATCTGATGCTGTGCCGTGCCGACCCCCCTGCACGCAGATCGGGCCGGGCACGCAGGCTCGCTGGGCGCACGCCGAGCTTGCGCACATGCAGGTCATGCTGCAGCAGTCGCTTGATGCGAGCGGTGGCAGCGGGCCGCGCGGGGGTCACGAGGAGTAGGCCGGGCGTGGTGGGCACGGAGCAGGTGTTGAGTGAAGTCTCAGGGCAGCCGGCCGTGAGTTGCGTGCGCCTTCTAGTCTCTGCGTGCCTTGTGACCCGCCATCACTAGGCATCGGGCAAGGCTGCAAGGCCCATTAGACAGTGTTTTTAGTTTTACAACGGTCGGGTCTGTCGATCGCCCTCTATGTTAAGCACATCAGCGTCATCTGTGCTAGAGTTCTGCATCTATCTATGTACAAAAACGAGGATACCGCGCGATTGCGGCGATGTTATACAATGTGCTGCCCGCATCGTTTGAGTCCCCGCACTGCAACGGCTGGCAGCTGTTCGGCTATCCGCTTGCAGCTGGCAGCTGCTTGGCAGCTCGTCTCCCTAATACCTCGTCCCCGCCCGGCCCGTCAAACACCGCGCCGACCTCCTCTAACGACAGCAGCCGGTACTCTGCCTCTGGCAGGTCGCCCAGGGTGAGCCCGCCGACGCTCGCTCGGTGGAGGGCGACAACCTCGTGCCCGATGGCCGTGAACATGCGGCGCACCTGGGCGTGTTACGGGAGGGGGGTGGGGGGTCAGGTCAGGTGTTTGCGCAAGGGGCTGGTCATTTGGGGAGCACGCGCGCGGAGAGTGCCTTTGGAAGCCACCCCCGCTGAACACACCTGGCCGTACCGTCCCTCGCACACCACACGCGCACGCACGAAGCCGCCCCCACCCCCAATCCCCCCTTCCACCCAAGAAACAAGCAAAGACAAACACCTGCCGGTACCGTCCCTCGCACACCAACACGTGCACGTGCAGGCCGCCGCCGGCATCACACGAGCAACCGTCCCTCTCCCTAAAAAAGAACAAGCACACACCCCTCCAATCAAGAAACCAGCAAACACGCGCACCTGGTGGTAACGCCCCTTGCACACTGACACGTGAAGCCACCCCCCCTCCCCCCAATCCCCCCTTCCACCCAAGAAACCAGCAAACACGCGCACCTGGTGGCACCGTCCCTCGTACACCAACACGCGCACGCGCAGGCCGCCGCCGCCGTCACACGAGCAACCGTCCCTCTCCCTACACAAAAAACAAGCGCACACGCCCTCCAATCAAGAAACCAGCAAACACGCGCACCTGGTGGTAACGCCCCTCGCACACTGACACGTGAAGCCACCCCCCCTCCCCCCAATCCCCCCTTCCACCCAAGAAACCAGCAAACACGCGCACCTGGTGGCACCGTCCCTCGTACACCAACACGCGCACGCGCAGGCCGCCGCCGCCGTCACCGCAAACACGCGCACACTGGTGGCGCCGTCCCTCGTACACGCGCACGCCCCCCCTCCCCCCAATCCCACCTTCCACCCAAGAAACCAGCAAACACGCGCACCTGGTGGCACCGTCCCTCGTACACCAACACGCGCACGCGCAGGCCGCCGCCGCCGTCACACGAGCAACCGTCCCTCTCCCTACACAAAAAACAAGCGCACACGCCCTCCAATCAAGAAACCAGCAAACACGCGCACCTGGTGGTAACGCCCCTCGCACACTGACACGTGAAGCCACCCCCCCTCCCCCCAATCCCCCCTTCCACCCAAGAAACCAGCAAACACGCGCACCTGGTGGTACCGTCCCTTGTACACGCGCACGCGCACGCGCAGGCCGCCGTCACACGAGCAACCGTCCCTCTCCCTACACAAAAACAAGCGCACACGCCCTCCAATCAAGAGACCAGCAAACACGCGCACCTGGTGGTACCGTCCCTTGCACACCAACATGCGCACACGCAAGCCGCCGCTGCTGTCACATAAGCAACCGTCCCTCTCCCTAAAACAACCAAGCGAACACACGCACCTGGTGGTACCGTCCTTCGCATACCGACACGCGCACGCGCAGGCCGCCGCCGGCGTCGACGACCTCCAGCCGCGCCGGCATCAGCGGCGATGTGTCGCCGACGAGCTTGAGCTTCCCGCTCGCAAACTTCTCGACTGCCTTATCTGCCTCCTTACCGACCAGCGGCGCCGTGAGCGTGGCCTCGTAGACCTGTGGAGACAGGGGGTGTCGAGCAGTGGTTTCCTTAAGGAAACCGAGAATGCCTTGTGAACGCCCGCAACATTGGAGGGAACAAGCCCCCGTACGAGGCATTTTTTTTCCAGAGCGAAATTCCCGCAATTCGCCCCCGCAGCCCCCCCCCCCCAAATTTCCCATTTTGCCCCCGCTAAGCACATCACTGGTATTGAGGGAGGGGGGAGGGCAGGTCGGTCTGCAGTGCAGAGGGGTGTCCCTCGTCTCTCGTCAGTGGGGGGGGGGCAGGCGGCTGGTCTGCTGTGCAGGGAAGGGTCTCTTGTCTCTTATGGGGTGGGGTGGGAGGGGGGCAAGAGGTTTGTCTGCTGTCTGCCAGCGGACGGTCGCTCGCCCGCGTCCAGAGAGGTGCGGAGGGCACGGGTGGAGGAGGAAGGTGGATGAGTGCGTCATGATGGTGGAGGGATTTCAGCCGAGATTAACTGCCCTGGGCGCAGTGTGTGCGTTGGCCCCGGGGCCCAGATTTGGCTGCTGATAAGGTTTCTCTCCGCTAGCAAGTGTCACTTCCAGGCCACAAAGGCGCAGGTGCCGGCTTATTTTGCTGCGAGTGTGTGTGTGTGTGGGGGCCTTGCATGCGTTGGGGGGGTGCGTCGCATGCATGCGCGGGCGTTGCATGTGGGGGAGCTGCATGCATGCATGGCGGCGGCGGGTGTGTGTGGGGGGGTCACATGGGGGGGGGCATTGCATGCGCTCAAGGGATTTCAGCCTAGATTAACTGCCCTGGGCGCAGTGTGTGCGTTGGCCCCGGTGCCCAGATTCGGCTGCTGATTAGGTTTCTCTCCGCTAGCAAGTGTCACTTCCAGGCCACAAAGGCGCAGGTGCCGGCTTATTTTGCTGCGAGTGTGTGTGTGTGGGGGGGGGGGGCTTGCATGCGTTGGGGGGGTGCGTCGCATGCATGCGCGGGCGTTGCATGTGGGGGAGCTGCATGCATGCATGGCGGCGGCGGGTGTGTGTGTGTGGGTCACATGGGGGGGAGGATTGCATGCGCTCAAGGGGTTTCAGCCAAAATAACTGCCCCGGGCGCAGTGTGTGCGTCGGCCCCGGGGCCCAGATTCGGCCGCTGATTAGGTTCCTCTCCGCTAGCAAGTGTCACTTCCAGGCCACAAAGGCGCAGGTGCCGGCTTATTTTGCTGCGTGGGGGGCGCTGCATGCATGCATGCATGCGTGCATGGGTGTGCATGCGTAAAAGGATTTCAGCCAAGATTAACTGCCCCGGGCGCAGTGTGTGCGTTGGCCCCGGGGCCCAGATTCGGCCGCTGATTAGGTTCCTCTCCGCTAGCAAGCGTCACTTCCAGGCCACAAAGGCGCAGGTGCCGGCTTATTTTGCTACGTGAGGGGCGCTACATGCATGCATGCATGCATGCATGGGGGGGGTGGGGTGAATGGGCCGAGGGATTTCAGCCAAGAGAGCCAGCTTATTTTGCTGCGTGGGCGCTGCATGCATGCATGCATGAGCGTGCATGCGTAAGAGGATTTCAGCCAAGATTAACTGCCCCGGGCGCAGTGTGTGCGTTGGCCGCGGGGCCCAGATTCGGCTGCTGATTAGGTTCTTCTCCGCTAGCAAGTGTCACTTCCAGGCCACAAAGGCACAGGTGCCGGCTTATTTTGCTGCGTTGGTGCGCTGCATGTATGCATGAGTGCATGGGTGTGCATGCATAAAATGATTTCAGCCAAGATTAACTGCCCCAGGCGCAGTGTGTGCGTCGGCCCCGGGGCCCAGATTCGGCTGTTTTTCTCTCCGCTAGCAAGTGTCACTTCCAGGCCACAAAGACGCAGGTGCCGGCTTATTTTGCTGCGTGGGGGGCGCTGCATGCATGCTTGGGGGGGTGTTGAATGAGCCAAGTGATTTCAGCCAAGAGAGCCAGCTCATTTTTCTGAGTGGGCGCTGCATGCATGCATGCATGCGTGCATGGGCACGCATGCGTAAGAGGATTTCAGCCAAGATTAACTGCCCCGGGCGCAGTGTGTGCGTTGGCCCCGGGGCCCAGATTCGGCTGCTGATTAGATTTCTCTCCGCTAGCAAGTGTCACTTCCAGGCCACAAGGGCGCAGGTGCCGGCTTATTTTGCTGCGTTGGTGCTCTAAATGCATGGACGATCTGTGTGGCGGGAGTGGGGGGGGGGGGGGTTAGCTGGGCACAGAAGAACGGCAAGGAGTAGGCAAGCTGTCGGGGGCTGGCCGTTGAGGGCTGGCTGTTGTGGGCTGCCCTACCTTGTGGATGCTCCGCCGCGACCCATTGCTCCGCTCATCCGTCAGCTGTTATTACTGTGGTGCCGCTTGAGCCGTGAAACCCACCTTCCAGATGCCCCTCCGCGGCGCGTTGATCCGCTGCACCAGCTTCCCATCGTCTGTGAGCAGCAGCAGCCCAGACGTGGCCTTGTCGAGCCGTCCGACACTGGAAAGGAACGGGCGGCGCTGGCCAAACCTATGTCGGTGCGTGCGTGTGTGCATGTGTGCACGTGTGTCAGCAGCAGCAGCAGCAGCAGCCTAGACGTGCAGTCCTGAAGACGACGAACCCAGGGGACACGTGGGGCACACAAGCACGGTGCAGGCGACGTGCTCTGCATGGTCGAAGGAGGAGGCCTCAGCTTTGCAAGTTCTCCGCAGCGGCATCGTGGTGCGCTAGGTATAGCGTATATTTGAATTTGTGTTGTTTGTTCATCCCCGGCCTCCGACGTGTGTGTGGCATGCAAGCCTGGGTGCGGTGCGATGCGCGTCGTGCAGTGGCGTGTGATCTCAGCTTTGCAAGTTCTCCGCAGCGGCACCTAGGTGCACTAGGTATAGCGTATATTTGAATTTGTGTTGTTTGTTCATCAGCGGTCACTCTTCACTGACGTTTGTGGCATGCAAGCGCAAGTGCGGTGCAGTGGTCGTTGTGCATGTGTGCAGGGGCGTGTGACCTCAGCTTTGCAAGTTCTCCGCAGCGGCACCTAGGTGCGCTAGGTATAGCGTATATTTGAATTTCTGTTTGTTTGTTCATCAGCGGTCGCACTGTTGGTGTGAGGGATGCAAGCGCAAGCGCGATACATGCATGTTGCATCATCAATGTGGTGGCGTGTGACCTCAGCTTTGCAAGTTCTCCGCAGCGGCACCTAGGTGCGCTAGGTATAGCGTATATTTGAATTTGTGTTGTTTGTTCATCAGCGGTCACTCTTCACTGACGTTTGTGGCATGCAAGCGCAAGTGCGGTGCAGTGGTCGTTGTGCATGTGTGCAGGGGCGTGTGACCTCAGCTTTGCAAGTTCTCCGCAGCGGCACCTAGGTGCGCTAGGTATAGCGTATATTTGAATTTGTGTTGTTTGTTCATCCCCGGCCTCCGACGTGTGTGTGGCATGCAAGCCTGGGTGCGGTGCGATGCGCGTCGTGCAGTGGCGTGTGATCTCAGCTTTGCAAGTTCTCCGCAGCGGCACCTAGGTGCACTAGGTATAGCGTATATTTGAATTTGTGTTGTTTGTTCATCAGCGGTCACTCTTCACTGACGTTTGTGGCATGCAAGCGCAAGTGCGGTGCAGTGGTCGTTGTGCATGTGTGCAGGGGCGTGTGACCTCAGCTTTGCAAGTTCTCCGCAGCGGCACCTAGGTGCGCTAGGTATAGCGTATATTTGAATTTCTGTTTGTTTGTTCATCAGCGGTCGCACTGTTGGTGTGAGGGATGCAAGCGCAAGCGCGATACATGCATGTTGCATCATCAATGTGGTGGCGTGTGACCTCAGCTTTGCAAGTTCTCCGCAGCGGCACCTAGGTGCGCTAGGTATAGCGTATATTTGAATTTGTGTTTGTTTGTTCATCAGCGGTCGCTGTCACCACATTCAGATGCAGTTGGATCGACGGGCTCGTGCAATGCACAGCGCAGGGATGCACATGTATCGTAAGAATGCCAATCTTCAAGATAGGCGCGCCTGTGCGCACACGTGGCAGTCGGCGCACTGACTGCAAGCAGCAGCAGCAGCAGCGCAAAGCGCGCACACTGAACACTGGACACCATCAGATCGTCTTCGGCGCGGCACAGCCGGGTCGGGGGCAGGTTCGCGGCCACGGCCAACATCGTGCCAAAACAGGCGCCTCATCAGCGAGCAGTCGTGCGCTCGCACCTGAACGGCAGCAGGTCGTAGACCTTGGGGTCTGAGATCTTGGTGTCCTCGGGTGACGTGACCACGTAGCCGACCGGCTTGTTGAGAAGCACGACGAGCGGGAACGCCGGGTCGAGCGCCTCGCCGTCGAGCACCAAATCATCGTGCGTGATCTGCGCATGCGTGCGTGCGTGTGCACGTGAGTGTGTGTGTGTGTGCGCGCTTCCAGCGTGGTAGTGCAGGTGCTGCCGGTCGAGCGGATCACCACTTGAGCGCTACGTGTTCGTGTGCGACCAACGGTCAATGATGATGATTTTCAGCGAAAGGCGCGGTAGGGTACGGCGCTCAAGTTGTGGATCCTGGTCCAGAGCGAGCTTATTAACAAGACTGTTCAATTGTTATGAGGAGGGGTGGCGGCAGTTCGACATCAGAGCGAGCCGCTGACTGACCTTCTCGCCGACCTTGAGCCTCCGTCCGTCCACATGCCGCGCTCGCCCCTTAGACACAAGCGCCGCGCACTCTTGCCGCTTGCCATATCCGAGGTTGGCCAGCAGCCGCTCCACGCGCAGCGGCCGCCCGGGGCTGGCGGTCTCGTCGTCTCCATCGCCTCCGCCTGTGGTGTCGTCGTCGACCGCTGCCGCATGGGCGCGCACACCTGCAGCGCGGCGCCGACAGCAATGCGGCATTGGGTCCGGCAGCAGCGCTGGCGCGCAGCTCACGTGTGCATGCATACATGCCACTCCCACGCATGCATGCCGCTGAAGCTGAGCTCTGTGTTGGGTGTGGAGCCTGCATTGTGGTGCTGCTTGCTTGGCGCCCGCCACTCCGTGGTTGGCGCTACCGTGGGCTACTTTTGTAGCTTGACCTTTTTGGTGGGCCTCGTGCCTGCTCTCTAAAGTCCCGCTGGAGCTTTGGAACCGAACGTGTGACCGCCGGCAGTGGATTGTAAAACTCTCATCATCTGTGCGGCGCCCTGTGTGCATGCATGCGTGTGTGCAACTCACCCCTGCTACACGCCGGATGCTGGCGCGATGATGGTCCCGGTGGATGGATCGAAACGTGCGGTCGCCCAGATGTGCTGCACGCGGCGGCAGCTCGCCGGAGCAGAAGCATCGATGAGATTGCTCGGCGGCCGCCGCCAGGGGCGTGAAGCCTGCTTGTGCTCCCAATCAGCACCCCTCTCGCATGCAGTGATAAGGCGGGCGTGTGGCGTGCAGCTGGGGACGCTGGTGTGTTTCTGACAGCACCTTGCTATTAGATATGGGCCAAAATGTGTGGCACTTCACACTTCCACTCCCTTTGGTGTTCCAGGCCTGCGTCCCCCTGCGTGTAGAGATGCCTCAAGTTTTCTGTATAATCGACGAAGGCGGGAGGACGTTGCTGACCAAAGTGCACGGCGACATCCAGAGTCCCTCCTTCCCCACGCTCGGCCTCCTCTGCTCCATCTCCACGTTTGCGTCCAACGCGGGGTTTGTCGTAGAGACATTCGGAACAGCGGACGTGCAGATCGTGTACAGGAGGTGGGGGGCCTGTACTGCGCCATGCGCCATGCGCCATGCGCCATGCGCCATGCGCCATGCGCCATGCGCCATGCGCCATGCGCTGCCCTGAGCAAGGCTCGTCGCCACTGCCGCTGCCACAGGTTTGACAACCACCTGCTCTTCGTCCTGGCGACCAGCAACCTGCTCGCACACCCGCAGCACCTGCAGACGCTGCTCCAGGTGAGGAGAGCGCCCGAGGGCTGGCTCGCGCAAGCCGCGTTGACCCGACCAGCTGACCCGCGCAGGCGCTGACCAGCCCGTGTCCTCACGAGGGCCGCCTCGATGCACGACACGAGCCTATTTACCGTGCGCTCCCCAGTTGACCCGCCCCGCTGCCGTCTACACAGGAAGCTGACCACAACCCCGCAAACCTGTGCAGGGGGATACGAACCCCGCTTGTGAAAATGGCACAGCTCTCTCCGTGCAGAGCTCTCGCCGCCGCGTGACTTCCCCCCTCCCGCCTTCCCCCCCTCCCCACCCCCGTGCGCACAGGTCGTCTTCGATGGCCTCACCCTGCTGCTGGGGCCGCAGGCGCTGGAGCATGTCAACGGGCCGGGGCGGCTCGACGCGCTGCGCAAGAAGCTGCGCGGGCTCAGCAGCCTGGACGCGCTCATTGCGGACGACGCGCTCGTGCCGTGCATGATGCTGCAGGCGCCGCAGGTGGGTGGGTGCAGGGAGGGAGGGAGGGAGGGAGGAGGGGGAGGGACGGAGGGCGGGAGGCCCACCATTGCCGACCACTGCACGTTCCCTCCCTGCCCCCCCACGCGCGCACTCACCCACCCGCCCACCTGCGGCGCCTGCAGCGACATGCAACATACAGGGGAGGGGGGGGGCAAGGGCGTGCGGCGGTCGGCAGTGGCGAGGGAGGGAGGGAGGGAGAGGGAGGTCTGGCTCGCCACTGCCGACCGCCGCACGCCCTTGGCCCCCCCCCCCCCCCTGTATGTTGCATGTCGCTGCAGGCGCCGCAGGTGGGCGGGTGGGTGAGTGCGCGCGTGGGAGGGCAGGGAGGGAACGTGCAGTGGTCGGCAATGGTGGGCCTCCCTCCCTCCCTCCCCCTCATGCTCACGCGCTCACGCACACTCCCACGCGCAGGTCCTGGGCCTCCCTGCACACGAGCGCCACTCACTCGAGCAGACGATGGCGACAATGGCTGGCATTGGCGGTTCCCTCCCTCCCTCCCGGCCCCCATGGGCTCGCGCTCATGCGCTCGCAAACACCGCCACGCACAGGTCCTGGGCCTCCTCGCACACGAGCGCCACTCACGCAAGCAAACGATGGTGGCGATAGCCACGCCGATGGCCCCCTCCCCCCCCCCTTGCGCTCACGCGCTCGCAAACACCGCCACGCACAGATCCTGGGCCTCCCTGCACTCGAGCGTCACGCACGCAAGCAAACGATGGTGGCGATAGCCACACAGACGGCCCCCTCCCCCCCCCCCTTGCGCTGACGCGCTCCTACACCCTCTCACGCACAGGTTCTGGGCCTCCCAGCGCGCGAGCGACAGTCACTCGAGCAAGCGCTGACGACAATGGCCGGCACGGGCGGCACCCGCCTTGCAGCGCTTGTGATGGAGGGGTGGTGAGTGCCGGGGGTGGGCGGTGTGGGGATGGGGGCTGGAGTCTCTAGGGTGGCTTGTGCTGGAGGGGTGGTTGCGCTGAGCCCCCTCCGCTGCCTTGAGGGACCATACACGGCTTGATCTCTCTCTCTCTCTCTCACTCTCCTCCCTCTGTCTTTCTCTTCTTCCTCTCTGCCCCTCTGTCTCCATCTCTGTCCTTCTCTCTATCTCTCTTCTCTCCCTCTATCTCTCTCTTCTCTCTTCTGTCTCTCTCTCTCTCTCTCTGTCCCTCTCTTTGCCCCTCTCTTATCGCTCTGTCTCTCTTCTCTCTCTTCTCTCTCTGTCTCTCTCTCTTTTTTCCCCTCTCCCTTTCTCCCTCTTTCTCTCTCTCTTCCTTCCCCCTTCCTTTTTCTTTCTGTTTCTGTTACTGTCTCTCTCTCTGTGACAAGCCCTGCGCAACCGTCCAAACGCGCAGGTACCTAGCAGCCACGCCTGAGTGGTGGAACCTCACCCCGCACGAGCAACTTCTGCTGCAGCACCTCGCGGCAGACTCCTCACTATCGACGGGTGAGGCACAGAGGCGGTGGGGACTGCTGGAGATGATGGGTGGTACACCCTCTGTAGCACCACATCTGAGGTAGAAGACTACGTGTTGGCGCGAGGCTCTCCTAGGGTTCTCCTTTTCACACTGCCTGCTTCTTCTCTAGGGTGCGCAAGCGCAGGTCAAATGCGCCAACAAAGGCATCGGACAGACGGCTAACTCGACCACAAGCGCACAACCACAACCACCCCCGGCCACTGCTGCACACACAGGGACGGCGACGTTCCCCCCCCCCCATTTTTCCCGCACGCGCGCACAACCTCCGACCGCCACCTCACCACACACACACACACGCACACACGCACATACACACACACACACACACACACACACACGCACATTCACACACATGCACACACACACACATACGCACGCACACGCACACAGGGGACGAAGAACCGCCCCCCCTCGAGGTCTACCTCAGCTCCAACGGCTGCCGCTCCGCCCTCTCGCTCTCGCGCATCCCACTCGAGTATGGCCTCACAATTTTGGTGGTGTGCCTTCCGGACACTGACGCCGACGCAGTCATTGCGAATGTGGATATGCAGGTGAAGAGGTGTTGGTTTAGGTGTGGAAGTGTGGGGGGAGGTTTGAAAGTGTGAAGGGAAGTGTGTGTGTGGGGGAGGGACATGCGTGGGTTCACACTCGCGGCGGTTTACACTCGTGACGGTGTACATGCAGGTGTGGAAGTGTGGGGAGCCTGCCGGGTGGGAGCCCACTGACCCACCCCGCTCGGCGCCCTGCGACCCATGTCTGTCACCCGTCCCATCCCACACACTCAGTTGCAGACATCGCGCGTGTCGCACCTGCCGTCCATCCCACCAAAGGGCCCCTGTCCCCTATCGCCCCCCCCCCCCCAGCACACACACACCCCACCCCACACACTCGCACACGCGTGCACACACACGCGCGCACACACACACACAAACACGCACACATGCATGTCTTTTTACTAAGGGTCTAGGCGCTCCCGGTGTGTTATGCAAACGACGACGACAACGACTTATGCACCTACACACACGTGCACACACACACACACACACACACACACACACACACACACATACATACATACCAGTGATGCAGAAAATATTTGGCGAGATTGCTGCCGTGGGACGCGCGGAGGCCCCAGTCGGGCCTGCCGGCCCGGCGCTGGTACGCGGGCTGTAACGCACTGATACGCAGATGATTTTCCCGGGGGCTGCGCCCCCGGACCCCCGCTGTTCAAAGTAGTATTGTTGGTGCGCTGCGCTGCTCTGTGCGCTGTCTGTGCGCTGTCCTATCATTTTTTCTCCTGATTCATCTATTTTTCTCTATTTTTCACTCTCTCTCTTTCCTACAGGGCACAGGTGCTCTTAACACATCACAAAGCGTGTCGATTCTCGGTGCAAATCTGCATGTACACCACCCTCGCCCCTGCGCCGCCCTCTGCACACGCACGCTTGCGTGGCCCAACGAGGATCTACACACTCAATCCTGCCCTACAGCCACGCCTACAGCAGACAAATAGCTGGCATGGGCGTGGCACGGCAGGACACGCTCCCGCCCCAAACTGCCGCACATGGCGCGCGTGCACGCAAGCGGCGGGGCCGGGGGCGCAGCGGAAGCCAGCGAGCCACAATGGCATCCTGAATTGGATGGCATACTAATTAATGCTATGTTTTCAGTCTATGGAGGGCCAGAAAATGTTGGCAAGGGCTCATGCTCGCCCAGACGAGCTGTCGCGCATGGCACACGCGTATTTGCATGCATGCATGCAGCGGGCGCCGGGGCGCAGCCCCCGCAGGTGATATAAGAACGAGTGATGTATTGTGTGCTAGACTAGAGAATGGAATGATCTGCAGCAGAGCCAGACAGGAGGGGGGGGGATCTGGAGGCAACAACAGTGTGATCTCCGCCTCCTCCGCCACCGCTTCTCCACCACCGCTCCTTGCGCGCGCTGCGCGCTCATCGGATCCGATGCTCGCTGCGATACGACCTAGGTGTGCGCGTGCAGTGGCGCGGCTCCGCCGCGCCACGGTACGCGCAAGGCATGGTGCGGCTCCGCCGCGCCCTCCCACGGTACGCGTACGCCCCACCAAACAAACCTCCCACGGTACGAAAGTATCCGCGTACCGCCTTTTGCAACACTGATACATACACACACACACACACACACACACAAATCGTACACACACACACACACACATATCGTACACACACACACACACATATCGTACACACACACACACACACACAGATAGAGCGGGGGCGCTACGCCGTGGCGGGACAGAGGCAGCGACGCAGCCAGCGGGCGTGCTGCCTAAGCGGTGGGCTAGAGGATGAGGCACACATGGTATTTGAGTGCCCTGCCTATGAAGAGGCACGGGTGCGGGCTCACAGCCTGTTTCGGTTCATCCCTTGCCCCGAGGAGGCCGATTTAGATGAGCGGATGCGGGAATTTATGAATCCTCGGCCAGGCCAGGAGAACCCCAGGTTCTGGCACGAGTTGGCTGACTTCCTTGTCGCCTGTGTTGAGACACGCACCGCGTGCACAGCAATCATGATGGCAGATGGCATGCTAGGGGTCTAATTTTGACAGCTGCCGGCCTCTTTCCTAGGGTCTAATGCGCCATCAAAGGCGTCCGACGGACTGTAAAATCGACCACACCCCCATATCGTACACACACACACACACACTTGCAGACATCGCGTGTTTCGCATCTCCTCTCCCTCCCTTCGTGGGGCCTCCCCCGGATGCACCAGCTCTCCGGCCTTTCGTTCGAAATGGCGCTGCTCGTGGCGGGCAAACCGCAGCCGCGGGCCACGCTGCTGTGGGGGCACAATAGGGAGGTGCGCGCTGCGTGTGTGCGTGTGCGTGCGTTGCGCGTGTGTCGAATGATGATGGTGGATTTTACAGTCATGTGTGACTCAAATAAAGTGCCACCCTTGTAAGATCCACTCGCGTGGACGTAGCCCCCGCTACCCCGTCGTCTGGGCTGGCAGTCCTGCCACCCAACAGGCAGCGTATTCAACCTTGCTCGGCGTGTGTGTGCGTGTGCATGCGAGTGTGTGTGTTTTGTGAGCGTTCGTGTGTGTGTGTGTGAGTGTGCGTGTGTGCATGTGTGCATGTGTGTGTGTGTGTGTGTGACGTTGTGGTTGTCTCCTTGCATGTGGGTGAGTGTGTGGGGAGGGGGCGCACTCACGCGCCACACTGCTGTGGGGTCACAGCCGGGAGGTGCACGCTGCGTGCGTGCATGTGCGTGCGTGTGCGTGCGTGTGCGTGCGTGTGCGTGCGTATGCATGCATGTGCGTGTGCATGTTGTGTGCGAGGGGGAGAGGGCGTCCTCGGGTCCTTGTGGATGTGTCGGTGGAAGAGCGGGAGGGATGGCTGCTTTACGCTGTGCTGTGCTGTGCTTTACTGGGTCCCCCCCCCCCCCACCACACACACACACCCGAGGCCCGCCGTCCCCCTCTTCCCCCCTCATGCCCCCCAGGGCTTGGACCCCCCTCATGTCCCCAATACTCAATTGGCAGCTCTGTGCCTGGCTGCACACACGCACGCACACACACACACACACACACACACACACACACACACACACACACACACACATCCCCCAAGGCTTCACCCCCCTAATGCCCCCAACGCTCAAGCAGCAGCTCTGTGCCGTGCTGTCCCCCCTCCCCCTCTTGAGTCTCTCCCACCCCATCCCCCATCTCCCCAACACCCAAGCAGCAGCTCTGCGCCATGCTGGATCTCCCCCCCCCCTCCCTCTGAGCCGTCTCACATGGGCTGTCACCCTGTCTCCCCGCGCAGGTCCCCCCAAGACTTCAACCCCCGTTATCTCCCCAACGCTCAAGCGGCAGCTCTGCTCAGTGCTGCCCCCCCCCCTCCCTTCCCTCTCGCCTGACACACACACCCACACACACACACACGCACGTGCACACACACACACACACAAATGCGCACACGCACACACACACACACACACACCGCAGGTCCCCCAAGGCTTCAACCCCCTCATGTCCCCTACGCTCAAGCGCCAGCTGGCCCAGCAGTCAGCGGAGCCCAGAGGGGGAAACAGCGCACGGTGGGTGGGTCTCAGTGTTAACGTTGGCCGCCCTGTACCCCGCAAAAGTGCACTTCCGGGGTGAGATTGGCCGGCACTGCGGGGTGAGATTGCCAAGTTAACCCCCAAAAGTGTGAGATTGACATCTTTACACCAGGGGCCCCAGCTTTACACCTTTCCGAAAAGGTCTCCGGCGGGTTGAGGTTGAGGGAGTGAGCCGTGAGGCCCGCGTTAAGCCATCTTTTCGGCGAAGCCCCCCCTCAGGGGGCGTAGCCCCTATGGTTGCTTTTGCAAAACGGACAACAACTTTGCTCCCTGCCCATTACCTGTTACCACAAACATACTGCTCTCGTCCCGCAGGCCTAGACGCGGGGAGGTGACGGAAAATAACTATTTACCAATATGGTATTGCGCTCGCCCGCCACTGCGTTTGCACTGCCTCGCTCCTGCGTCGCCCCCCGCACGCCCCATGCGCACCAGACCTCGGCATACATGGATTGGGACCGCGCTGGGGGGTGGGTGGCTGCGTGCAAGCCGAGAGGGGGGCAATCTTGGGGCAATCTAAGGTGGCGGGACGCGGGCCGCGGGCTGCCGTGCTCGCTCTCCTCCCCTCCCTGTCGCGTCGATCTCGCGCCAGGCGATATGTGTTCGGGTAAAAATCGCATTACAGGGGCGGGGGAGGGCCCATGCGGCGCTGTGTGCGACGGGCCTGTAGCGATAGGCTACAGGCGGGGCGCGGGACGCGGGCTGACGTGCTCACTCGCCTCCCCTCCCCACCGCGTCGATCACGCGCCAAACGTTATGTGTTCGGGTTACAATCGCATTACAGGGGCGGGGGAGAGCCCATGCGGCGCTGTGTGCGAGGGCCGATAGTTGCGGAACGGGTTACGGAACCGAGCCCCGCTTCCCCCTACGCCCCTCAACGAATGGGACTCGACTGAAGCACTGCATGTGCATTCCTAGATGCTGCTGTGGGAGTGGCGTGTCTCCATGCGTTGTGCCATGCGCGCGCATGCAGCGTGCGTGCGCATGGGGTGGGCACTGTGTGTGTGTGTGTGTCTGTGGGTGCGCTCGTGTGTGTGTGTGTGTGCGTGTGTGTGCGTGTGTGCGCCTGCTTGTTGTGTCAATGCTGTGCGTGCACGTGTGTGTGTGTGTGCGTGTGTGTGTGTGTGTGTGTGTGTGTGTGCGCGTGTTGACGCGCCCGTTTGAGGGGGAAGCTTCGCCGATTTTCACGCCGCTTTGCGGCGTGCTCGGACCTTGTCCCCGAGATCCTTGGCAGAACCCAGTGATTTCCTTTTTGGCTCTACACAGCCATTTGGTTGTATTCCGGCTGTACTTTGACTTTGCACACAGGTCAACCCGTCCAGTGGATTGTTAGTCTGACAAGCCCGCCAGACAGAGCACGTCAACAGCTTTCAAATGACCTATGTATGCAGACAAACCGGTCAACGGGAGGTCAAATGTCAAAGCGGTCAAAGCAAAATCCGGTTGTGGAATAATCAATTTAAAATCCTGAAAAGGAAATCACGGTTGGCAGAACCACTGGTCCGAGTCGAGCCTGCGACCTGATACTATCGTGCGTGACGCAGCTGGGAGGACTTGGGAACTGTTTTTTGAGGCGTCGCATTGTAGCTCTCCTTTGAGCTCTAGAAGGGCTCTGCGTTGGCAGACAGCCGGCGGGTGGCTATCGCCCCTCACAAGTGACGGTTAGGGCCAGAACTGAACTTGGGTCTAGGCGGTGGTACTAGGACTAGAAAATGTCTTTGCTGGAAAGCCGGTGCTGTTACTGCTGCTGCTACTGTTACTGTGACTGTGTCTGTTTCTGTCACTGTCACTGTCACTATCACTGTCACTGTCACTGTCACTGTGTGACGCACCAAACAGGCAGCGTATTCAACTTTTTGACGTATGCAACACGTTATCCGACCTGCGTGAACGCGCCTCCTCCCGCCTCGTCTCTCATACACGCCCTGCTTCCTGGCGCACTTGCGCCCATCAGAGACCCCCGGCCCTATGCGCACACATACCCACTGTTTTGACACACCCACTCTAATGGGTGTTTTGACACACCCACTCTTAGGGTCTTATGCGCCCTCAAAGGCGTCCGACGGACTGTAAAAGTGACCACCCACCAACAAGTATGCGCGCAGGTCTAATACGCCGACATGGGCATCCGACGGACTGTAGAATCGACCACCACACACACACGCACACGCACAGATGCACACACACACGTGTGCGCACACTCACATGCGCGAACACACACACAGACACACACACACACACACAACACTCACACGCACGCACACACACATGCGCGCACACACATGCGCGCACACACCCAAACACACACGTGCACTCACACACACAAACACACGTGCACACTCACACACACACACACACACGCGCGCGCGTGTCACAAAGGTCCCCTGGCACCGCGCGCGAACCTGGCTCGTCCGAGCACGTACACTTCTACTACCGCTCCTGCGTCGACATGCTGGTGTCGTTCGTGCTGCAGCTGCAGCACCCGCCAGGGCACGGACCCGGCGCGCACCCGGCTACGGGGCTAATGGGAACCTCGCCCAGCGGCGCTGGTGGCGGCGCGGGCGGCGGCGAGAGTGTGAGTGGTTGGGGGGCCCACTCCCACGCCGCTGCCGCTGCGGGGGTGGGCGCCAGCGGCGCGGGCGGGGGGGACCGGTCCGGCCCCAACAGCAGCTACGCCGGGAGCAGCGCGGCGGCGGGGGGAGCGGGCTCGTCGCCGCGGCCGTGGCGCGCAGCGGCCGGCGGCGGCGGGGTCGTGGACGGCGTGAGCGGGCGCGGCGGCGGTGGAGGGCCGCGGGAGCGCGACGCGCACGCCGGCGAGGGCGACGAGGTTCACCTAGTGACGGGCGGCAATCGGCTTGTAGCATTGACCAGTGGAAGCGGCGGCGGCGGTGGCGTGGATGTGTATGTTGTGTTCTCACGGGGCGTGGGGCGGGTGGATGCACGCGAAACGGCGGGCAAGCTGAGGGGCGCGTTCCAGATGAGCTGACGCAGGGGCGCACACAGTTAGCAGGGCGGGCGGGGGCCCGGGCAGTGCGCCGTGTAAGTCGGTGATACCGTGTGATTTGCAGATGGGCAACGCGTACTACATCGAGGCCCAGTGGCTTCTAACTTAAACACGCGCGTTCATGCTAGCTGCCATCTGCTGCAGCAATCCCCCTGTGGGTATCGCACCGCACGGCGCTCGTGTGTGTGTATGCGATTGGGAGATTGGGACACTGCGAGGCACACTGTGAGGGGGGCTATCTAGGAGAGTGGAAGGGCTAGCACGAGGACATGATGTTGTGCTGTACGATGCTGCTGTTTTGAGTTATTAAATTTTTCTAGTGTGAATTCCAAAGTGTGAAATCGTATCTGCCCCTATCGATCCTCTCGCACTCCAAACCTCTCACACGACCATGAAGAAGTTCTTCCCCTGCTTTGCCTCCGTACGCGTGGCTTACTCGACAGGTGGGGCCATGGCCCAGGCCAATCATCACAAATCCCTGCGTGCATATTTGATTTACCCCTTGGAATCGCGCATGCGACCCCCTACCGTCCGCAGGCAAGGAGGACACGGCGACGGAGCTCAGCGGACATGGCGACGGAGGCCCAGCTCAAGACGCCGCTACCTCGAGACGCTCGAAGTCCCTCCCAAGTAATAGTCGAAACCCACCGGCCACCCAGCAGGCCCCGCCTCAGAGGCATGGCAGCTTCAACAAGGAGGTGAGCCGCGCGCAGGTGGGCCAGAGGGGGGGTAGGGCAATCCTAAAATGAGTATAATCAAGGTATAATCATATCATATCATATCGCGCATATCCAAGAGAATCCTGTTTTTCTTGTGTGTGGGTCCTGCTAGGCTGGCGCTTGCGCGGCCTCGCAGGCTCTCCTAGTAGCCATACATAAGTAAGAACTAGGCCTGAAGACCTTCAGTTCAGACCTAGTTCAGACCTAGTTCAGACCTAGTTCAGACCTAGTTCAGACCTAGTTCAGACCTAGTTCAGACCTTGGTGCCGTGGCAGACACTGTCGTGCGCTGGCGCTGGAAGCTGCGCCAGACGCAGGTTGCGGTCTTCGACGTGCTCAGTGACCGTGAGGAGGCGCGGCACCGGGCGCTGTGGCCCGCTTTCCTCGCCGCCAAGGCTGCGGGCAAGCGGGCGCAGTTCCACCGCGCGCGCCTCGTGGTTGACGGCGAGCGGGTGGCTGCACCTGTTTGCTAGTTGGCATCCCCTCTGGGGGTGTGTTGAAGGGGAGGTGGCGCCACACGCGCGCAGTGGCGGGTGCGGTGTGGTCGCTGAGTAGAGTGCTGCGGCGGGTGTGCTACTAGCCCCGCTTCCAGTGGTTTGGGGGAGGGCTTTTTGGTCCCTTCCTGGTTTTATACCTTGGGCCCGCCCTCTGGCCATTTGAGGGGCTGGGTGTGCAGCCTGCACAGTGGTGCTGCTTGCTTGGCGCCCGCCACCAAGTGTGGATGGCGTTACCGTGGGCTACTTGTAGCTTGACCTTTTGTGGGCCTTGAGCCTTGTTTCTTTAAGTCCCACTGGAGCTTTGGAACCGTACGTGTGACCGCCAGAAGTGGATTGTAACCAAACATCATCATATAAGAGAGTCGTGTTGATTGGGACTCGATTAACGGAGGCGCGTTCTCGACGCCGAGCCCTGGACCCAGCAATGCGGCGCTGCTGGTGACGAGGATCTCCGTGCCGCTGACGAGGGGTAAAATACGACTGGCCTGGCTCCTGCTAGACTGCCCCTCGGTGGAACACTACAAGGAGCGGCTTGCCCGGCGCTGCCATGGCTTGGCGAGTAGCCGCGGCGCTGTTGCGGCCCGTGCTGGGAGACGGCCCTTATCCTCCCCCCATGCAGGACGCCATGCGGCACCGATCTCGACAGTTGTCGACGAGCGGAGGAGCTGGCGCCCGTCAATGCATGCTGGACATTGGTCAAGATGGCTGCCCGTGGAGGCGGGCTACCATCACGGCTTCAGCGGTGGCGACCGCCGAGGCAACACAGAGTAAATCCGCTTCACCAATCGCAGCGTTCGTCACCGCGCTCATCCTCGGGGTCGCTCGTCTGCCGGTGACTGGCGTTGGAAGGTCTTCAGGCAGCCTCCATGACAACTCTGTCGTCCATGCACCCCTGGAGGGTGGGACCTGGCCATGCATGAGGCATGGGGCGCCGGCTGAGCCCCATGCAAACGAGAGCTGGACAGCCATGCACTGCCAGGCGGGGACCGTTCCAGTCAGCGCCAGTCGGCTCTGCCGGCTTGACTGGCCACAAGGCCACTACTGTGACCCTGAGGAAGGTCCTCTCCTATATGCTCCTTGCCAGACATGTCTCTCAGAGACCGCTGTTTGGGGTAGTCTAGCCGGCGGGAGCGGTAGTCTATCGGCCGGGAGCCGGCGGTACTCTAGTACTTAAGTATGCTGGAGTATCGGCGGGTGTCTCTAGTAGAAGAGTAGCCTGCTTAGCTGGAAACCCCGTGTTACTGTTACTGTTACTGTTACTGTTGATTGCGCTCCCATGGGCCTGGCCAGGCAGCCTCGTCTCATCGACTCCCCGAGTCGTGTGTGGCGCGGCCTCGATCACCCGAGTGCAGCCTCCGTCAGGTTTGCCCCCTGTTAACGCCCCCCTCTCTCCCCCACTGCGCAGATGCCGTCGACGCTGTGGGTGTTGCAGCCGCTGTGGGGGGCCGCCGACCGCGGTAGACGACACGCCTCGTCGCCCGGCGCGATCATTTCGAGCCCCCCTTGCTCGGAGCGCACCTCGTCTGTGCGGGTGAAGCAGCGGGAGCAGGCTGGGAGCGTGCTCGCGACCAAGCTCAGGTCGCTCGGGAGTTTTCCGCAGGCCGGTGCTGGTGCACGCCACCAGCACCAGCACGTTGACGTCGGCCGGCGCCACTCAGACTCCCTGGCAGAGTGCCAGATCTCCGCCATGCACGCCAGCCTGCTCGCCAAGGTCACAGCCTCACGCCCCGTCAGCCTCTCCATCTCCGAGTGCCAGGCTCCGCCCTACGCTCCTCCCCTTGGAACCGCAGAGCTGCTCGCGCGACGCGCCGCAGTCGTTGCACGGCTGGATGCCAAGGCCACCGAGTACCGCGATGCTGCAGTGAGGGACGGATCGATGAAGCGGCTCATGCCCCAGCAGGCGGCGATTGCTGGTAAGCTGGAGCTGGCTGCGTACGCGCGCACGGACATGGTTGTGGGGGTTCACGAGCTGATCGAGGTTCCGGACCTGTGGGACGAGGGCAACACGGTGGACATGGAGGTGGAGGTCCCCGCCTCCGAGCACAGCTCAAGACGGGGCGCACCTGCAGTGTTGGTCGGTGCAGCGCAGCACCGCAGTGCTGTGAAACGTATGGGGTCCTCCCACCGGAAAGGTGCCTTGAACATGATCGATGAGAACGAGGACGATGGTCGCTAGGCCTATTGTAGAGCTGCTGCTGCTGCTTGTCATTGAACAACGTTGTGACTTTGTCTTGACCTCCACCACCCCCTCCACGCCCTGACAACAAAAGATGTCAAGGCGCAGAGAACATTCCGCCACCAGGCGGCCAAGCCAACCCAAAACCAATAACCCAGCCACATCAGAGCGTGCAACATTTCCTTGAGCGAAACATGCAAAAAAGCACAGCCTTCACTTCCAATGAATTGACGAATAATAATAATGCTGATACATTTTGCAGTCGTGTTGGACGCACGAATGCAGTGGCGCTCTGCTCGGCATGCGTCGAGCACGACCAGTGGTGTCATGAGTGATCGAGGCAAAAGCGTGTCTCACCCAAGTGCTTCACGGCCAGAATATCCTCATCACACCCTGCAAGCGCCATTTGGTGAGGAGATTTACTTGATGATTTTCACACCTTCCGGTGCGTTTTTTCAATTTCCCCGCGCAGAGCTCTGTCGCCCCGAAGTGCCCCATCTGATCACCCTGCAACGGGGGCCTACGGAGTCCACGAGGTCTCACTGAGCACTACCAACAAGTGTCTGGCGGAGCATTTCCAACAAGTGTCTGGCTTAAGGTAGCGGGGGCCTAGTGGGCCAAGGCCAGACGTAGACAATATGGGTCGCAGTTTTATTTTTGCAGCGGAATGCCAGGTTTGCAGGCAGGCAGGCAGGCATCGCAAATTTTTATTTTTGCAGCGGAGTGCCAGGTTTGCAGGCAGTCATCACACTGTGTCCTCGAGCATGTAGACGCCATACATGTGTGAACACACTTCCACACCATGGCTCGTAAAAAAAAAGCGACTTCACGCAATATACACAATATGTACGCGATGGATTCAAAATATGTGTGTCTTAACAATGCCTTTACAAGGGCTGTACGGGCAGCTGCTGCAAACTAGTCTGCTTGGCACCCGCCACCGAGTGTGCCGCTTCTGTGGATTACCTTGTCTGGTGGGCAGGACTTCAGCACTGCTCTCTTTGTCCTGCTGGTGCTTTGGAACCGTGCGTGGGGTTGCCAGAAACGGATTGTCATCATCTGTAATTTTGATTCATCACCTGCTCGCACCTGCTCCCCTCAAATGACGTCGCTGCAATCGCCCCCTGTACATTGCTACAGTCTCAGGACCCAGCAGGAGTGGGACAGGTTGCATTGCGTAAGCGCTGTTCAGTCCTTGGAGTGTTACAAATAGAGCCGAAAGTTGTTCAACATAACCGCATCAGACAGAGCTCAAGCTTGCCAACACAATGAGGGGTGACGGAGCAACCCTTCGGTTCAGCAAGCAACCCGCAAAGGGGTAGTGATGCCGGTGGCAGCATGGTGGTGGTACCTGTTGAGAGAGCAACTGCTACCTACTTGGGCCGAAGAGACGCAACGGCCAGCAGCGCCTTGCGCAGCGCCTGGCACAGCTGCTTGACCTCACCGTGAATAGTGCGCGATGCGGTGCAGGCTAAGCGGCAGCTCCTTGTCAGTGTTGCTGCCAACCACCACCACCATTTTAGAGGAGACAGAGGGCAGCCGCACGCACCATGGTTGTGCACGGGGGTGTGTGAACGGGGACCCGGGTGTGAACCAGCTCGCCAGTGCGTGCACGAGAAGCTGATGCGCACCGCTTTTGGCCTCCTCGGCACGAGCACTAGTGTGTGTCATCATCTGCCAACCGCTGTTGCCACCATCATATGTGTGTTGTTCCACAACTTTGTTTGCTCACTTTGTTTTGCTCCCGCGCGCTTCGTAGCTGGACTAGGTTCTGTCAACAGCACAGCACTGAAGAAGTGGTGAGCCCTCTCATCTCTGCTGCTACCTCATTGCCGGTTGCCAATGCGCGCTGTGTAAGCCAGGCCTGCTGGCTAGCTGCAAGAGCCAGGAATGTTCGGACAGCCCACCGTTCTGCCAATTCAAGCTTATTTGCACCAGCTGCTGGATTGTCATGCCTGCTGATTTGACAGGAGGCGACGAGGAGACGGAAGCGATTGCGTTACAGGTACACTGCAAATAATCAGTGTTCTAATAACACGTTACTTGGCTGGGTAGGGGTCCCCCGAAAATCCCCTGCCCCAAGCGCGCAGAATGAGGTCGAGCCCCGTGGCCCTGGCAGGATTGATACATCTACAAACAAACTGCCGCGCGCGATGATGTTGACGCGCAGCGTATTGGGGGAAGGATTGTGGTTCTTGGGTGGTTCGGTGGCCCATTGCTGCAAGGGTCCTCATGGAGAGCAGCTCACAGCAGGGCCGATCCCTTGAACAGCTCGACGACAACGAGGCCCAAGAATCCCATCTGCGCGACGCGTCCGAGCGTCAGCTCCAGGCCGGGCGTGAATGGCCCAAACGACTTGGAGTCGACGTTGTCGCCCGCGAGCATCTTGGGTGCGAGCGACGCCATTGTGGTGAGCGCAACAACGGCGGCAAAGCCTAGCGGTGCGGCGCCGATGGGTGACTCAACGAGCTCGAGGTTGATGTACCGCCCGACGATCTGGCTCCACACGGCCTGATGTGTGACCGCTTCCGAGGCGACGGCTGCGACGAAGCCCAGCATGGCCGCTCGGCCGTTAATAGCCTCAGTCACAGGGTTCAGAATGGCGAAGGACTGGACAGACGGCGCGGCGCCCGAGGGAGCAGAAGCCATAGCGGGCTCCGAGGTGGATGCCGTCTCCTGTGTGCACAAATGCAGGGGGGGAGGGGGGTTGGTTGGTTAAGAGGCTGGGCTTGTGCTTACGCTGGCACATGGGGGTGGGAGAGGGCCTGCCCATGCGCAGACTACGCACTATGCACCTGTGAAGAGCACGCGAGCGCATGTGGGGTGGGGCGAGGGGAGTGGGTGCACAGAGGGGCGGCAGGGGGGCCTTCTGGAGCCCTGTGGCCACTGATCAGGTCTCGACATGCACGCATCTATCTGCTGGGCTGCTGCTGGGCTGCTGCTGTGGAGGTGTTGCGAGGTTGCCCCTAATCACCGCCTCATCGAAGGCATCGCCCTCACCTTGCTGCCCTCTGGCGAGTCCACGGCGCGCACGACAACGCTGCGCACGGCGGTGGGGCGGGCGGGGACGAGCGACGAACGAGAGCTGGTCGCCGGAGCCCGGGTGGTGGCGGAGCGCATGGTCATTGACATGGTGGCTGCTTGTGTGCCGAGGGAGAGGAGCAGGTGGGTCGAAAGAGGTGCAAAGATATCGCAGGATGTAGAACGTGAATGTAGGGAGCAGCGATGGAGGGCTTTATGGGGGGCGTGTGGAGGCGAACTTCATCGTGAGGCTCAAAATGCACGCTCCCACGCTTTTGCGAGTCCACACCCCCGAGGTCGAATGTGGGCCACCACATTCGACATGGAGGAGAGCCCAGCGTAGGCAGGCTGGACGTGCTTGGTGAATCTTTGGGCAATCGTAGGCAATCGTGGGCCACGATTGCTCGCGTGAGTGGAGGCTTCCTCTCCACTCCCTCCCGAGGCCTGGGCTGAAAGGGTGGCGGAGAGGGAGTGCCTCGATGCCTGTTCCCACTGCCTGCCCCTCGATTCTGCATCCCCCCCTCCCCTCCCGTGCCCCGGTGCAGCTGGAGCTTGCACCGGGTCGGTGTGAGCGGCGACGGTTGGGACAGGGGAGGGGCCTGGAGTCCGAGGGTTGCATAAGCCAACCGTGGCGACGCTGCAGCTCTACACCTGTTTGTCATGGTCGTGGTTTAATGAAACATAGGCGCCGGAGGTGAAGATTGCGTGAAGATTCACCTGTTGGTATGCTGCCAGGCGGGTGAATGTGAGCCACAAACGTCAGGGGGGGCGGTCAGCAACGGGGGCCTGAGCAAGCTGTGGGCCATTGGGCAATCTAGGCAAGGGGCAACCTTGGGGATTCACAAGGATTGCTCCGTGCTGGGAGACGCTCGCGTGAATCGAGCACGCTTGCACTCCCAGGCGCACCTGCCTTGCTTCCCTGTCCCTCGAGTCTGAATTTCCTCCCATCACTCCGATCCTTGGTGCACATGCACACACAGTTTGAGGTTGCACAGGGCCCAGGGGCGGCCGTAGTTTAAGCTGCTGCTTTACGACAGTTGAGATAGGGCGGCGCCTGGAGTTGGAGGGCTGCGTTAGCCGACCAACAGCCGCGGCGATGCCACAGCTCCTCTGCAGCTCTATGTCTCTATCATGATCATAGGTTTTGGTACGCTACCATGATTTGCCCACGCACCTGTGCCCCCCTCCCCCTTCCTGATCTGACCAGCCAGCCCAGTGATGGCTCCAACACTTGAGACGGCACAGCCCTCGCGCTGAGTGGGCGTGACTGCTCGGGGACAAGTCCGAGGGGCAGCCCAATCGCAAACATTCAACGGGCGTCAATCTTGACCTCTTGAGGTCCTGGGATTTTACTTGTGACGAGGATGAGTCGCGCGCGGAAGTGGAGCAGCGCACCGGCACTCCCATGGGGCACATGCCTGCCCCTTGAGCCCCCGTCCCCTCCCTCCCAACCCATTCATGGGTGCCCACCACACACACCGCATCTGGGGCGGCCGCGACGGTGGGTCACGCTTCTTCCACACGGCAGCTTCAGGGCCACGTTGCTCGAGCACGGCATTGCCTGCCTGCACGCGCGGTCCTCGTTGAAGAAGGCGATGGAGATGGGCGAGCCGTTTGGCGAGCCGGTCGTGTTGAGGGCCTCCTGCCATGAAGGACACTTGCGGTTGCCAGCCGCGTCGTCGACGACCAGAGTGAAGTCGAGGGGCGCTCATACATGGTGTTCCACTAGGTCACTGTGTTGAGGTACATCTTGATGACCTGGAGAGCTGTCTTCTCGTCAAACGAGTAGGGCGCCTTGTCAAACACCGGGCGGGTGAGCTGCACGTCGTCGACAAATGCCTCCATGATGGTGTAACGGCACGCGGCGTACGTGTTGATCTCGATCTTGTTGATGTTCTGCATCGCGCACTTGTTGGACAGCGGTTCCGGCGTCTGCACGGCCACGTTGAACGTCATGGTCTGGCCCACGATCTCAAAGCGGTTGACGTAGATGCCCGCAGGCCACACGATTAAAGGCGGGGGGGGGGGAGGGAGGTGGGGGGTACGTCGGAGGAGGGGGGTATACTGGCAGCACGGGGAGGGGGGGCGTTGCCAGGCGGCGGGGTCGAGGGCAGGGTCTCGGTCGTGGGCGTCGTGAAGGATTTTTACATGAAGCACGTGCCGTTGCCGCCTTCCTGAACCTCGAACACGACCCCGCCGCATTCCCCGAGCAGGGAGCGCTCGTAGCAGAGGGGCGAGCAATCCTGCGACGACTGCATCGTGGGGATGACGTCCAGGCTGAAGCCGTCGATCGACTTGTTGTAAGAGGAGACCACAACGTCGGTGTAGGCGGGATCTCTGCAGTACGTTGCGAGGTTGTCGCCGGTGAACGTTCGGTTGGCCTTAAGGTTTGCAGTCGGAGTTGCCGAGCATCTTTGGGAAACAGCGACAGCTTCCAGTCGGAGTTGCCGAGCATCTTCAGGAAACAGCAGCCGTCGTCCCGGTTGAACACAAACGCGTAGCACTGCGGGGCAGGGTGGGACGGGCGGGTTGCTTGTGGTGGTGGCGTTGGTGGTGGGTGGAACATTCACGCCGTGTGCCCAGTCCAGGCGACACGCCAAACATGCAGCAGCAACGCAACCCTGTGACTGGCCTGGCTCAGCCTGCCCACTCACCCTCTCGTCCTTGCTGTTCTGAGTGTACGTGCAGGTGTCCCTGCACGCGGCGGGGCATGGGCACATGCACTGTCGGATGGGAGCATGCCATGCGTGCTGTGCATGGTGCGTTCGTTGCGTGGAGTACACCGTGGTGCCTCGCCGGTGTGGGGCTGCGTGGGTGCGTGCCAGTAAGCGCATGATGGCGCGTGCGTGCGTGCTCCGCATGCGAAGGGCTCACCAGCACAGCACAGTTCCAGGCCCACACCGCAGAATGACTCAAATCCAGGGGTCATCTCGTAGCCCTCAATGCTCGAGCCGACGAGGGCCCAAAAGTATTCGAATCCCCGCCAGCCCTCGACAGAGATCAGCTTCGGTAGAACCTGAGAACCGTTGCTGCTGCGCGCCAGCCAGCACGGTGCGCAGGTGGTAGGTGCGCGGCAGGCGTCAGTGCCATTTGCTATGTGCACACGCGCCTGCGCGCGTGTGCGTGTCCCTGCCCTGCTGTCCCACACACGCACACGCACATGCACACACACACACACGCACACAGGGGTAGCCAGCTGGACCATCAGGGGTAGCACCCTGATGGTGAGGCCCCAGTCTTCTGAGCGCGCGCCGGCTCTGCAGGCTCCTTTTTTTGCATGACTCACCCGGCCACCTGGGAGCCAGGCGGGCGCCAGGAAGTCGAACCAAAGGTCAACAGTCAAAATCCGCGGCTCGGTGGACACGCCGGCTGGCGGCGGCGTCGTGACCGCGTCGTTCCTCAACGCCAAGCTTGGCGTCGGGGGCATTGGTGTGGAGCCGTGCTCGGACGGTGTGCTGCGTGTGCTCTTCACCGTGGCGTCTGACGCCGTGGCCGACGTGGTCGTGCGCAACCGCTGCTGCCTGAGCTTCTACATAGGCTCGTCGGCTGCGGTCTTCGACGTCCTGAGTGACCGCGAGGAGGCGCAGCACCAGGTGCTGTGGCCCGCTTTTGTCGCCGCCAAGGCTGCGGGCAAGCGGGCGCAGTTCCACCGCGCGCGCCTCGTGGTTGACGGCGAGCGGGTGGCTGCAACTGCTTGCTAAGTTGCATCTCCTCTGGGTGTGTGTTTAAAAGGGAGGTGGCGCCACACGCGCGCGGTGGAGGGTGCAGTGTGGTCGCTGAGTAGAGTGTTGCGGCTGGTGTGCTACTAGCCCCGCTTCCGGTGGTCTGGGGGAGGGCTGTTTGGTCCCTTCATGGTTTTATACCTTGGGTCCGCCCTCTGGCCATTTGAGGGGCTGGGTGTGCAGCCTGCACAGTGGTGCTGCTTGCTTGGCGCCCGCCACCAAGTGTGGATGGCGTTACCGTGGGCTACTTGTAGCTTGACCTTTTGTGGGCCTTGAGCCTTGTTTCTCTAAGTCCCACTGGAGCTTTGGAACCGTACGTGTGACCGCCAGAAGTGGATTGTAAAACTCTTATCATCTTTATGGTTTTATACCTTGGGCCCGCCCTCCGGCCACTGGAGGGGTTGGGTGTGGAGCCTGCATTGTGGTGCTGCTTGCTTGGCGCTCGCCACTACGTGATTGGCGCTACCGTGAGCTACTTTTGTAGCTTGACCTTTTTGGTGGGCCTCGTGCCTGCTCTCTTAAGTCCCGCTGGAGCTTTGGCCGTGTTTGGCCGCTTTCGGGTGGTTGGGGGTGGGCCTTCTTGGTCCCTTCATGGTCCTGGCTTTATAGCCGGTTATACCTGGGGTCTTTGGGGCTCGATTAACGGAGGCGCGTTCTCGTCGCCGAGCCCTGGACCCAGCAATGCGGCGCTGCTGGTGACGAGGATCTCCGTGCCGCTGACGAGAGGTAAAATACGACTGGCCTGGCTCCTGCTAGACTGCCCCTCGGTGGAACACTTCAGGAGCGGCTTGCCCGGCGCTGCCATGGCTTGGCGAGTAGCCGCGGCGCTGCCGCGGCCCGTGCTGGGAGACGGCCCTTATCCTCCCCCCATGCAGGACGCCATGCGGCACCGATCTCGACAAGTTGATCGACGAGCGGAGGAGCTGGCGCCCGTCAATGCATGCTGGACATTGGTCAAGATGGCTGCCCGTGGAGGCGGGCTACCATCACGGCTTCAGCGGTGGCGACCGCCGAGGCAACACAGAGTAAATCCGCTTCACCAATCGCAGCGTTCGTCACCGCGCTCATCCTCGGGGTCGCTCGTCTGCCGGTGACTGGCGTTGGAAGGTCTTCAGGCAGCCTCCATGACAACTCTGTCGTCCATGCACCCTGGAGGGTGGGACCTGGCCATGCATGAGGCATGGGGCGCCGGCTGAGCCCCATGCAAACGAGAGCTGGACAGCCATGCACTGCCAGGCGGGGACCGTTCCAGTCAGCGCCAGTCGGCTCTGCCGGCTTGACTGGCCACAAGGCCACTACTGTGACCCTGAGGAAGGTCCTCTCCTATATGCTCCTTGCCAGACATGTCTCTCAGAGACCGCTGTTTGGGGTAGTCTAGCCGGCGGGAGCGGTAGTCTATCGGCCGGGAGCCGGCGGTACTCTAGTACTTAAGTGTGCTGGAGTATCGGCGGGTGTCTCTAGTAGAAGAGTAGCCTGCTTAGCTGGAAACCCCGTGTTACTGTTACTGTTACTGTTACTGTTGATTGCGCTCCCATGGGCCTGGCCAGGCAGCCTCGTCTCATCGACTCCCCGAGTCGTGTGTGGCGCGGCCTCGATCACCCGAGTGCAGCCTCCGTCAGGTTTGCCCCCTGTTAACGCCCCCCTCTCTCCCCCACTGCGCAGATGCCGTCGACGCTGTGGGTGTTGCAGCCGCTGTGGGGGGCCGCCGACCGCGGTAGACGACACGCCTCGTCGCCCGGCGCGATCATTTCGAGCCCCCCTTGCTCGGAGTATAATTCCGCCTTGGGCAAGTCTTTTCGGGGTGCGGGTTTTTACCAAAAAATCGTAAAAACTTCCGCGATACCGTACGCGCGGTTTGTCTTCGCGAATATGTATAGTTTCGGACGCCCCCGCGAATTTGCGCGCGAAGTCGCGATCATTTATCCTCCCCCCCCCCCCGCGAAGAGTAAAACATTTTCCGAATGGGGACTCGACCCGCAGACCTCACGATTTGCCTACGCAAAGGGCATTTTCGTCAGGTCTGCGGACAGCTAACAAATAGACCCCACACACACACCGCGAACCGAAACCAATGCATAATATACCTAGGGGGGTCGGCAATATAACACCCCGGCCGAGAATTATAATGTTATTATAACGTTATTAATAACATTTCTAACAATTATAACGTTATATTGCCTGTTATAATAAAAAAAATGACGCACAGATCGTAATGGTTTCGCGTGAAACTTTCACAGTAGGCTGCTGTGGTGATGGAGAGCGTGCTGCCGGTGTCCATTAATTTTCTGACTTGTTTTGCCCAGTTTTCGGCCCGAACCAGTGTACATGTCAAGCTGTATGCGTAACGCGTAATGTGCGGCGCAGTGTCAACACCCTCCTACGTTCCTCCGCCACGTGCGGCACTGTCTACGCACCATCTTCACCATCCCCTCCTCCCACTCCTCCCACTCCTCCTCCTCCTCTGCATGCGAGTCCTCCGCCTCCTCCTCCGACAGCTCGAGCCCTCATTGTCGCTGCATTCTTGCAGAACAGCTTGCACACGCCCTGGGCGCCCAGGCGCGGCTCAAACTGACCGCTCCAACCGGCCTTGCCCTTTGCTACTTGCGCCCTGAGCAGCCCGCGCTCTTCAGCGGGCAGCTTCTTCTCATTTCGATACCCCTGCTTGCCATCGGCATCTAGCGACATGGTGCTTGTGGTCTGGCGGCAGGAACTTCCCATGCACACCTCCCCATTCACACCCCACACCAGCACACCAGCACACCACACAGCAACACAAACAAGTGTCTCGAGTGCCAGCATGTTATCTTAAATTATTGGTCTTACCAGAGCTCAACCCCATTGGAATCCATGCAGATTTCAGAAAGTTGAACTCGCGTCCCAAATTTGTAACATGTCGCCGGCGAATTATAACGTTATTATAACGTTATGTTATTATTGTTATGTTTAGGGTTTAGGGTCATCATCATCATCATCATCATCATCATCATCATCATCATCATCATGTTATATTATTCCGACCCCTACATATACCTCCCCCGCGGATGATTAAACAATCTTGTTTTTTTACCCCCCCGCGAAGGCTAACCGCGTGTACGGTACTGTCGAATACTGAAAAAAGTCCCCGCTGCGCACGATACTGTGCCTCCAAAATCAATTAATTCCATATTTTTGGGCCACCGATACAGGCTAACCGAGTTTACGGTATGGGTCACAAAAGTAACAGTTACAATGCATGTGGGATCTCTATGCCTATGTCTATGGTCTGCCCCGGCTTGTGTCCACTTTTATCTCGCCGGCCTCATCCGGGCCTAATGAGCTTTCCGCTTGGCGTGAAATGCAGTAATGCATGCATGCATGTACGTCGCGCGTTGGGCAGGGCCTTGCCCAGGCCGCAGATAGCATCGCGCACATCCGCCCATATATTTGAGCCACCCCCTGAACCCTGCCCCCCTGAAGCTCCTGAACGGAACCAGCTCCCCCCCGCCTGCGGCTGAAAAGGCAAAACCAGCCACACAACACAACACAGCCCAGTCTGAAATAAGTATGGTTAGCATTATTTCTCTGCCCACACGACGCGGCTCTCGTCCTGCAGTTATGGGATTCTGTAGCTCGTCTCCTATGTCATTGCGCAAGGTTTTACAGCTGTAAAAACCTGCAGGTTTTACACGCTCGCGCCCGGAGGACCCCGGGGCGTGATTTAAGGCCTAGACTACACGTCAAGGGACTCTACTAGGAGGGCCCGTAAGGCCACGCAGTGGCTTCATTGCGCAAGATGGATGACGTCCGCTGTCACCGTTGCCGAGCAGGTGTCGTGACACAGCGCCAGCTGGCGCACGTGGGTCCTCGGGAGGGGGGGGGTGCAACGCACATGTCACAGCTGGAGGAATGCGTGTTTTACAGGTCAGGAGAGAAACCGCTGCTAGGAGCGCCAGCCAAACTGATGATGATGATGGATGTTACAGTCAGGGACACCTCTAAAGGCGTATAAGACCGTGCTCGGCGCCATATGGCCCGAGCACCTTACTGAGATGGCTGGCTGTTGGTGGTAGGGAACCCCAACTCTGTAAAGAGCGTGGGCGCACCCCTAGGTCCCCTACCGCAGCGGCAGCAAACGCTTGTTGAAGTCGGTGAGCGCATGTTGGGAAACGGAAAACGCAAGGCAGGTTCGTCGCCAATTGCCAGAAGAGACACCCCCCCGTGGGGAGAAAGGCCAAGACGTGGCCGAAAAGGATATCCAGCCGGGCCGCAACCTCTAACGTGTTAAGGGGTTTTCTAACTGGGATTTCAACCAGCATTCACAGGATTCTCAACCTGTTACCCTTAACCCGGCTCTGAGCAGAAGCTGACCCCTTGTAGTTGCACCGAGCACGACATTGGACGTGTCGCAGGCCCCCCCCCTGCTGAAGGGGGGAGGCACAGAAGGACTCGGTGAGGGGCACATCCCTAAGCCTAACTACCTAGAAAGGGGCTGGAAAAGGCGGTCAGTAGTGACCAACAGTGTGGGATTTGGTGATAGGTTAGAAAGCAAGCTTGCCCCCCGGTTATAGCGGATAAATATGTTCCTTCTGCATACTCCGTTTTGAGGTCGTCATCTTTGAGGCAGCTTTCACGTGTGAGACCCAGCGTGGGCATTTCTCAGGTGCGCCAGCTGCGGTGCACTGCAAACGGCACAGTCCACCGCAGCTCCTCGGGAACCCACGCTTGGGTCCCCGCCACTATCGTGGCTGCCTCATTGACTCCTAATTCAAAACATCGTTCGCTTCAGGTCAATTATTCCTCCCGATCCTCTACCATCTCCAGGCTTGTGTTACGTATATCAAGGCACGAGACCAGAAAGTTGGCCATGTCACGCCAAAAACAAGGGTAAAGTAGCCCCGGGCTGGGGTTCATAAACGCCCGCATCTTCGCATCCAAGCCTTTATCGTCCCCAGGGACGCTCAGGAAAAGGGTGTGGAACTGTACGCGTGTCTCCGTATACGCTGGACACTCAAAAATCACGTGTGCCTCATCCTCCCGCATGCCACAAAGGCGACAGAGCCTCTGGCTGCGTGGCTCTGCCTGCGCCGTGTGGCGCCCCTTCTCTATCTGCAGTTCATGCAGCCCCATTCTAAAGCGTGCGAGTGTCGTGATCTGGGCGGCGCTGTTCAGCCCCGTCCAGAGCATTGGTGCGCCGCCACAGTCGTCTGCCATCCACCGCAAGTAAGTAAGCATCTTGAAGCGGTGTGACCATGAGTCAGGCACTGAGCGGACGACGCTGAGCTGGTTGGCGTCCTCTGGCAGCTCTGGTGTGCTGGTCTCTGATGCCAGCCAACCTGCCGCTGCTGTCTCTAGCAGGCGGGCGATGCCCCCCGCCTCCTGGCCCCACACCAGCGTGCCCCACTGTGCTGAGGCACTCGCTCAGCTGTGCCACCCAGCTCTCTCGCACGCCACCCGCCGCTAGCTCCCAGCTCTCCCGCATTGCCGCCTTCAGCAGATCGCCATCCGGCCGCCGTAGCGCTTTCGCCCAGAAGCGCGCCGCCTGCCGCAGCCAGTCGGTCGACAGCGGTCGCCAGCCCACCTCCGTCGCCAGCAGCGATAGCTGTTGCCCACACCTGCGAATACGGAGGGCCTCGCGCACAGATTGCAAGTGCAGGGCTTCCATGGCGCGCCACTTGCGGCGCGCCGCCTTGGAGGGGCCCCCGTCCCCTCCAGCCAACCCCCACTTGTCGGCTGCCCCCGAGAAGATCCCCTGTACCCCCATGCCCGCCCCCGCCATCAACCCTGGGCCCCAGATCTCGCACCCGTAGTTAATTACAGGTCGCACCAGTGCGTTGAACAGGTGCGCCTTTACTCCCACGTTGTGGAGGCCCATGGCATCGTATCTGCGCGCTAGGGCGAAGCGTGCACGCTGGCCCGCCCCCTGCCTCTGCTCCAGCCCCGCGCCTATTGCCCGACGGCTCCCAAAAAGCATGCCCAGATATTTAAACTCGTGATTGATGGGCAGGTCCATACCAGCGTACTTCAGGGTCACCCTTCCCCTGGCGCTCGTGACCGGGCAGTACTGGTCGTTAAACACCACCCCCTCAGATTTGCGGACATTGACAGTGAGAGCGTGCGTCCTGCAAAAAACGTGAAGTGCATCTAGCAAGCGCTGGAGCGCCTCCGGCGTCTCTGCCATGAGCACGAGGTCATCTGCATACAAGAGTAACCGTAGGAGCCGCCTGTTTGCTCCTGTCCCTAGGGGGACCCCGACCTCTGGCATCTGTGCGTCAAGCTCCCCTTCTAGTGAGTCGATAAACAGCCCAAACAAAAGCGGCGACATTGGGTCGCCCTGCATGACCCCCTGGCGTGTGGTGAAGCCTGGTCCCACCGTGCCGTCTATGCGCACGCACATGCCAGCCCCATCGTACAGTGATGTCAGGGCTGCTAAAAACGCCCCCCCCACCCCCAGGCTCTTAAGGCACTCCCACATGAGCTGCCGATGCACGCAGTCGTATGCCTTTCTAAAGTCGATGAAGGCAGTATACAGCGGTTTTCGCTCATGGCTGCGCCTCTCAATCATGTGCTGTAGGATGAAGGCATTGTCAGGGGTCCCCCGCCCCTTCCGGAACCCTGCCTGCCCGGCGGCTCTATGGCCGCCCTTCTCAGCAAGGTCGTCTAGTCTGCGGAGTAGCACCAGACTATAGAGCTTAGCAAGCGCCCCACCCACCGTGATGCCCCTATAGTTGTCCCGCTCGTCCAGATTGCCTTTCTTCGGCACCGGCGTGACTGCCCCCATGTGCCATGCTTTGGGATACCCCTCGCGGAAGACCCGATTGAGTAGATGTGTGATCGGTTCAAGCAGCGCGTGTTGCGGCTCGCTCCCCTCCACATCTCCCCCACCCCCTGTGTCCCCCTCCCCAGTCCATGCCCTTTGATAAAATTCTACCGGTACGCCGTCCACGCCCGGCGCTTTGCCCGCCGCCATGCCCAGGAGGGCTGTGCTCACCTCGTCCTCGGTGATCCAAGCGTTGAGTACTCGTGCCCGCTGCTTATTTCCTTCGGAGGCATCCGAAAACGGGTTCCCTCCCTCCTGCAGCTCCCCATGGGCATGCTCGCCCCCAACCAGGCCCTCAAAGTAGGTCGTCCACCCCTCTACATCCCTCAGCCCCCCTCCCTGGCTCCCTGGTTTAACCTTGCGCCAGAATTTCCTGGGGGCGCCATGCATGTGTTTGAGCATAGCGTCGTACTCCTGGGCCTCCCATGCCCGGCGCACGCGTCGCGTGGTCTGCCTATACGCCCTGAACGCTGCTGAGGTCAGCGTCGACTGCGCCCCGTGCGCCCTCTCGGCCTCTCGATACGCCTGCCGTGCCTCCTTGCACTCCTGGGCATACCATGTGTTGTGTGGTCGCACTGATGCGCCCCCCCCCCCTGGTTTTACCAGCACCGCCCCAGCCGCCCCTGACGCGTGCAGCGCCCGCGCTGCCCGCTCAACCGCCCCTTCTAGGAGCGCCTGCTCCTCATCTACCGTGGGGGCCTCCCGCGCCCCCTTGATCTCTGCCGCCACCCCCTGCAGCTCCCGTGCGTAGGCACGCTCCCCCCCCTCAGGCCACCTAAATCTAGTTGGCGTGGTGCATGGCATGGTAGGGTGTGGCGTGGCGACCGCCTCACCGGCCGCCTCGCCCATGGTCAGCACAACTGGGCAGTGGTCAAAGGACCCCTTCCAGCCTGGCAGGGTGGGGATCGTATGCACCCTGAGCGTGGCCCCCTCCCGCGGGGCCCCCGTCTCGCTAAACATGAGTGCCGGCGATGCAACGTGGTAGTCAACAACGCTGTGCGCATTCCTGCCTGTTGCATGGAATGTGTGTGCTCCCCCCTCATCCTCTGGCAAGCGCCCGTTCAGAATCACCATCCCGGTGTCTCGGCACAGTCTAATCATGTCCCTCCCGTGCGCGTTCTGCGGCCCGTGGTCGGCAGACGTCCGCTGTCCTACCCGCCCAGCCCGTGTGATGTCCCAAGCGGTCAGCGCGAGGGCGGGGTCACCCCCCTCGGCGTCGTGCCCCCCCCTGTCGTCCGCTTGGCCGGTGCGGGCGTTGAGGTCCCCCAAAACTAGCACCTCCCCCAGCTCCCTGTACTTGGCTATCCCTTGGGCGAGAGCCAGCATGTGGGCTTCCGCCGACAGGCTCCCGCCCTCCCGCTTCAGGTACGTGGAGGTGGGGGGGGGGAGGTAGACAGCGCACGCGTACACGTCCCTCCCCCCCTTGAGCCTAATCCTGAACCAAAGCATCCCCAGCGCTGGGGTGTCTTCCACCACCTTGACGTGGCTCGCGATCGTGGAGCGCACATGAAGCGCCACCCCCCCGTGTTTAGCGGTGTATGGGCGTCGGCTGCATGCTAGGCACTTGAACCCCCTAATAGCCCCGGGGGCCTCGCCGGTATGCCCAGTTTCAGTGAATGCGATGATGTCCGTTGTGGCCCAGAGCCAGTTACTGACGTCGGCGCTCTGGTCTATGTGATAGTGTTGCCCTTTAACGTTCCACGTCATTACGCGTAACCCGATGCCGGGGCGTGGCCCGGCCGGCTGGGCCCGGCCCCGCCGTGCCCGGCCATCCCGGTGTGCTCCGCGTCGTGCATGGGGCCCATTGCCGCCACCGGGGGCGCCCCCAGCGCCCCCAGTGGCCCTGCCCCCCCCCTCGCCGACCCCATGCCCTGCTGCTGTTCCATTCCAGCATGCTGCTGCCCTACGCCAATGGGGTCCCATGCCGGCGGCCCAGTCATCACCTGATGCGGCGGCCCCGCCGCCAGTGGTGTCCCCCCCCCGCCCGTCCCCGCATGCTGGCCCCCCCCAGCCTGCTGGTGCTGCCACATGCCCATGTGTTGCGGCCCCCATGTTTGTGCCCCCGCCTGCTGATGTTGCTGCTGCAGCTGCTGCTGCATCCCCATTGCCATCTGGTGCTGCGTCTGCTGCTGCGCCTGCCCCATGCCCTCATGTGCCAGTGCTTGTGCCTGTGCCAGTGCCTGCCTGTGCCTTCTGTGCCTGTGCTGTGCCTGTGCCTGTGCCTGTGCCTGTGCCTGTGCCTGTGCCTGTGCCTGTGCCTGTGCCTGTGCCTGTGCCTGTGCCTGTGCCTGTGCCTGTGCCTGTGCCTGTGCCTGTGCCGTGCCTGTGCCTGTGCCTGTGCCTGTGCTTGCGCGCCATTGCCCATGTGCTGCTGCCTTGCGTTTGTGTGCTGCGGCACGCGCAATGCCTGCAGCCCTGCAGCCTGTTGCTGCTGCCCCATGCCCATCTGTTGCCCCGTGCCCGTTAGCTGTTGCAGCTGCTGCTGCAGATGGTGTATCTGAAGCTGCAGTGCTGCCGTCCCTGCCCCCTCTTGCATTGCCCCTGGCTGCCACATGCCCGGACCCATGCCCCAGGGATGCCCCCCACCTGCGGTCTGTGCCGTTGGTGTTGGTGCCTGCCCCCCTGGAACCCTGCTCCTAGCGGCGGCTGCCACATGCCCGACCCCGGCGGCTGCCACATGCCCGCCCCCGTGCCCCCAATCTGCCCCCCCGATGCCTGCTGCGCCCCGGGTGGTGGTGGTGTTAGTGCATGCCCCCCCTGGTACCCCGTTCTTGCCTGCTGCGCCACCCTCAGCAGCTGCAACCTGCCCGGATCCGTGACCACCGCCTGGCCCCCCCCTGCCTGCTGCGCCCCTGTTGGTGGCAGTGTCAGTGCCTGTCCCCCGTGGTGCCCCGGCCCGGCCGGCCGCGGCAGCGCCGCTCCCGGCAGCTGCCCCATGTCCGGCCCCGTGTCCACTGGCTGTCCCCCCCCGGCATGCTGCGCCCCTGGTGGTGGTGGTGGTGGGTATTCTCCCCCGCCCTGCTGCGCCGGCTCCCGCGGCGGCAGCACCCCGCCCGCGAGCACCTGCTTGTCATCAACCCACAGGCAACCCCTGGCAGAGCGCACCTTCCTCCCCTCCTGCATCGCCTGCGCGAACAGCGCCTTCAGCGGCAGCCACGCCTGCTGCTGCGCAGGCGTCCGCTCCACGCTGATGCTGACCCCCGCCGCGGACACCGCCGCGAGGCGGCTGTGCACCCAGCGCGCCAGCAGGGGGCTCGCCACCACAAACGCCGCCTTGGTGCCCTCCTGGCTGCTGGTCTCCCCTCCCTTCGGCCGCAGCACCCACGCGTCCTCAAACACCAGCGGCCCCGCGGCAGGTGGTGGCTTCCCCAGCAGCTCCGGCCGGATGAGCCACGTGTGCAGCTTGTCCGCGAGCTCGAGTGGTCTGTCGGTCACCCGTTGAGGGATGATGACCTTGAACATGCGGTTGCAGCGAGTCTCTCGCCGCTCTGCGATGATGGCGGCTCGCACGTTCCCAGTTGGGCCCATGCCGGCCGCCTGCCTGATCTCGTCCCGCAGAGCAGCCGTGTCCCTCTGCTGGGCTGCGGCGTGTGCACCGAGCTCGTCCTTGCTTGCCCTGCTGGCCAGGTCGCGGCTGTACTGCACCTGCCGCGCCTTGGTGTCCTCTCGCACGAGGGCCTCGTGGCCCGCCGTGCGCTCCTCCATGGCCGTGAGTCCTAGCCCCAGCCTGATCACCTCTGCATTCATGCGCCCGTACCCGCTGCCGAGCCCGCCAAGCGCCGTCTCGAGCCCAGACAGGCGTGTCTCCGTGGCTGCATGGTTGCGCCTGGCGTCCGCCCGCATGGCATCCGCTTGGCGCATGGCCACCTCGTGCATGGCCGCATGCTGCCGTGCAAGGGCACTCATGCCCTCCCCGCCTTGCATGCCCTCGTCATAGCCGCTGGGTGGCGCGAGCGGCTCGTCCTGATACAGGACCAGAGCGAGTGAGGGGGTGATGCCGGCAGCCCCTGTCGCTGCCCCCTCTCCATCCGCGTCCCCCTCCTCGCCGATGCCTGACGCCGCCGCCGGCCCCGCTGGCGCGATCCCGGCACTGGACGTGCCGGGGGCTGCGCGCTGGGGGGTCGCGGCGCTCCCCGTGGGGTGGGAGAGCGCCGTGATGGCGGCCCTCGTCGCTGTGTCCTCCGCCCTCGCTGCCTCTCCGCTGCCCGTTCGCTGCCCACCCGCTGTCCGCTCGTCGCCCGCTGTGCTAGTGGACCCGAGGGCTGTGATCATCGCGGTGTTCGATCTTAAAGTCCTGCCGCCCCGCGCCCCCGGCGGCGAGTGCGTCCTTCCCGTGATTAAGGAGACGTCGCCTATGTTTGCCATGAGAGTCGACATGAGACATGAGACATGAGACATGAGAGTCGACATGAGAGTCGACATGAGACATGAGACATGAGAGTCGACAAACTAGGTACCTAGTGATCCCCCCCCTCCTCCCGTGAGCGTGTGGTCACGGAGCTGGTCACGGTGGGTATGACAGCGGAGAGAGGAGGGGAGAGGAGGGGTTGGGGTTTGGGGGGGGAGTGGGGGGGGGAGTGGGAGGGAAGCGCTTTGCGAGCGATGCGTGTGTGCACGCGGGCGGGGCGACCCGCACTCCAGGCGCCTAGCTAGCTCTCCTGCTTGGCCGCGCGGCGTGTGCGCGTGCCCGTGTGCGGCGTGGGCGGCTCGGCAGCGGCCGCGGCGGCCCTCGGCGTGCGCGGCACTGGCGGCGCGCGCGCAGTGGTGGTACCCCGCAGCGGCGTCGCGCTCGACATGTCAGCGATCGGCTGCACGACGGCGCCCGCCTCGTGGTGGCCCCCACCGCCCGCCGCGCCCGTGCGCGCGGGGCTCGTGACTCCGTCGACCTCCACGCCGCGCCTGCTGGGCCTCGCTCTAGGCGGCGTCCCGCCGGCCCTCGCCGCCCGCGCCGTCCCCTTGGCCAGGGTGGCCACCCCCTCTCCGGCCTCGGACGCCCCCCCTCCTGCTGCTGCCACCGCCACGCCGCCGCTCCCCTGCACCTCCGCGCCGGGGTGCCCTACTCCTCCTCCCCGGGCGCCCGCCCCGCTGCCCCCTGCGAGCGCGCTCGACGCGCGCTGCACTCGCAGCTTGAGTCGCGAGTAGATCGCAAAGCCGAGGACGGAGACCGCGTAGCCGCCCATCTGCGCGGCAGTCACCGTCTCGCTGTGAGCGGCGACGCCGTACCTGCGAGTGCGTGTGCGTGTGTGTGCACGCGTGTGGTCGATTTTACAAAGGCGTCCGTCGGACGCCTTTGATGGCGCATTAGACCCGTGTGTGTGTGTGTGTGTGTGTGTGTGTGTGTGCGTGTGTGTGCACGCGTGTGTGTGTGTGTGTGCTTTGTCTGTGTGATGCGTGCGTGTGTGCGCGCATGGTGCGTGTGTGTATGTTCAGGAGGGAGGGGCGCCTTGGGGTTGGAGTCTGGGGCGGAGGTCTTCCAGCGCGGCTGACACTGCCTTACTGTGCGCGGCGACGCCACACCTGCGAGTTTGTGTGTGTGCGTGCGCGCGTGTGTGTATCAGTGGTCCCGCTCAGGATCTTGGGACAACGATGTCTCAACCCGGGCCTTCCCGGGACTTCCGCAGTCTTAACCCGCCGGAGGCGATATTTTGCGAAATTGTGAAAATTGCAATTTTCACACTTCTGGGGTCGAAATTTGCGCAATTTCAATCTGCGGCGCCAGGCCTTATCGGCTACCCTCAACCCGCTGTTGCAGGTTTGCGGGTTGCGGGTTGGCTACCGGAAACACTGGTGTGTATGCTGCGTGTGTGTTTGTGTGTTTGTGCTTAGTGTGTGTGCGTGTATCTGTGCATGCGTGCATGTGTTCGTGGTTGGGGGAGGGGTGGATCCTGGGGATGAGGGCTTGCTTCCAGCCATCTGCGTGGCAGAGGCCGTCTCGCTGTGTGCCTGTGGGGTGTGCATGCGAGCGTGCGCAAGTGTGTGCGTGCGTGCGTGTGTGTGTGTGTGTGTGTGTGTATCACCCCACGCACACCGCACACACCCCACTTGTCCCACTGTTTTACAGTGAGAAGGGGCTCTAGGAGTCGCAAGCCCCCCCTCCCCCCCCAGTAGCCCTTCATGTCTGTGCCCCTCTGCTGGGCGTAGGCTCTACAGTGGCGTTGAGGGACTGTCCGCGCCCTCTGTCTGGGGTGGGACCCAAGTGTGTGCTCCCACAGGGCCTGTCAACTCTTATGATCGGGAGAGTCGCCACTTAAGAGAGGCGTAAGGACAGTCTTTAAGTGCAAAGCAGGGGCACTTTGACACCCAACACAGCACCAGCATTGTGTGCTACACCAGGTCGCCAATGGCTGGACAGCCGCGGCGCAGGTGGGTGGGTTATACGAGGTTCTGCAAAAGGCAGAACCTGATAAAGCTGTGCTAATGAAACGAGAGTTTTCCTTTGTACGAATCCAGGATGAGGGCAAAGGGGAGAGAGCTGGTTAAGAGAGCTCTGAAAGAACACACTTTTGAGCTAAAGCTTCATACACAAACCCAATTGTTCTACTTCATTACAATACGTTAAAAATTAAAGCAACGTGTGAAATCTGACTATGTGCGCATGTGCGCGTGTGTATGATGTGTATGATGCGTGTGTGTGTGTGTGTTCAGGAGGGGCAGGCGCTCTTGGGCTCGCGGTACGTCCGACCGGGCTGCGTCCGCCGTCGGCGCGGCCATCGCCGTTCATGTGCGTGCACGTATGGGGGCATCACACACGCACACGCCCCCCCCCCCTCGCCACGCACACACGCACCACCACCATCACACACACATGCGCAGAAAACGTCCGCCCCTCTCTCTCTTTCCCTCTAACCACACTCGCCTTTCCTACCCCTCTCCCCTCTCTTCCCTCGCTCTCTCTCCCTCTCCCTCTCCACAGCGAAATTGCTGTGCCTCTCCCTCTCCCCTCCCCATCTCTTCCCCCTCTCCCCCTCACCGCGACATTCTTGAGGCAGACCGCGAACATTATCGTTCATGTGTGTGTGTGTGTGTGCATGCCATCACGCACGCACGTCCCCCCCCCACACGTTCCTCCCCCCCCACACACACACGTGTCTCTCCGCCTCCCTCTTCCCCCTCACCCCACGACCGTGACGTTCTTGAGGCAGCCCGCAAACATCATCGGTCATGTGTGCGTGTGTGTGTGTGTGTGTGCATGCCATTACGCACGCACGTCCCACACACACACGTTCCCCACCCAGGTCCCCCACAAGCGCCTCTCCCTCCCCCTTCCCCCTCTCCCCCTCACCACACGACCGCGACGTTCTTGAGGCAGCCCGCAACCTTGAACGTGACCGACGACGTGTTCTGGATCGCGAAGAAGCACGACAGGTTAACGAGAAACGACATCGTGAATGAGAAGAAGAAGAGCGTCGGCGACGCGGCGAGCTGCATTTCGCAAAGGATTGGGAGGGTGTGGTGGTGGTTGTGTGTGTGTGTGGGGGGGGGCGGTTGAGAGAGCGATTGGCTAGTAAGGACATCGTGAACGAGAAGAAGAAAAGCTGCGCTGCGTCGCCAGCGCTGCGAGCTGCAAACGTTTTTTGTGGGTTTGGGGAGGGGACGTGGTAGGGTTGAAAGGGAGCAACATCGTGAATGAGAAGAAGAACAGCGCCGGCGACGCGACAAGCTGCGTTTGGCACAGGTTTGGGAGGGGGGGTTGGTTGGTTGAGAGGGCGATTGGCTAGGCAGGACATCGAGAGCGAGAAGAAGAAAAGCCGCGCCGCATTGCCGGCGCTGCGAGCTGCCCACGGGTATTGTGGGTTTGGGGAGGAGTTGTGGTGGGATTGAAAGGGAGCGACATCGTGAATGAGAAGAAGAACAGCGCCGGCAACGCGACGAGCTGCGTTTCACACAAATTTGGGAGTGTGTGTGTGTGGGGGGGGGGGGGTTGAGAGGGAGGTTGGCGACGGTGTTTTGGTTAGCCAACAACCCGCAACCCGACAAAGTGCATTTTCAGGTTGAGATTGGCCGACTTGGGAAGGCACGTCGGGTTGAGATCGGGGAATGAGCCGTGACGTCCGGGTTGAGCCATCGTTTCCCGGAGATCCTTAGCAGAATCACTGGTTTGCGAGGAAGGCCATTGTGAACGAGAAGAGGAAAGGGGGCAGCAGCGAGGGCGCACAGGATGCACCACGCAGCAACGAGGCGATCGCTCACAAGCTGCGCACAATTTTGTTCTTGTTTCACGCACACTCCCTCGCTCTCTCCCTCCGCACCTGCACCCATGCAGCGCTCCCTGGTACGATGTCCTCCCACAGTACGGAGCCCAGCAGCAGCAGCAGCAGCAGCAGCAGCAGCAGGAGCAGCACACACACACACATACACACACACCTGCACCCATCCAAAGCTCCCTGGTACCATGTCCCCCCACGACACGAAGACCAGCAGCAGTAGCAGCAGCAGCAGCACACACACACACACACACACACACCTGCACCCATCCAGCGCTCCCTGGTACCATATCCTCCCAGAGAACGGAGCCCAGCAGCAGCAGCACCGCGGTCGGGCCCCCGACGTACACAAGGGCCTCAGCGCTGTTGAACCTGCGCGTACGTGCGCGTGTGCGGCAGTTAGAGAGAGAGAGAGAGAAAGAGAGAGAGAGAGAGAGAGAGGCAGAGGGAGAGAGCAAGGGAGAGAGAGAGAGAGGGAGAGAGAGGGAGAGAGAGGGAGAAACAGCCGCATACCCACGAGGGTCTCGGCGCCGTTGAACCTGTGCGCGTATGTGCGCATAACACACAGCAGACACACACACACACATTCACACACACACACAGCACACACACACACACGCCCACACGCATACACACACACACGCACCTATGCGTGCTGCCCAGCAGCACACCCACTATCTTTCAGACACACGCAACAACACAGCACAGGTGCTGAGTCTCTGCGTCGTTCTCTCTCGTTCTCTCCTGGACACGTACGCACGCACACACACACACACACACACGCACCTTTGCGTGCTGCCCAGCAGCACCTCGGCTCCCACCACACGTGCCGCCTCCACACCCACACACCCACACCCACACGCACCTCTGCGTGCTGCCCAGCAGCACCTCGGCTCCCACCACACGTGCCGCCTCCACACCCACACACCCACACACACGCACACACACACACCTCTGCGTGCTGCCCAGCAGCACCTCGGCTCCCACCACACGTGCCGCCTCCACACACACACACACACACACACGCACACACGCACACACACGCACCTCTGCGTGCTGCCCAGCAGCACCTCGGCTCCCATCACACATGCCGCCTCCACACACACACACACACACGCCCATACACCCCCACACACGCACACACACACGCACCTCTGTGTGCTGCCCAGCAGCACCTCGGCTCCCACCACCCGCGCCGCCTCCACACACACACACACACACACACCTCTGTGTGCTGCCCAGCAGCACCTCGGCTCCCACCACCCGCGCCGCCTCTGCTATGCTTGACGCGCCAAACGCGAGCAGGCCCCATATAGAGAACGCCGGGGTGCCGCTCTCGACAAGGATTGCGCTGCGTGTGCATGTGTGGGCGCGTGTGTGTGTTTTGTGTGTGTTTTGTGTGTGTGTGTGTGTGTGTGTGCATGCACGTGTGTGTGCGTGCGTGTGTGTGTGTGTGTGTGTGCGTTTGTGTGCACGTGTGTGTGTGTGTGTATGTGTGTGTGCGTTGGGTGAGAGGGGACTTGATGGGGAAAGGGGGCGCATCATCAGAAAGTTTGAGCGAGAAGTCCCCACACAGAGACCGTAGGTATTGCCGCTCTCGACAGGGACGGCGCTGCGTATGTTGGCGTGTGTTTGTTGGGGGGGGGGGGGTTAACCAGGTCAGTACCACAACTATAAGTACATGGTGTTGGCAAAACATTTGAAGGTGGCATCGAAAAGCCCTGGTTTTCAGCTATCTTCCGACACCTTCATCATGAGAAACGACCCAGAATTGAATACGCAGCAGGGGCTCAAACGTTTACTTGGATTAATTCACCCCGCTTCCTTGTACGTGGAAAGGGCAGACGCGCACAGGCCGATCAGGCAAGATCCCGTCAGATCAGTTGAAGTCATGGCTGTGGCTGCTCGTGCAGCAGTGGGAGCGGTGGGAGCGGTGATGGATTTTACAGTCGTGCGTGACGCGCCTACCGGCTAGCGTATTTGACCTTGCTCGGCGTATAACGCCCGAGCGCTACAGACGGGTGGCTGGCTACTGGTAGTGGGGGGCTAGTGGGTCGGGGCTGGACCTAGACAGGGCACACGGCCCCCAGATCTGACTCCTCGTCGTGGGGACACGGCCGAGGTTCACAAGCCCGAGGAAGGCCTCCCCTAGACCTTCACCGTAGCGGCAGCAGAGGCTACTGATCATTGTGTATCAGAAGGTGGCAGCGGTGGTAGTGGAGTGGCCGCTGCTGCTGTTAGTGATGATCATTGCAATAGGGACAACAAGGTCAGTCGTGGCTGTTGAGAGCACCACTCACTCACCGACGTTCACATCTCATCTCATCTCAGATGAAATCCCAAATCATATCAAATCTCATGTCAATCCTCATATCATATGAAAGCTCAAATCAGATCATCAAGTGGGTAGGGAGTGTGAGCGCAGTGGCCGCTGCTGCTGTCAGTGGTCCTTGGGAAGGATTTTAGCAATTAACGACGGTTCCGCTTTTCCCCGGATTTTTCCCGGCACAATTGTTTTCCCCTGCTTTTTCCTGGCACAATAAATTTTTTTCCCGAGCGGAAAAGTGGAAAAGTGGAATAGCCTACAAAGCAATTAGTAATAAAAGAATCTGCTCAGATTCCGCTCCGAGCGGTATACTGCCATAGCAAGGATCACTGGCTGCTGTCAGTGATGCTTCACACAAAGGACAACGCACCCCCCCCCCCCAACAACAACAGTAGCAACAAAACACAAAAAACACGTAGCGTTATTCATCCTCATTGGGAGCGGCGATCCGCGCATTGTCGGTAGGTCCTGCTTGCACTCTCTGATGACGAACCCCCAACACAGTCCCTACCGCAATGAGCCATAACTGAAAGCAGTGGTCACAGCGTTCCTGCTCCTATGACACACATGATGTGGCCTGACAGTTGAATATCGATGAGTGAGTGGTGCCCTGCCACAGCCATGCCAACAGACTGTCAGATCGACCATCAGCCCTGTCAACAGCCACAACTGACCGTGTCGTCCCGACTGCGATGAGCATGAGTGGCAGCAGCAGCGGCCACTGCACCCCTACTCCGTGCCAGCCAGCTTGGGCGTGTGTTCCGACAGGCATCCCAAGTGTGGGCCTTCGTACTAGTTCATACTGCCCACACCACGATCTCCACAACTAGGCACGGCCTCTGTGGCTGATCGTCACTTATCGTGTAAGACTTATCATCATCACATCAGCGTGAGTGATTGGCGCGTGTGTGCAGGCTGCCCTGCCGCGAGCAATCAAACAGACCCTTTGTGTAATTGACCAACACCACGACCTGGCAGTGCCGACTGCAATGAGAATGAGTGATAGCAGCCGCGGCCACTGCACGCCTACTCCGTGCCAGCCAGCTTGGGCGTTGGTGATGAGCGCGTGTGGACAGGCTGCCCTGTCACGAGCACTCAAACAGACACTGAAATTGATCAACACCGCCCTACCACATTCCACCTGACGCGGCGCCTCAGGCGGCGCATTTACTGGCGTGGATCAGGCGCCCCTCAGGCGTCATCCTGACCGCCTCTGGCGGCATCCCGACCGCCTCAGGCGCCACCCCGACCGCCTCAGGTGCGCCTCAGGTGTCATCCCTCGCCTCAGGCGCCACCCCGACCGCCTTAGCCGCCCACCACCGCCTGAGGCGCACACCCGACCGCCACAGGCGTTATGACCACATTCACTTGCGCGGATCAGACGATAGGGCTGTGGCAGGGCCACTGACCTGGTCGTCCCTACTGCGATGAGCATGACCGACAGCAGCAGCGGCCACTGCACGCGCTCCAGCCCCGCCAGCACGCACAGCAGGAGCGTGAGCGCGGGTGTGAACGACTTGAGGATCTGCGGGAGCGGTGTGTGGGCGTGTGTGTGGGGGAGTGTGGGCGTGTGTGTGCACGTGTGTGTGTGCACATGTGTGTGTGAGTGCGCATGTCTGTGAGGGTCACCGGCCACCGGTACCAGTTGACGTTGACGGCGGCGCGTTGACGTAAGCGGCAAACAAAAACATGTTGGCTCAGCCAACGGTGACACAGATGTGCTCAGATCGTGGATCCAAGCATGCCACCGAGTTTTGAGGGTGGGCTTGCATGGGGAACCACACGAGGAGGGCTCCCAAGGCCACGAACAAGACCCACCCTCAAGGCCAATTATGCTCATGACACAGATGTGCGCAGGGAGGGGAGTGTGTGCGTGTGTGTGTGCATGTGCATGTGTGTGCGTGTGTGTGCACGTGTGTGTGTGCGCATGTGTGTGTGAGTGCGCATGTCTGTGAGGGTCACCGGCCACCGGTGCCAGTTGACGTTGACGGCGGCGCGTTGACGTAAGCGGCAAACAAAAACATGTTGGCTCAGCCAACGGTGACACAGATGTGCTCAGATCGTGGATCCAAGCATGCCACCGAGTTTTGAGGGTGGGCTTGCATGGGGAACCACACGAGGAGGGCTCCCAAGGCCACGAACAAGACCCACCCTCAAGGCCAATTATGCTCATGACACAGATGTGCGCAGGGAGGGGAGTGTGTGCGTGTGTGTGTGTGCATGTGCATGTGTGTGCGTGTGTGTGCACGTGTGTGTGTGCGCATGTGTGTGTGAGTGCGCATGTCTGTGAGGGTCACCGGCCACCGGTGCCAGTTGACGTTGACGGCGGCGCGTTGACGTAAGCGGCAAACAAAAACATGTTGGCTCAGCCAACGGTGACACAGATGTGCTCAGATCGTGGATCCAAGCATGCCACCGAGTTTTGAGGGTGGGCTTGCATGGGGAACCACACGAGGAGGGCTCCCAAGGCCACAAACAAGACCCACCCTCAAGGCCAATTATGCTCATGACAAGCTCGACGTGTGGTCGATGTTACAGACCATCGGACGCCTTTGATGGCGCATTAGACCCTAGGACAGAGGCCGGCCGGCAGCTGTCAAAATTAGACCCCTGGCATGCCATCTGCCACCATGATTGGTGATTGCTGGATGGACGTGTGTGCGCGTCGGGGTGTGCGGGCGCTCCCTGGGCCCTGCCAGGGGTATCTGCTGCACTCCCAATGTTGCCGACAGGTACAAGCTGTTGCCGGATGACATGGAGAGGCACACACGCACATTCCCCCCCTCATACACACTCTCTCACGCATACGCGTGCGCCACAAGCAACCGCCTTGATGGATGTCTCTCTCTCTCTCTCTCTCTCTCACACACACACACACACACACACACACATTTAGGAACAAGACCGACAGGTAGAGGCGTGCTGCTGCCGAACCGCACGCACACGCAAAACACAAACCACTTCGATAGCCTGTGACCCTACCTTTCCCTCTCTCTATCTCTCTCTTTCCCTTGCCCTTCCTTCCATCTCTCTCTCACACACACCTGAATGAACGAGACCGACAGGTAGAGATACGCGCTGTTGCCAAAGAACATCGAGAGCGCGGAGCTCGCAACAATCGGCATGACCTTGGTGACCACAAACCTGCGGTGCACACGGTGTGTGTGTGTGTGTGTGTGTGTGTTTTATGTGTGTGTATGTGTTTATGTGTGTGTGTGTGTGTGTGTCGTGGGAGGGTCACGCTGCATAGCAGGCACTGCCGCGGTGCAGATGTGCAAAATCATGCGGTGTGCGTGCACGCACGCGTGTGTGTGTGTGTGTGTGTGTGTGTGTGTGTGTGTGTGTGTGTGTTTTGCGCGCGCATGGCTGCCGGCAGGGGGGGGGGGGGGGGGAGAGGCACGGCCACACGTCACCCACTCTGCGCCTGGCTTGCGACACGCGGCGAGGACAGGGGTGCACAGCGGGATAGGGATCCACACACTGCGTGTGTGGCCTCACTTTGAATCTGGCAGCTTGCGCAGCGGCAGTGACCCGGAGTACACGAGTGCGAGCCCACCCAGGAACGAGAACAGCTGGCCCATGCCCGTCACGAAGAAAGGCTTGGCAAAGCCCATGCGGTACAGGTCCTTGTTCAGGATGATGAGCGCCGAGGAGAAGAGGCACCACAGGAAGGTGGCGAGGGTGCCGAGCATCACGCTTGACATCTGAATGGGGCATGAGGTTGCATGGTGTTGCAACCATGGGCATGGTTGCATGGTTGCATGGTTGCATGGTTACATGCATGGCATGGTTGCGTGAACCCCGTTGCTGTGGCACCCCCAAGAGCGTACCGCGGCGCTCCGTGCCTTGACCGTCATGATGCTGTCTGCTAACCGTCGTTAACCGCTGCTAACGACCTCCGACTTCGGCTATCTCTCTCCTCCCCGGTCGCAATTAATCCTTGCGAGCGCGCATGGATCACAAAGGTCTTCTGAGGCGCACTCCTTTGGCGTGAGGCGTGAGGCGCACTCCTTTGGCGTGCTCGTAGATCTCGTTGACTGTCTGCTCGACGCTAACGACGCTTAAAAAGGTCACCGGTGCTGAACGACCGAATGTTGGTGTCACAGTGGGGGGCACAATGCTTTCGGCTCTAGCTTGGGGAGGTGTGGCGTGTGACCCCTGCTCCCAACTTTTCGGTCTCCTGTCCCCTTCCTGTTGCCTTGTATTTGAGTGATGCTCTGCGCGCACCACCATCCTTCGTGGCCTAGACACTTCAGGGGGGCAACCACCACCCCTGGAGGGGCTCGCACACACACACGCACACACGCGCGCGGTGGTGCACACAGTGATGACCTCCCAGGGCCATCCGTGCGCCCCATCAACGTGTCCCTGGACATGGGGCGGCCTATCCTGTCGAGTGAGTGCGTGCTAGGCACACGCACAACGCATGCAGGTGCACTGGAGGCACGCGACACATGCACGCACACCACACACACCATGCGCACGCATGCAGGCCCAGCGCCGGTGCTGACCTCGGTGGAGCGCTCCCGACTGGACACCCGCCCCGAAACAGAGTTATACTCGCCAGTGATGGTGCACCACACGGACGATGTGTTCCGCCGGCGCCTGAGAGGTAGGTCGCACGCCCACCACCACCACCGCACACACACCACCACACGCACACGACCAACTAACCAAACAACCAACCATATACCCCATGCGGTCAGACTGGCAGCGTCAGGTGCTGCCGCCAAGTGCGCGCAACCTGTGCTCCTCAATTGCGTCGCACCCACCCATACACCCCCCACCCCTGCCACCCTTCCACCTTGCACACACACCACACACACACACACACACCACACACACACACACACACACAAAACACCACACACACACACACACACACACACACACGCACCAACACACACACACACACACGCGCGCACTCCCATGCAGACCTGTACCGCCAGGTGCTGCCGCCCGGCGCGCGCGTGCTCGACCTGTGCTCCTCCTTTGCATCACACCTCCCTCCGGCCGACGACCTGTGCCTCGGACCAGTGACTGGCCTAGGTGGGTGCAACTGGGCGGGTGGGGGCGCCGTGGTCAAGTACTTGACTAACTAGTTAGCCTTGGAACAGCGACTAGGCTAGGCTCCGTGCGTGCATCACCCGCCGCTTGCCCCAGTGCTTCCACTGAGGCTAGGAGGTGACTACTCGGCCCTACCACAGCCGCTTCGTCTGATCCGCGCAAGTGAATGCGGTCATAACGCCTGAGGCGTTCGGGGGTGCGCCTCAGGCGGTGTTGGGCGGTCGGGGTGGCGCCTGAGGCTGTCGGGATGACGCCTAAGGCGGCACCTGAGGCGATCAGGGGTGTGCCTCAGGCGGCGCCTCAGGCGGTCGGCACGCCTGAGGCGCCGCCTGATCCGAGCAATTGAATGCGCCGCCTGAGGCGCCGCCTCGGGCGTTAGGAATGTGGCAGGGCGGCATCACCCGTGACTGGGCTAGGTGGGTGCACCGCCGACCGACGATCTGCGCCTTGGAGCAGTGGCTTGTGGGTGCACCGTAGGAAGGGTAGCCTCGGAGCTGTGACTGGGATAGATAGGTGAACATCACGCACACCCACGCGCTTCCGCTCCCCCACCCTACCACATTCCCAACGCCGGAGGCGGCGACTCAGGCGGCGCCTTCACCTGCGCGGATCAGGCGGCGCCTCAAGCGCTCCGACCGCCTAAGGCGCCGCCTGAGGTGCACCCCCGATTGCCTCAGGCGCCGCCTTACGCGTCATCCCGACCGCCTCAGGCGCCACCCCGACTGCCTTAGGCGCCCACTGCTGCCTCAGGCGCACCCCGACTGCCTCAGGCATTATGCCGGCCTTCACTTGCACGCCTCAGACGTTGGGATAGTGGTAGTGGGCCACACCCCCAAGGCTCTGTGAAGCTGGCGGCCAACGACCAGATCGACACAGCGGTCCCAACCTCAACCCCACGCACACCCGCACTCACCCACGCGCTCCCACACACACCCACACACGCACACCCATACAGCACACACCCAGGGCTCAGTGAAGCAGAGAGATGACGGCCAACGACCGGCTCAAAACAGTCTTCCCAAACTGACGCCCACGCACACCCACACTCGCCCACGGGCTCCCACCCATACCCACACACGCACATCCACACAGCACACCCCCAAGGCCCAGTGAATCCAAGATGACGGCCAACGACCGGCCGGCTCGACACAGCGGTCTCAAACTCACGCGCCCACGCACACCCACACTCGCCCACGCGCTCCCACACACACCCGCACACGCATATCCACACAGCACACCCCCAGGGCTCAGTGAAGCAGAGACGGCGGCCAACGACCGGCCGGCTCGACGCAGCCGTCCCAAACTCACGCCCATGCACACCCACACTCACGCGCTCCCACACACACCCGCACACGCACATCCATACAGCACACCCCCAGGGCCCAGTGAAGCAGAGATGGCGGCAGTCCAAACACACGCCGGCGCAGAGCAGTGATTCCCCTGCGAGCCGTATACCGCTCCGAGCCGGATTTCCCATTTCCTAGAAAACCACCACACACTTGATGGAAGAGGGCGTGGAGCGGCACGTTGGAAAGCTTTTGCCGAGAGCAGCCCAACGGCATGCGTTGCATGAATACCCGCTGTGTATTGTGCCTGGTATGAGCGGTCAAAGTTGCTGTAGCCGGCAAAAAACTGATTACTAAAATCCATTCCAGGGACGACTGGCGTAGATCCATGCGCACCCATTCCCACTCCCACTCCCCCACCCCCCCAGGACTCAATGAAGCTGAAATGGCGGCTAACTTTTGTTTTCCAGAGACCAACTTGACTTAGGTTGACACAGCCGTCACACGCGCCCCAAACGCAGCCACTCCCACGTACTCCCACCCCGACAGACACCCACAGGGCTCAATGAAGTTGAGATGGCGGCCAACGCACGCTTCGATGCAGCCATCACACACACGCGCCCCAAACGCGCAGCCACACCCACGCACCCCCACTCACGCTCCCCCCACACACAGGGCTCAATGAAGCTGAGATGGCAGGCAACGACCGTCTCGACACAGTCGGCACACACACGTGCCCCAAACGCGCAGCCACACCCACACGCCCCCACTCACGCACCCCCCCCCACACAGGGCTCAATGAAGCTGAGATGGCAGGCAAAGACCGTCTCGACACAGTCGGCACACACACGTGCCCCAAACGCGCAGCCACGCCCACGCACTCCCACTCCCACACCCACCCACAGGGCTCAATAAAGTTGAGATGGCGGCCAACGCACGCCTCGATGCAGCCGTCACACACACGCGCCCCAAACGCGCGGCCGCACACACGCACTCCCACTCCAACTCAAACTCCCACTCCCACTCCCACTCCCACTCCCACTCCGACTCCCACTCCCACTCCCACTCCCACTCCCGCTCCCACTCCCACTCCCACACGAACCCCCAGGGCTCAATGAAGCTGAGATGACAGCCAACAAACGACTCGATGCATTCGTCACACACGATCTGAACGCGCAGCCGCGTCTGCCGTTTGGGGACGGGTCGTTCGACGCGGTGCTTTGGTGCTGCGGGATCCAATACCTTCAGGTGCGTGCGTGTGTGTGTGTGTGTGTGTGTGTGTGTGTGTGTATGCATGTGTGCGTGTGTGTGTGCAGGCACTGGATGACATAGCAGCACAGCAGCATGGCAGCACGGCAGCACAGCAGCACAGCAGCACAGCAGCGGCACACACGCTGCGCACACACATGCACACGCGCGCGCACACACACACACAGGCACTGGATGCCAGAGCAGCACCGCAGCACAGCAGCACAGCAGCACAGCAGCACAACAGCAGTGGCGTGCACACACACACACACACACACACACACACACACGTCCACACACACACACACACGCACACACACACGCACACACGCACGCACTCAGTATCCCGAGGTCATCTCCGCTGAGGCATCGCGCGTGCTGTCTCCCGGGGGCTCTGTGCTCGTCTCCTTCTCCACACATTGCTATGCAGAGAAGGTAGGCGGTCTAAAACCCAAAATCTGCCTGAGCCCTGATGGTGATGATGGATTTGACAGTCTGTGTGACACCAGTAATGATGTATAAGACCTGTGTCGGCGATAGCGGCCGACACCTTAAAATCATTTTCAGTGGGAAACTGGCTGGCTAGCTGGTAGGACACTCGACACTCAACTCTCACCGCAATGCTGTCTCCCGGCTCTGGGCTCTTGCCCATCCCCACACACATGGAGGTGCGGCGGTGTGGGGTGTGGGGTGTGGGGTATGGACCGCGGCGCATGCGACAACTGCCTGCAGGCCCGACACACCACCAACTTCCCAGTGGTGCCGTTAGTGGTTGAGGCCTAGGAGGTGGGGGGGTAAATTATCAAGGGGGAAATCATCAATATTGGTTATGCAAGAGCTTCCCACAGCCACCATTCTGCGTGCACCCCTCGTTCCAGACTTATGTTGGCTGTAGAATGGGGCAGCCATACCCCGGGTCCCAGCCCAAGCGGCCCCTACCCCTCCTAGGCGACGTAGTGTGTCACTCCAGATCATTGTGGCCAGCATCCTCATGACACCCAGCAGTCCTGAGGAGCATTTCTTTGAGGAAACGCGTAAAAAAAAAACTGTCGATTATCTCACGTTTCCGGGCAAAATTCCCACGATTTCACCCCCGCAACCCCCGATTTAAGCCCGCGCAGGGCAACTTTGCCTTCCACACTTCAATGCCCCCCACCTCTCTGGCAGGTGTAAATCCGATCTTGACAATACATGCGCCAAGCAAGCCATGTCCCTCCAGGCTGATGGTCATGACCTGTGCGGGGTCAAAAATTACATCACTGTGCCCCTGCCCCTGCCCCTAATGAAACATACACGTGCCAACCGCACAAATCTCCGCACAAGTGCCCTCACCCTTCCACACACGCCCGCCAGGCGATCGCCGCGTGGCTGGAGAGGGACGACGTGCCCACACATGTGTGCCACACTTGCCCACACTTTTCCACACCGCCAACACACCACCACCCGCCACGCGACGTCCGGGTGGCTTGGGAGGGACGACCTGCCCAAACCTTGTTCCTGCACTTACCCACACCTGCCCACACCTGCCCACACCCATCCACACCCATCCACACCCGTCCACACCCGTCCACACCCATCCACACCCATCCACACACCCACACCCCCACCCACCGGGCAATCACCGAGTTTTGCAAACCCTGGCAGCCCCTTAACCGTTAACCCGTGACCCTTCCAGGCGATCGCCGGGTGACTAGAGAGGGACGGCACGCCCACACATTCCCCTACACTTTCCCAAACCCATCCACACTCAAGCCCGCCAGGCGCCAGGTGTCTAAGCCCTTAACTTAACACTCAACCCGTAACCGCGCCAGGAGATCGCTGGGTGCTCGAGAGGGACGCTCCTGACCAGACATTTTCCCACACAGTCCAACACACACGCCCGCCGGGCTGCCCGCAGGCGCCAAGTTGCCTCAACCCGTTACCCTTAACCCCAAACCCTTAACCCTAAACCCGTAACCCCACCAGGCGATCGCCGGGTGGCTGGAGAGGAACGCGGTCCCCACACATTTCCCCACACCGTCCAACACAAAAGCCCGCCAGACGCCAGCTTGCCTTAACCCTAAACCCTTAACCCTTAACCCGCTACCGCGGCTGGAGATTGCTGGGTGGCTCGAGAGGGACGCCCTGACCACACATGTCCCCGCACTTCCCCATACCCATCCACATACAGGCGCCAGGTTGCCTAAACCCGAAACCCTGAACCTTTAACCCGCTACCGCGCCAGGAGATTGCTGGGTGGCTCGAAAGGGACGCTCCTGACCACACATTTGCCCACACCGTTCAACACACACGTCCGCCGGACTGCCCGTAGGCGCCAAGTTTCCTCAACTCGTTGCCCTAAACCCTGAACCCCTAACCCTAAACACGTTAACCCACCAGGCGATCGCCGGATGGCTGGAGAGGGATGACGCGGCGCGGCTCATGCTCGCACCCACATGTCCACACACAAGCACGCCAGACGCCAATTTGCCTACTACTAAACCCCTAACCCTAAACACGTTACCCCGCCAGGCGATCGCCGGGTGGCTGGAGAGGGACGACGCGGCGCGGCTCATGCTTGTGACCGACTTCCTGCGTGGCGCAGGCTTTGGGGGCGTGCACGCATGGGGGCGGTTGCCGCGCGCACAGGTGGGGGTTGGGTGACTGGCTCGGCCTTAGCACACTAATTGAAACCACACTCACTGTCAGATGCTGTCAACAGCAACAACGTGTGTGGCTCCTATACATCGCACACACGTGGCTGTAACAGGTTGGGTGGTGACGCGCGCGCATGGATGCAGCCGTTTTGCGCTGCGTGCACTGCCCCCGCTGTTCCTCAGCTATCCCGGGAGCCTGGGGCATGGATGCCGGGAAGTTTCTTCAGGGCGCGGGTTTTGGAGGCGTGCACGCGTTGGCAGGCAGCCGGCTGGTGGCTACCGCCCCTCACAAGTAATTGTCAGGCCCAGAACTGGACTTGGGTCTAGGCAGTGGTACTAGGACTAGAAGGTGGTCTTCGCTGGAAAGCCGATGTTTCTATAACTGTTACTGCACGCGTAGGACGGCCGCCGCGGGCGCAGGTGTGTGAACCGCACGTGTCCCTTTTGTGCCAGGCCATCTCGTTTACAGTTTGCAGCTGACAGTACGCACCCTCGGGGTGTTGAATTGAGGGAGCTGCCTAACAAGGCTGGCTGCCATGAGGGCCGTCCCGTGTGAATATGGGGTGGTGGGGTCGTGGGGCGCCGTGGCAACGTGTATGGTCTGGGCGCACATGCACATGCACACGCACACGCACACGCACACGCACACGCACACGCACACGCACACGCACACACACACACACAAACACACGCACACACACACACACACACACACACGTGGGAAAACACGCGCGGCGCAGGCACGCTCGGCGTTTGCCAGCGGTGGCGGCAGAGACGCGGGTGCGGGTGCGGGCGCAGACGCATTCTACGCCGTCGCCGCGACGAGGCCGGCTGCAGCCACAGTGTCAGCGCCATCGCCATCGTCAGCGGGGGCAGGCGCGCGCGGCGGCGGCGGCGCGCGAGAGCAAGAGCGCGACCCCGCCTCGCTCGCAGCGCGCTACGTGGCCCCCGCGCTGAGAGAAATCGAGCTGCTCGGCGGGGAGGAGGCTGGGCCAGGCACAGATGAAGCGGCGACGGCAGTGGCGTCAGGGACAGGGGGCAGCGACAGCGGCGGTGTCGTCGCGCGCGGAGACGGGCCGTCGGGACTGCTCCAACAGCCAGTGCCATCGGCAGCGTGGAGGGAGGGCAGTGGCGGCGATGCCGTCGACGCTGGCGTGCGCCCCGAGACGCTCGAGGTGGGTCCGTCCACACTCCTGACACTCCCCACCAGGTGCCTACTGGACAGGCACCCGCGTAAGGACACCTGTCGTGGCCCGTGCGTGGAAATGGTTTTGGGCCGCGGGCAGCTGTCTTGTGACACACTTTTCAGTAGAAAGTGTCGACGTGACACCCACCCACCCCCTGCTCCCCACACAAGTGGCGTCCACAGCACGCGCAGGTTTGTGGGACCACACAATCTTCTCACTCCCCAAACAGTACTCCCCAAACAGTACCACACAGTTTCCAGCAGAGCCATTTTGTTATCCTAGTCCCACCGCTTAAACCCGAGTCCAATTCTGACCCTGGCAATCACCACACATGACCTCCAGCGCTGGGAGGCCGCGTACCGCGAGATGGCAGCCGAAGCGTCGTCGCTCGGGATCCCCGTGTCATGCATCCCGCAGCTACCTCGCGGAGCGGGCGCGGCGCAGATACGGGAAGCGCGCGACCACCTGCAGGTGTGTGCGAGCTTGCGTGCGTGCGCGTCTGTGTATGTGTGTGTGAGTGGGTGTGCGTGTGGGTGTGGGTGCGCACGTGTGTGTGCGTGTGTGTGTGTGTGTGTGTGTGTGTGCGTGTAGGCACCAGGGGCCCCTGGTACGCCCTGGCTGTGCCGTGCCGCTTGCCCGACTCACCGCCACTCCGTGCTCGCAGGCCATGATTGGATCGTTCCTGTCGTCGGGGCTGTAGATGGCGGTGTCGCAGGGCTCCATGGATCCCAGCCCACCAGGGGCCAGCAGAGGAGCTGCCTCCATGCAGAGGCGCCTGCAGGCGGGCGCCTGCAGGCAGGCAGCTGCATCTGTGCATGTGCCTTTGCCTGCATCTCGACACTTCACCTGGGTGTGCCTGAAAACACAGGCGCACACATCTTTGTGTGCGTCTGCTTCTGCTGACCCTGCTGCTGCTGAGATATTGGTAGGCTGGCGCGCTGCGTGGCCTTGCGGGCTCTACTAGTAGAGCTCCCCTAGACGTGCAGTCTAGGCCTTAACTCACGCCCAGGGGTCCTCTGGGCGCATACGTGTAAAAACTGTAAAGACTGCTGCTGCTGAGCCTGTTGTTTCTGCACCTTTGTCCGGGCGTCGGGCTTTCTGGGGGCGCGCCCTGGGGTGGACAGCGCAGCAGCACAGCATTGTAGTAGAGAGCTAGATGGCAGCTCAAGACAGGGTTCGATGGGGCCGATGGGGCATGCAAACCGCCACTAAGTGTGGGGGGGAAGGTGACACAGGACATGCGCTTTGGCCTGCGCCGCGGTGTCGCGGCGAATCTGCGCCCTACCGTTGTGTCAGGGGGAGGGAGGGGGGGCAAAACTGGGGCAAGAACACAGCTGCAGCCGTGTACAAACAACGATAGGAGGTGTACGCAGTGATGACTCAAGTCTTGGCAGTAAAACGCTCTTCGCCTGCCTGGCCGCAACTGGTGTATGCGTGTGTGTTGGGCATAGGACACAACCAGCAACACAGTGGACCACTTAAACCCCTCCCCGCGCGCTGGCAAGCCGCCGCACTGCATAGGTTGGAGCCGGGGCAGGTTCATAGCCAGAGGTAGAGCAGCAACGACAGGCATGTGACACCAGCAGACACACCACGATATGACACTCTCCCCTTATGCTTCAGCGCATCTCCTCGGACACCGCAGCGTAGTCAATGAAATCAACCTCCTTGAACCTGGTTTGGACAGAGGGGCGGGCTGACGAGAGGCGGGGGTGGGTGGGGGGCTAAGTGGGAAGGGAATGGGAAGGGATGCCGGATAGCAGGATGGCGCAGGCCAGAGGCAGGCTATCAGCAAGAGAGTGCAGGCGAGTGGCACGAGGTCCTCTGGGAGGGGACGGGAGGCAGCCCGAACTTGTCGTCACCGATGTTCAACTCGCCGTCCATCGCCGCGAGCGTGAATGTTAGACGGAGGACCAGCTGCAGCGTGGTCAGCAGGAACTTGGACGAACCGCCTTCATCAACAGCTCACCCTTGAAAAAGAGCTGGGTTTCATGCAGAAATTCTGAAGCGTGTACCTGCCCGACTCGAGGTCCTGCGGGGGTCGGGGGCAAGGAGCGGCGGAAGGTGAGTGGCCGGCCCACTCTCGCCCACGTGCTTCGCGTGCAGGTCCCTGTCTTCCCTCCCCCCTCCTTCCGCCTCAGAAGTGCTGTGGGGCAGCTGTGGGGCGTGCGATCGACCTGGCCCTACATGCACATCCCTTCACCGTGGTGAGAAGAAGATGGTTTATAGGCGCGGGGGGGCTGCTGCAGTGGCGGGTCCTTGGATGCGCGCACCTTCAGGCTGGATAATCTGACACCTTGACTTGCTTGTAGTTCAGGCGCCCCAGTTCAGTCCCCCCAGCTTGTCGTTGTTAGCGCGTGGCCCACAAAAAGGAGGAAGGCATCAGCTGCGGCCGCTGGCTACTTACTGGGCCGCTTTGCCACCACCACATGGTACCCACCACCCGGGCGTATGTGTGCTTGGAGCTGCTGTGGATGTGCACGCTGCTGTTGCTCTGCACGCTCCAGAAGTTCAAGGGGGCGTCGCGCGTGGTCATCCCTGGTGACTCACCCCAGCACGGCGGTCGCAACCATCACGGAGGCAGCAGCACGCAGGAAGAGGAATTGGGGAGCAGGGCCTCATGTGGTGCACCACCACGTCCACTGAATGCACATGGCTTGTGCAAACAAAAGGCGTATGCACACAACCATGTGCATGCATGCCCGGCCGCATGCATGCTTGCACAACCATGCATGCTCGGCATGCACACTCCATGGGTCCCCAGGCCCGGGCGCCCTGGCCGCCTCGCATCACTGTGTGTGCATGCAGTGCCATGCCCACTGTGTGCCAATCTCCGAGATGGATGCAGACAGTTTCCGAGGGGGAGGGGGGGGGTGTCGGAGCCGTACAAAGGACTGGAGCACAGTCCTGGGCGTAATCCCTCTGTACCGGTTCCGAAAGTGCCCCCACACTTTCCTGTGTGGGACCACTAGAAATTGAGCGTTTCAAGCAACGCAACCTACACAGCCTGCTACGTCGTCGATTGCCCATTTCCTACCTCCACAGCTAGAATGGCCATCTCCATGCGTATGAACGGCAGCAACGGCGTCCGCACTACCAGGTGTGTGGGCGCGCGCTCATCGCGCACGTGCCAGAGGACTCTGAGGACACACGCCCACTCCAGCGCGCCACGCATCACGCACTCTGGCGCCGCTGGGGAGGGCGGTAGAGACGGCGGTAGAGCGACGTCGATACTTACTGCTCCCTTTCGCTTGTGACGCAGGCCACCACGCGCCACCGTGGTGCCCTGCGCGGCCAAGGCTTCCTTCGCCCAGACGACTGCCGCCGTCCTGGCTGCGACTGCCATGCTGGCCGGGGTGAGTCACCAGGATGACCACACCATGTTCCCTTGAACTTCTGGAGCGTGCAGCAGCAAGCAGCACCGTGCAGAGCAACAGCAGCAGCGTGCAGAGCTACAGCAGCAGCACAGACACGCATTGGATGCAAAGAGCCACAGCGGCAGTAAGCAACGGCGTGCTGACACCCTTGCTCCTTATGTGGCTGTTGCCGTTCGCAGTCCGCGTCCGCGCTCACGTATGACGAGCTGCAGGGCCTGACCTACAAGCAGGTCAAGGGCACTGGTGTCGCCAACACCTGCCCCTCGATCGAAGGCGGATTCTCCACCCTGAAGGTGCGCGCAGCCCAGGACCCACCGCAGCCCCCCCTCCCCCCCATAAACCATCCTCTACTCACCACGGTGGAGAGATGCACAGGAGGCCAGGTTGATTGCACACCTCACAGCACCACAGGGGAGAAGGCGGAGGGGGGAGGGAGGCAGAGAGTGCTCGCGAAGCACGCGAGAGAGTCGGCTGGACGCTCACCTTCCGACGCACCCCCCTCGCAACCCTACACCCCCGCGCAGGACCTCAAGTCGGGCAGCTACGCGGTGCAGAACTTCTGCATGGAGCCCAGCTCTTTCGCCATCAAGGGAGAGTCTTCGGTCAAGGGCGGCTCGTCCGAATTCCTCCCGACCAAGCTGGTCACCCGTCTAACGTACACGCTCGCGGCAATGGACGGCGAGTTGAACGTCGGTGACGACAAGGTAGGGCCGCCTCCCCTCCCCTCCCTCGTGCCACTCGCCTGCCCTCTCTTGCTGCTAGCCTGCCAGCCTGCTAGCTGTCTCGAGCCACTCAGCGTCCCTTCCCTCCTCCTTCGCCCCCTTCCCTCCCCTGACCTCCCCCCTCCCCATCCCTGCCCCAACCAGGTGACGTTCAAGGAGATTGACGGCATGGACTACGCTGCGGTGACCGTGTCGATGCCCGGTGGCGAGCGCGTCCCATTCCTGTTCACCATCAAGCAGTTTGAGGGTGCTGGCACCCTGGACTCCTTCTCTGGTGACTTCACCGTGCCGGCCTACCGCGGCTCCACCTTCATGGACCCCAAGGTGCGCAATATGGCATGGGGAAGAGGGGAAAGGGAGGGGAGGAGGGCAGGGCAAGGGAGGTGCATGCGTGGCTCGGATGGGGATGGGGCATGGTTGTGATCTGCTGGGCATGAATTCGAGTGGCCACCGTGGGCATGCCCGCTGACGCTGCGTTTGCGTGTGCACCTGCGCCATGCCACAGGGCCGCGGTGGCTCCACCGGCTACGACAACGCCCTTGCGCTGCCCTCCCGTGCCGACGACGATGAGTTCCGTGCCGAGAACGACAAGAAGGCCACCGTGATGAAGGGCTCTGCCGTGTTCTCTGTTGCGAAGGTCGACGTCGCAACAGGCGAGATCTCGGGCGTCTTCGTGTCCTTGCAGCCGTCTGACGACGACATGGGCGCCAAGGCCCCCAAGGACGTCAAGGTCACCGGCAATTGGTATGCTCAGCTGGTCTGATGTGCATGGTACAATCCATGCACATCAGAGTTGGGTGCGGTGTGACGCACCCAACTGTGGGTCTGGTCAACTCTGGACGCGCGCCTTGTCCTGCGCTGAAACATTTCATGGACCCCGACACAAATGGGCAGGGGGGGGGACAGACAATTTGAAAAAAACAGGCATGCTGATAACAATCAATCACCTTGCTGCGCTCGTTACAAATGAATGCTTCTTTTTGAATTTTGACACCTGAGAGAGGGAGCCCACCACCAGAGAGAGAGAGCACGCAACGTGCATTGATGGAAGTAGACTTTTTTTTATCGTTTATATTGTTTGCACTTGTTTGTACAGATACACGTTATGCACATGTTTGTTTAAGCACACTTTCTGCACAGCGGGGCATGCTTACTGAAGCTTACTTAAGCTGAAGCTGTAAACCCTGATCCGAGTCTACCTCTGGCAGCAGGAGCAGCAAGCGCAGGCTTGGACACAGGCACAGTCGCAACCGCAGACGCAGCCACAGACGCTGGCGCAGGCGCAGATGCCGGCACACGTGCAAGTGCACAGACGCATGCACAGCCGCAGGCTACTCAGTGGAACAGCACCTCCTCAGCTTTGGCGTGGGGGTGGGTGCTGCCATTTGGGGCCTGCTACACACACCTCATCTACAGTGCTGACTACAGGAATAATCCAATCAGGAATGACGCAATCAGGCCTTCGAGCACGGTGTGGCAGTGGTAGGTGAGCCGGGCAGGCAGGACTGGAAAAGCCAGGCGTGCACACACACACACACATACACACACATACTCACACACCCACACACAAGCACACGTGCACACACGCACACACACACGCACGAACGCACACACGCACACACGCACACACACACATGCACATACGCACACACACACACGCACACACACACACAAACCAGCGATGTCCTTAGCACCCGCGCAGCCCCCGCTGCGGGGACAAAACGGGAAATTTGGGGAGAAACTGCGGGGGCGAATCACAGGAACTTCGCGTCGAAAAGTGTGGAAATCGGCAATTTTCACATTTTTGGTGGTTTTCTATTGAACCCCTAGGTGTCTCTTCTGGCAATTGGCGACGAACCTGCCTTGCGTTTTCCGTTTCCCAACATGCGCTCACCGACTTCAACAAGCGTTTGCTGCCGCTGCGGTAGGGGACCTAGGGGTGCGCCCACGCTCTTTACAGAGTTGGGGTTCCCTACCACCAACAGCCAGCCATCTCAGTAAGGTGCTCGGGCCATACGCGCCGAGCACGGTCTTATACGCCTTTAGAGGTGTCCCTGACTGTAACATCCATCATCATCATCAGGTGGATAGAAAACTGGAGTTTCTGTCGAATGAGACTTTCCAAGTGTGAAGTGAGATTTACAGAAGCCTCTTATGGTGCTAGCACCCAAGATTCCTATCCGTCTTCGCTAGCACCGCTCCTTTTCTCAGTCAGTTTGCGGCTTCACGTTCCGTTGGCAGCCTTTTGGATACCACCCACCCACCCTGCTGAAAGGTGGTCTATATTGTGCATTTTCAAGGAGTTGTGGACTTCTACATTCTGTTTTTCAGAGTTGGAGAGTTGATGAGAGTGGTGCTTAGCTGCAGAGTCCGGCCGCTCGACATTGGTCGTGGATGGTGACTGCCATGCCTTGCGGCGGGTCACCATCTGCGGCCGGTGGAGGTCTGGCTCTGCCCCGAGCCGTGACCTCCGTGGTCACGCGTGACTGTAATCAATCGAACACTACTGAAAATCTGAGACAGAAACCACGAAAAAACGCCTCCTGCCGGGGCAAGTCGGCATGTCCCTCCAATGTTGCGGGGGCAAACAGAACATTTCGGTTTTCTCACGGGAACCACCGACACACATGGGTCCAATACGCCATCACACACACACAAACACACAGGTGCTGTATGCCATCAAATGAGTCCGACGGACTGTAAAATTGAACTCACACACACACATACAAAACATGGTCCCGTTAGCCAACCCGCAACCCGTAAACCTGCATCAGCGGGTTGAGATTGGCAGATTGGGGCAGACGCCACGGGAGATTGAGAGAAGTGTGAAATGTATTTTTCACAACCAGTGGTTCCACGAACGGTCTTCAGGAAACGATGGCTCAACCCGGGCCTCACGGCTGACTCCCCGATCTCAACCCAACGGAGGCGACTTCTTGCGAAAAAGTGTGAAAATGTCAATTTCACACTTTTCGGGTAGAAATTCGCTTAATCTCATCCCAAACCCAACGCGCCAGCCCGAATCGGCCAATCTCAACTAGAAAGCGCACTCCATCGGGTTGCGGGTTGGCCAACGGAAACACTGTTTCACTTCCTTTTCTAAAAAAATTGCCTCCAGTGGGTTGGCAGTGAGTTGAGATTGGGGAGTGAGTCGCGAGGCCCGGGTAGAGCCATCATTTTCCCAGGGTCCTTAGCGGAACCACTGGCGCGCACACATGCACGCACCTGTCTGTATTCACACACCTCTGTCCAGTGCTTTTCTTTTCGCGAGTTTAAATTAATGTTGCCACAGCCGGATTTTACTTTAACCGCGTTGACTGTTGACTTCCCGTTGAATGTTTGTCCTCATGCTTAGATCATTCGTGAGCTCTTCACAAGCTCTTTCTATCTGGCGGGCTTATCAAAACTACCAATCCACTAAATGGTCTAAGCTGTGTTCAAGGTCAAAGTGCGGCCGGAATACAGCCAAATGGCTGTGTAGAGCCGAAACGGAAATCACTGCCTTTGTCTGTACATACAGGATGCGCGCGACCACCTGCATACGCAAATGTAGGTGTGCGTCTGTGTGTGTGTGTGTGTGTGTGTGTTTGTGGACCTGGCTTTGCCCCGCCTGTGCGACCACTACCACATCTGCTCACCATGATTGGGTCGTTTATTTAGGGTTGTGATGGATATTACAGTCTTGTGTGACACCAGGAGTGATGTTGTAGATACCTGCGGCTTATTCATATAGCAGCTCTCTCCTGCACCCCTGGGGGGGCACCAGGGCTCAACATGTCAAAGTATGGATTGCCCACACAACGCCAAAAAGCCACAAGCAACACGCCACAATCTTATGGCTGGCCTGCGTTTATGCCGTGCCCTGCCGGCCGGCCGCCAGGCCGTGGTGCACTGCAGGGCGTCGTCGCTGCCCTCAGTAGTAGTGAGGCCTCGTGCATCGTCACCAGGATCCGCCCTGCCCTACGACCTCGGCGTCGCGCCATGCGCCCGTGACCAGACCAGCGCTGCACAGCCGCACATTCAACCCGCTGCTGGGGCCAGTGGTGGCGATGGGGGGGCTGGCGTTGGAGGAGGCGAGTTTGGAGGAAAGCGACCCGACCGACAGGGCTGGGGCAATAATGAAGATGCGGGGCCTCTAGCCAGCGGTGTGCCGACTCCAGGTCCTGCGTGGGGCGGGGAGTGGCGGAAGGTGAGTAGCCGGCCGACTCTCGCCGATCGACCTGGCCCCAACTGCACATCCCTTCACCTTGGTGAGTAGCAGATGGTTCATAGGCGTGGAGGGGCTGCTGCGGTGGCGGGTCCTTGGATGCGCGCACCTTCAGGCTGGATAATCTGACACCTTGACTTGCTTGTAGTTCAGGCGCCCCAGTTCAGTCCCCCCAGCTTGTCGTTGTTAGCGCGTGGCCCACAAAAAGGAGGAAGGCATCAGCTGCGGCCGCTGGCTACTTACTGGGCCGCTTTGCCACCACCACATGGTACCCACCACCCGGGCGTATGTGTGCTTGGAGCTGCTGTGGATGTGCACGCTGCTGTTGCTCTGCACGCTCCAGAAGTTCAAGGGGGCGTCGCGCGTGGTCATCCCTGGTGACTCACCCCAGCACGGCGGTCGCAACCATCACGGAGGCAGCAGCACGCAGGAAGAGGAATTGGGGAGCAGGGCCTCATGTGGTGCACCACCACGTCCACTGAATGCACATGGCTTGTGCAAACAAAAGGCGTATGCACACAACCATGTGCATGCATGCCCGGCCGCATGCATGCTTGCACAACCATGCATGCTCGGCATGCACACTCCATGGGTCCCCAGGCCCGGGCGCCCTGGCCGCCTCGCATCACTGTGTGTGCATGCAGTGCCATGCCCACTGTGTGCCAATCTCCGAGATGGATGCAGACAGTTTCCGAGGGGGAGGGGGGGGGTGTCGGAGCCGTACAAAGGACTGGAGCACAGTCCTGGGCGTAATCCCTCTGTACCGGTTCCGAAAGTGCCCCCACACTTTCCTGTGTGGGACCACTAGAAATTGAGCGTTTCAAGCAACGCAACCTACACAGCCTGCTACGTCGTCGATTGCCCATTTCCTACCTCCACAGCTAGAATGGCCATCTCCATGCGTATGAACGGCAGCAACGGCGTCCGCACTACCAGGTGTGTGGGCGCGCGCTCATCGCGCACGTGCCAGAGGACTCTGAGGACACACGCCCACTCCAGCGCGCCACGCATCACGCACTCTGGCGCCGCTGGGGAGGGCGGTAGAGACGGCGGTAGAGCGACGTCGATACTTACTGCTCCCTTTCGCTTGTGACGCAGGCCACCACGCGCCACCGTGGTGCCCTGCGCGGCCAAGGCTTCCTTCGCCCAGACGACTGCCGCCGTCCTGGCTGCGACTGCCATGCTGGCCGGGGTGAGTCACCAGGATGACCACACCATGTTCCCTTGAACTTCTGGAGCGTGCAGCAGCAAGCAGCACCGTGCAGAGCAACAGCAGCAGCGTGCAGAGCTACAGCAGCAGCACAGACACGCATTGGATGCAAAGAGCCACAGCGGCAGTAAGCAACGGCGTGCTGACACCCTTGCTCCTTATGTGGCTGTTGCCGTTCGCAGTCCGCGTCCGCGCTCACGTATGACGAGCTGCAGGGCCTGACCTACAAGCAGGTCAAGGGCACTGGTGTCGCCAACACCTGCCCCTCGATCGAAGGCGGATTCTCCACCCTGAAGGTGCGCGCAGCCCAGGACCCACCGCAGCCCCCCCTCCCCCCCATAAACCATCCTCTACTCACCACGGTGGAGAGATGCACAGGAGGCCAGGTTGATTGCACACCTCACAGCACCACAGGGGAGAAGGCGGAGGGGGGAGGGAGGCAGAGAGTGCTCGCGAAGCACGCGAGAGAGTCGGCTGGACGCTCACCTTCCGACGCACCCCCCTCGCAACCCTACACCCCCGCGCAGGACCTCAAGTCGGGCAGCTACGCGGTGCAGAACTTCTGCATGGAGCCCAGCTCTTTCGCCATCAAGGGAGAGTCTTCGGTCAAGGGCGGCTCGTCCGAATTCCTCCCGACCAAGCTGGTCACCCGTCTAACGTACACGCTCGCGGCAATGGACGGCGAGTTGAACGTCGGTGACGACAAGGTAGGGCCGCCTCCCCTCCCCTCCCTCGTGCCACTCGCCTGCCCTCTCTTGCTGCTAGCCTGCCAGCCTGCTAGCTGTCTCGAGCCACTCAGCGTCCCTTCCCTCCTCCTTCGCCCCCTTCCCTCCCCTGACCTCCCCCCTCCCCATCCCTGCCCCAACCAGGTGACGTTCAAGGAGATTGACGGCATGGACTACGCTGCGGTGACCGTGTCGATGCCCGGTGGCGAGCGCGTCCCATTCCTGTTCACCATCAAGCAGTTTGAGGGTGCTGGCACCCTGGACTCCTTCTCTGGTGACTTCACCGTGCCGGCCTACCGCGGCTCCACCTTCATGGACCCCAAGGTGCGCAATATGGCATGGGGAAGAGGGGAAAGGGAGGGGAGGAGGGCAGGGCAAGGGAGGTGCATGCGTGGCTCGGATGGGGATGGGGCATGGTTGTGATCTGCTGGGCATGAATTCGAGTGGCCACCGTGGGCATGCCCGCTGACGCTGCGTTTGCGTGTGCACCTGCGCCATGCCACAGGGCCGCGGTGGCTCCACCGGCTACGACAACGCCCTTGCGCTGCCCTCCCGTGCCGACGACGATGAGTTCCGTGCCGAGAACGACAAGAAGGCCACCGTGATGAAGGGCTCTGCCGTGTTCTCTGTTGCGAAGGTCGACGTCGCAACAGGCGAGATCTCGGGCGTCTTCGTGTCCTTGCAGCCGTCTGACGACGACATGGGCGCCAAGGCCCCCAAGGACGTCAAGGTCACCGGCAATTGGTATGCTCAGCTGGTCTGATGTGCATGGTACAATCCATGCACATCAGAGTTGGGTGCGGTGTGACGCACCCAACTGTGGGTCTGGTCAACTCTGGACGCGCGCCTTGTCCTGCGCTGAAACATTTCATGGACCCCGACACAAATGGGCAGGGGGGGGGGACAGACAATTTGAAAAAAACAGGCATGCTGATAACAATCAATCACCTTGCTGCGCTCGTTACAAATGAATGCTTCTTTTTGAATTTTGACACCTGAGAGAGGGAGCCCACCACCAGAGAGAGAGAGCACGCAACGTGCATTGATGGAAGTAGACTTTTTTTTATCGTTTATATTGTTTGCACTTGTTTGTACAGATACACGTTATGCACATGTTTGTTTAAGCACACTTTCTGCACAGCGGGGCATGCTTACTGAAGCTTACTTAAGCTGAAGCTGTAAACCCTGATCCGAGTCTACCTCTGGCAGCAGGAGCAGCAAGCGCAGGCTTGGACACAGGCACAGTCGCAACCGCAGACGCAGCCACAGACGCTGGCGCAGGCGCAGATGCCGGCACACGTGCAAGTGCACAGACGCATGCACAGCCGCAGGCTACTCAGTGGAACAGCACCTCCTCAGCTTTGGCGTGGGGGTGGGTGCTGCCATTTGGGGCCTGCTACACACACCTCATCTACAGTGCTGACTACAGGAATAATCCAATCAGGAATGACGCAATCAGGCCTTCGAGCACGGTGTGGCAGTGGTAGGTGAGCCGGGCAGGCAGGACTGGAAAAGCCAGGCGTGCACACACACACACACATACACACACATACTCACACACCCACACACAAGCACACGTGCACACACGCACACACACACGCACGAACGCACACACGCACACACGCACACACACACATGCACATACGCACACACACACACACGCACACACACACACAAACCAGCGATGTCCTTAGCACCCGCGCAGCCCCCGCTGCGGGGACAAAACGGGAAATTTGGGGAGAAACTGCGGGGGCGAATCACAGGAACTTCGCGTCGAAAAGTGTGGAAATCGGCAATTTTCACATTTTTGGTGGTTTTCTATTGAACCCCTAGGTGTCTCTTCTGGCAATTGGCGACGAACCTGCCTTGCGTTTTCCGTTTCCCAACATGCGCTCACCGACTTCAACAAGCGTTTGCTGCCGCTGCGGTAGGGGACCTAGGGGTGCGCCCACGCTCTTTACAGAGTTGGGGTTCCCTACCACCAACAGCCAGCCATCTCAGTAAGGTGCTTGGGCCATACGCGCCGAGCACGGTCTTATACGCCTTTAGAGGTGTCCCTGACTGTAACATCCATCATCATCATCAGGTGGATAGAAAACTGGAGTTTCTGTCGAATGAGACTTTCCAAGTGTGAAGTGAGATTTACAGAAGCCTCTTATGGTGCTAGCACCCAAGATTCCTATCCGTCTTCGCTAGCACCGCTCCTTTTCTCAGTCAGTTTGCGGCTTCACGTTCCGTTGGCAGCCTTTTGGATACCACCCACCCACCCTGCTGAAAGGTGGTCTATATTGTGCATTTTCAAGGAGTTGTGGACTTCTACATTCTGTTTTTCAGAGTTGGAGAGTTGATGAGAGTGGTGCTTAGCTGCAGAGTCCGGCCGCTCGACATTGGTCGTGGATGGTGACTGCCATGCCTTGCGGCGGGTCACCATCTGCGGCCGGTGGAGGTCTGGCTCTGCCCCGAGCCGTGACCTCCGTGGTCACGCGTGACTGTAATCAATCGAACACTACTGAAAATCTGAGACAGAAACCACGAAAAAACGCCTCCTGCCGGGGCAAGTCGGCATGTCCCTCCAATGTTGCGGGGGCAAACAGAACATTTCGGTTTTCTCACGGGAACCACCGACACACATGGGTCCAATACGCCATCACACACACACAAACACACAGGTGCTGTATGCCATCAAATGAGTCCGACGGACTGTAAAATTGAACTCACACACACACATACAAAACATGGTCCCGTTAGCCAACCCGCAACCCGTAAACCTGCATCAGCGGGTTGAGATTGGCAGATTGGGGCAGACGCCACGGGAGATTGAGAGAAGTGTGAAATGTATTTTTCACAACCAGTGGTTCCACGAACGGTCTTCAGGAAACGATGGCTCAACCCGGGCCTCACGGCTGACTCCCCGATCTCAACCCAACGGAGGCGACTTCTTGCGAAAAAGTGTGAAAATGTCAATTTCACACTTTTCGGGTAGAAATTCGCTTAATCTCATCCCAAACCCAACGCGCCAGCCCGAATCGGCCAATCTCAACTAGAAAGCGCACTCCATCGGGTTGCGGGTTGGCCAACGGAAACACTGTTTCACTTCCTTTTCTAAAAAAATTGCCTCCAGTGGGTTGGCAGTGAGTTGAGATTGGGGAGTGAGTCGCGAGGCCCGGGTAGAGCCATCATTTTCCCAGGGTCCTTAGCGGAACCACTGGCGCGCACACATGCACGCACCTGTCTGTATTCACACACCTCTGTCCAGTGCTTTTCTTTTCGCGAGTTTAAATTAATGTTGCCACAGCCGGATTTTACTTTAACCGCGTTGACTGTTGACTTCCCGTTGAATGTTTGTCCTCATGCTTAGATCATTCGTGAGCTCTTCACAAGCTCTTTCTATCTGGCGGGCTTATCAAAACTACCAATCCACTAAATGGTCTAAGCTGTGTTCAAGGTCAAAGTGCGGCCGGAATACAGCCAAATGGCTGTGTAGAGCCGAAACGGAAATCACTGCCTTTGTCTGTACATACAGGATGCGCGCGACCACCTGCATACGCAAATGTAGGTGTGCGTCTGTGTGTGTGTGTGTGTGTGTGTGTTTGTGGACCTGGCTTTGCCCCGCCTGTGCGACCACTACCACATCTGCTCACCATGATTGGGTCGTTTATTTAGGGTTGTGATGGATATTACAGTCTTGTGTGACACCAGGAGTGATGTTGTAGATACCTGCGGCTTATTCATATAGCAGCTCTCTCCTGCACCCCTGGGGGGGCACCAGGGCTCAACATGTCAAAGTATGGATTGCCCACACAACGCCAAAAAGCCACAAGCAACACGCCACAATCTTATGGCTGGCCTGCGTTTATGCCGTGCCCTGCCGGCCGGCCGCCAGGCCGTGGTGCACTGCAGGGCGTCGTCGCTGCCCTCAGTAGTAGTGAGGCCTCGTGCATCGTCACCAGGATCCGCCCTGCCCTACGACCTCGGCGTCGCGCCATGCGCCCGTGACCAGACCAGCGCTGCACAGCCGCACATTCAACCCGCTGCTGGGGCCAGTGGTGGCGATGGGGGGGCTGGCGTTGGAGGAGGCGAGTTTGGAGGAAAGCGACCCGACCGACAGGGCTGGGGCAATAATGAAGATGCGGGGCCTCTAGCCAGCGGTGTGCCGACTCCAGGTCCTGCGTGGGGCGGGGAGTGGCGGAAGGTGAGTAGCCGGCCGACTCTCGCCGATCGACCTGGCCCCAACTGCACATCCCTTCACCTTGGTGAGTAGCAGATGGTTCATAGGCGTGGAGGGGCTGCTGCGGTGGCGGGTCCTTGGATGCGCGCACCTTCAGGCTGGATAATCTGACACCTTGACTTGCTTGTAGTTCAGGCGCCCCAGTTCAGTCCCCCCAGCTTGTCGTTGTTAGCGCGTGGCCCACAAAAAGGAGGAAGGCATCAGCTGCGGCCGCTGGCTACTTACTGGGCCGCTTTGCCACCACCACATGGTACCCACCACCCGGGCGTATGTGTGCTTGGAGCTGCTGTGGATGTGCACGCTGCTGTTGCTCTGCACGCTCCAGAAGTTCAAGGGGGCGTCGCGCGTGGTCATCCCTGGTGACTCACCCCAGCACGGCGGTCGCAACCATCACGGAGGCAGCAGCATGCAGGAAGAGGAATTGGGGAGCAGGGCCTCATGTGGTGCACCACCACGTCCACTGAATGCACATGGCTTGTGCAAACAAAAGGCGTATGCACACAACCATGTGCATGCATGCCCGGCCGCATGCATGCTTGCACAACCATGCATGCTCGGCATGCACACTCCATGGGTCCCCAGGCCCGGGCGCCCTGGCCGCCTCGCATCACTGTGTGTGCATGCAGTGCCATGCCCACTGTGTGCCAATCTCCGAGATGGATGCAGACAGTTTCCGAGGGGGAGGGGGGGGGTGTCGGAGCCGTACAAAGGACTGGAGCACAGTCCTGGGCGTAATCCCTCTGTACCGGTTCCGAAAGTGCCCCCACACTTTCCTGTGTGGGACCACTAGAAATTGAGCGTTTCAAGCAACGCAACCTACACAGCCTGCTACGTCGTCGATTGCCCATTTCCTACCTCCACAGCTAGAATGGCCATCTCCATGCGTATGAACGGCAGCAACGGCGTCCGCACTACCAGGTGTGTGGGCGCGCGCTCATCGCGCACGTGCCAGAGGACTCTGAGGACACACGCCCACTCCAGCGCGCCACGCATCACGCACTCTGGCGCCGCTGGGGAGGGCGGTAGAGACGGCGGTAGAGCGACGTCGATACTTACTGCTCCCTTTCGCTTGTGACGCAGGCCACCACGCGCCACCGTGGTGCCCTGCGCGGCCAAGGCTTCCTTCGCCCAGACGACTGCCGCCGTCCTGGCTGCGACTGCCATGCTGGCCGGGGTGAGTCACCAGGATGACCACACCATGTTCCCTTGAACTTCTGGAGCGTGCAGCAGCAAGCAGCACCGTGCAGAGCAACAGCAGCAGCGTGCAGAGCTACAGCAGCAGCACAGACACGCATTGGATGCAAAGAGCCACAGCGGCAGTAAGCAACGGCGTGCTGACACCCTTGCTCCTTATGTGGCTGTTGCCGTTCGCAGTCCGCGTCCGCGCTCACGTATGACGAGCTGCAGGGCCTGACCTACAAGCAGGTCAAGGGCACTGGTGTCGCCAACACCTGCCCCTCGATCGAAGGCGGATTCTCCACCCTGAAGGTGCGCGCAGCCCAGGACCCACCGCAGCCCCCCCTCCCCCCCATAAACCATCCTCTACTCACCACGGTGGAGAGATGCACAGGAGGCCAGGTTGATTGCACACCTCACAGCACCACAGGGGAGAAGGCGGAGGGGGGAGGGAGGCAGAGAGTGCTCGCGAAGCACGCGAGAGAGTCGGCTGGACGCTCACCTTCCGACGCACCCCCCTCGCAACCCTACACCCCCGCGCAGGACCTCAAGTCGGGCAGCTACGCGGTGCAGAACTTCTGCATGGAGCCCAGCTCTTTCGCCATCAAGGGAGAGTCTTCGGTCAAGGGCGGCTCGTCCGAATTCCTCCCGACCAAGCTGGTCACCCGTCTAACGTACACGCTCGCGGCAATGGACGGCGAGTTGAACGTCGGTGACGACAAGGTAGGGCCGCCTCCCCTCCCCTCCCTCGTGCCACTCGCCTGCCCTCTCTTGCTGCTAGCCTGCCAGCCTGCTAGCTGTCTCGAGCCACTCAGCGTCCCTTCCCTCCTCCTTCGCCCCCTTCCCTCCCCTGACCTCCCCCCTCCCCATCCCTGCCCCAACCAGGTGACGTTCAAGGAGATTGACGGCATGGACTACGCTGCGGTGACCGTGTCGATGCCCGGTGGCGAGCGCGTCCCATTCCTGTTCACCATCAAGCAGTTTGAGGGTGCTGGCACCCTGGACTCCTTCTCTGGTGACTTCACCGTGCCGGCCTACCGCGGCTCCACCTTCATGGACCCCAAGGTGCGCAATATGGCATGGGGAAGAGGGGAAAGGGAGGGGAGGAGGGCAGGGCAAGGGAGGTGCATGCGTGGCTCGGATGGGGATGGGGCATGGTTGTGATCTGCTGGGCATGAATTCGAGTGGCCACCGTGGGCATGCCCGCTGACGCTGCGTTTGCGTGTGCACCTGCGCCATGCCACAGGGCCGCGGTGGCTCCACCGGCTACGACAACGCCCTTGCGCTGCCCTCCCGTGCCGACGACGATGAGTTCCGTGCCGAGAACGACAAGAAGGCCACCGTGATGAAGGGCTCTGCCGTGTTCTCTGTTGCGAAGGTCGACGTCGCAACAGGCGAGATCTCGGGCGTCTTCGTGTCCTTGCAGCCGTCTGACGACGACATGGGCGCCAAGGCCCCCAAGGACGTCAAGGTCACCGGCAATTGGTATGCTCAGCTGGTCTGATGTGCATGGTACAATCCATGCACATCAGAGTTGGGTGCGGTGTGACGCACCCAACTGTGGGTCTGGTCAACTCTGGACGCGCGCCTTGTCCTGCGCTGAAACATTTCATGGACCCCGACACAAATGGGCAGGGGGGGGGACAGACAATTTGAAAAAAACAGGCATGCTGATAACAATCAATCACCTTGCTGCGCTCGTTACAAATGAATGCTTCTTTTTGAATTTTGACACCTGAGAGAGGGAGCCCACCACCAGAGAGAGAGAGCACGCAACGTGCATCGATGGAAGTAGACTTTTTTTTTATTTATCGTTTATATTGTTTGCACTTGTTTGTACAGATACACGTTATGCACATGTTTGTTTAAGCACACTTTCTGCACAGCGGGGCATGCTGACTGAAGCTTACTTAAGCTGAAGCTGTAAACCCTGATCCGAGTCTACCTCCGGCAGCAGAAGCAGCAAGCGCAGGCTTTGACGCAGGCACTGTCGCAATGCCCCACACTGTTGCTGGCACAGGCACACATTCAAGCGCACAGACGCATGCACAGACATAGGCGACTCTGTCTGATCGGCACCTCCTCAGCTGAGGGATGGGTGCTGCCATTTGGGGCCTGCTGCACACACCTCATCTACAGTGCTGACTACAGGAATAATCCAATCTGGAATGACCCAATCAGGAATGACCCAAATCAGACCTGCAAACACGGAGTGGCGGTGGTGGCTGAGCCGGGCAGGCAGGACAAAAAAGCCAGGCGTGTGCGCGCACACACACACACACACACATGCACACACACACACACACACAAACACACACACACACACACATACACACACACACACGGGTCCAATACGCCATCACACACACAAACACACAGGGGCTGTGTGCCATCAATTGAGTCCAACAGACTGTAAAATTGACAACACACACATACAAAGAATGTTTTATTAGCCACACCGCAACTCGCAAACCTGCAACAGCGGGTTGAAATTGGCAGATTGGGGCTGGTGCCACGGGTTGATTGCGCGAAGGTTTTTGATGAGAACAGTGCGAAAATGACTTCACTGACTTCACCCTTTTCGTAAAAAAATGCCTCCGGTGGGTTAGATTGGGGACTTTGCCGCGAGACCGGGGTAAGCCATCATTTTCCCAGGGTCCTTAGCGGAACCACTGATACACACACACACACACACACACACATTTGCGCATGTAAGTGGTCACGGCATCATGTTTGTACAAACAGAGTTGTGTGAATACAAAAAGGTGCTTTTTTATGTACGTGTATGTGTGTGTGTGGGGGGGGGGGGCCTGGCTTTGCACCGCTGTGCTGTGCGACCACTGCCACGTCTGCTCACCATGATTGGGACGTTTATTTAGGGTTGTGATGGATATTACAGTCTGTGTGACACCAGTAATTATGTTGTAGATACCTGCGGCTTATACATATAGTAGCCGCCTCCTGCACCCCGGGGGGGGGCCAGGGCTCAACATTTCAAAGTATGGATTGCCCACACAACGCCGAAAAGCCACAATCAACAAGCATCCCTATCAATTTCATGGCTAGCCTGCGTCTATGCCGTGCCCTGCCGGCTGGCCGCCAGGCCGTGGTGCACTGCAGGGCGTCGTCGCTGCCCTCAGTGAGACTCCATGCATCGTCATCAGGATCCGCCCTGCCCCACGACATCGGCGCCGCGCCATGCGCCCGCGACCCTCCCAGCGGCACACAGATGCACATTGAACCCGATACTGGGGTCAGTGGTGGCGATGGGGGGGCTGGGGGGGGCTTTGGAGGAGGCGGGTTTGGAGGAGGGCGACCCGACCGATGGGGCACCAATGACGATGCGGGGCCCCTAGCCAGTGGCGTGTGCGCCATGGGTGCGCCCCACCTGCTGGCAGAGCTGGCAGCAGACGAGGTGACAGAGGTGGTCATTATGGACGTGCGAGGTGAGTGCCATGCATCCACGCTCCATGCGAGCGGCGGGCCTGCATGCACACGCGTGTGTGTGTGACACACCCACACGCACACCACCACTCCCCTTTTCTTTGCCGTGCGTGCGCCCGTGTGCAGGCATGAGGTGTGGCGGGTGCAGCGGCCACGTAGCCGAGGTTCTGCGTGCGCAGGAGGGCGTCACCGACGTGGTCGTGGACCTGCAGGACGCTTCCGCCACGGTCACGGTGCTCGTGCCGGGCGGTGCTGGCAAGGCGGGTGCGCTGGCGGCAGTGGGTGCGCGGCTGGTGGCGCTGCTAAAGAAGGAGGGGTACGACGCGGCGCTCAGGCTTTGAGTAACGGGGCAGGGACACTGAGGTCACAATGAGGGTCCCTGGACAAAAAGGGCCCCTGCTTTGGGACCGTACGTTTAACCGCCGGAACTGGACTGTAAACTCCTCACCATCAGGCAGGCGTTGCCATGATCCTGGGGTGGTGGACGGATGGCGGCACCATCAACGGGGGGACGCACATGCGTGCGGCTGGCAGCCGCACAGCCCAGACCTCTACCGCGGACCCTGGCGCGCAATGTAGTACCCCAAATTGTTAACTGCTCGTGGATTTTACAATCTGTGTGATGCCACTAGTGGTGTACTGATGCTAGACCGTCAGGCGGACGCCGCAGGTGTACTAATCATAGACCGTACGGCTGACGCGTCAGGCGTGCACCCAGTGCTGGCGTGGTGTGGGTGGCGTGGTGTGGGTGCGTGGCGAATGCAGCGGCACTACTGGCATGAGTGTCCTGTGACAGGAGGGGCAAGCAGCGCATGCGGGGGGACGCTGGTCGCCATGTCGTGGGATGGGCATTCCAAACCCAAACCGTGTATGCTCCAACGCGAGCCCACCACGGAATATTGGGGAACGGTTGATGCCTGCATCATTCGTGTCCAGGCACCTGCACTCGTGCGGGGCGGATGGAGTGGGAGGGTGGAGCAGGCAAACAGCGAGAAGGCGGTGCTGCACCGCTTGGAAGACAGTGAGGTGGCGAGGTGGCATGGCATGGGCATGCCATCAGCGTGATGAATAAAAGTATCGGTATAGTACAGTTGGGTTTTTAAGGTACAGTTGGCGCGCGTGCTCAGCCACAGAATGCGCCGACGCATGTGGGCGCTACACAGATTGCCGACGCCGGCCACAGCAGCTGCCCCCTCGCGGGGGTGCTCGCTGTGGTGCAGGTGCAGGCGCAACAGATTGTGTCCCTCGTGGACCTGGTTCGCCTCCTCCTGATGAGCCGCGTCCCCGGGGCGCCCATGCACACGCTGCATGCAGTGCCGCATGCGGCCCACAGTGCGCCCCGCGCGGCGCCTGCTGCCAAGGCTGCTCAGCCTGCCTGGCCTGCTGCTGCTGCCGCCCCTGTGGCGTCGGCGGCGGGCGCGCCGGCGGCGGAGCGGCCTGCTGCGGCGGGCGCCGCGCGAGCCGCATCTGCGCGCGGCCCCTGCCGTCGGGGGGGGCTGCCCGCGCGTGTGGGCGACGCGTCGCTGCGCCTCAGTTTCGTGGCGTCGATCTCTGTGGAGGACGCCATCGTGTTCGTCACGGGCGGCGACGGATGCGGCCATGCTAATGACGTGTTCAGCGGCTGCTTCGCCGACGACGCGGAGGAAGCACGGCGGCGCGCCGCGGACGCCGCGGCCGGCGTGAGCATGCCTGTCCGTTTGCCACGAACATCGTGCGCTTTATGCACGACAACACTGGCAACTGGGATGGGCCGGCTGGTGGCGGCGTCGCGTCCGCGTCGTTCATCAACGCCAAACCTGCCGTCGGGGGCATCGGTGTGGAGCCGCGCGGGGGCGGCGTGCTGCGTGTGCTCTTCACCGTGGCGTCTGGTGCCGTGGCAGACACTGTCGTGCGCTGGCGCTGGAAGCTGCGCCAGACGCAGGTTGCGGTCTTCGACGTGCTCAGTGACCGCGAGGAGGCGCGGCACCGGGCGCTGTGGCCCGCTTTCCTCGCCGCCAAGGTTGCGGGCAAGCGGGCGCAGTTCCACCGCGCGCGCCTCGTGGTTGACGGCGAGCGGGTGGCTGCACCTGTTTGCTAGTGGCATTCCCTCTGGGGGTGTGTTTGAAGGGGAGGTGGCGCCACACGCGCGCAGTGGCGGGTGCGGTGTGGTCGCTGAGTTGAGTGCTGCGGCGGGTGTGCTACCAGCCCCGCTTCCAATGGTTTGGGGGAGGGCTTTTTGGTCCCTTCATGGTTTCATACCTTGGGTCCGCCCTCTGGCCATTTGAGGGGCTGGGTGTGCAGCCTGCACAGTGGTGCTGCTTGCTTGGCGCCCGCCACCAAGTGTGGATGGCGTTACCGTGGGCTACTTGTAGCTTGACCTTTTGTGGGCCTTGAGCCTTGTTTCTCCAAGTCCCACTGGAGCTTTGGAACCGTACGTGTGACCGCCAAAAGTGGATTGTAACCAAACATCATCAAAAAAAAAAGTTGGGGATTGGAGATTTCACTACACACCTCGAAAAGTGTGGAAAAGGTTAGGGCTTCAATCAAATCAGTGGGACCACACCATCCACTGTGGGATGGTGGTGGCACCACCCAGTCGTTCGTGCCACATGCTCATGCGAGGGTGCGCGCGGCCGCTTGCTCGAATCAGTCGGAACCCCAGGGCTATGCTGCGCTCCCGTTGCGCCAGCGACCAGCAGCGTGACATCGTGACCTCCAATTTCACTGTGGTAGTGGAGAACCCCAACGGGTGAGTAGCCCCGCAGAAGAAGGTGGAGTGCAAGCAAGCACCCCCCGACAGGTCCCGCCACGCGGCACCAGGGCCTCGCAACGAGTGCTTGCTTGCCGCATGCATGCACGCCGTGGCCCTGCACGCGTCTGCAGCACAGCATAGAATGTGTGTGCATGGTTGAAGTGTGCTGGAGTATCGGCGGGTGATATCTCTCTCTCTCTCTCTCTCTCTCTAGTAGAAGAGTAGCCTGCTTAGCTGGAAACCCTGTGGTGTATGGTTGCACACGCATGCTACGCCACCCGTCGCTATCCCTCCCCCATGCGGTGTGCAGGCAAGGACCATCGTGCACCTCACCGTCATCGTCCCAACCAGTCATGCTGTACACGCGCGTTGGAGACGCTGAATCTGAGCTCGTAGCCAGCTGCCTTTTGGAGCACCCAGCCGCGCAGCACGATGCTGTGCAGGCAGCAGGCGACACAGCGCAGGACCAAGCTCGAGCCTTGCTAGACTTGACAAGACAGTGGTACTTCCTCATCGGAGCAGCCAACGTGTGCCTGGTACCCTACATGATGCTTTACTTCAAAACGGAGCTGCACTTCAGCGCACAGGACGTCGGGTGAGGGAGGAGAGCGGGGAGATGGAGATGGGGGAGATAGGGAAGAGGGGAGGCGGGAGAGGGGAGACGAAGGAGAGGAGGGAGATCTCCATGGAGACAAAATGTGGAGATCGCCGGCCAACACAACCACCACACAACCAAATTCCCGCAGGGTGCTGTCTGCGTTGCGCCCGTGGCTGAGCTCGGCAGCGATGCTCGTAGGTGCGTGCGGCTACCTGGCGTGACTGGCGTGCGTACATAGACACGCACACGCACACGCACGCTCACGCGCACCCACCCACCCATTCACCCACCCACCCACCCACCCACCCACCACCCACCCACCCACCCACCCACCCACCCCACGCACGCACGCACCTACCCAGCCCAGCCAGCCACCCACCCACCCACCCACCCACCTTCCCACCCACCCACCCACCCACCCACCCACCCACCCACCCACCCCCACCCACCCCACGCACGCACGCACCTACCCAGCCAGCCAGCCAGCCAGCAAGCCACCCACCCAGCCAGCCAGCCAGCCAGCCACCCACCCACCCCATGCACGCACCCACCCTCCCACGCGCACGCAGGCACGACGGCCGCCGACACGTACAGTTTGCACCGCCCGATGCTGCTCGGCGCACTCGCCTCGTCCACGCTGCTGCGCACGGCCGTCTTCTTCAGCGGAGGCGGGCTCAGTGCCGCGCTGTTCGCAATCTCCGCAGACGCCGTGGGCTCGCCCGTGGGGCCGTTTGTTGACGTGGGTGCGGTCGACGTCCGTTACTCGCTCGCGTGGCTCATCCAGCTCTTCGCTTGATGGGGTTTGCACTCATGTGTGACGCACCTTGCCTTTATTATTGGTATAGTCCAAGGCAAAGAGGATGCAGAATAGGGCATGCCCTGCGCCCAGTAGGGTCAGCAGCCGGTTTCAGCACCCGGCACGCCCCCAGCGTGCGGTGCCACAAGGCGACAGTGAGGGCTGCTGGGGGCTTGGGCTGGGGCTGCACCGAAGGCCACTGGGACCTGGGGCTGCAAGTGCCAAGCTCGCGCGCTTAAACTGCAGCCTGGGGGCTGGGGCTTGGGTGGGCCGTCCGTGGGGCAGTTTGTGAACGTGAGAGGGCCTCTGGGGTTAGGGGGCAGCAAGGAGTTGACTTGCGCGTTTGCACCCCACCCCTCACGTCGCACGCACGACCCCCTCCCACGCAGGGATGGCGATCGATGCATGACCGCATGCAGACACTGGATGAAGACGACAGACGTTGCCCTGCAGCCCTAGTGGTTGGCGGTCTGCTCGGTCATCCAATCCAATGCAATACAATCCATTCCATTCAATGCAAGCACTGGGGCTGCAAGCGCCGAGCTCGCATGCATAAAAGTGCCAGCCCAACGGAGCGTGGGCGCGCCCTCAATTCCCCCGCCGCATTTACTTGCAGAAGCTATCTGGAAGAAGTGTTGGGCATGCAGCACTCCGAGGGCTGGATCCCCCGCTGATGCTCTCCCAAACGCACAAAAAACTTTATCTTCATCCAGATGACGCTGTTGAAAGCACCGACTTCACCACACAACCACACACACACACACACACACACACACACACACACACACACGCACACACACGCACACGCATGCACGCACACACACACACACACACACACACATAGGGCGCGGCACGGTATACGTTTACGGTATATACTGTATGTATACTTACAGTTACAGTTACAGTTACAGTTACATGGCATTCCAGCTAAGACAACACTAGTCCTAGTGCCACCGCTCTGTGAAGGACGATAGCCACCAGCCTGTTACCTTCCGTCTAGACTACCGCTCCCGCCGGCTAGTTTAGACCCAGACATGTCCATGAGGGACATGTCTGGCAAGGAGCGTATAGGAAAGGACCGTCCTTCTCCTGGCCTTTGAGGCCAACCACGCCGGCTGTGCCGACTGGCGGCGCTAGAACAGAAAAGTCCCCGCCTGGCATGGTGCATGGTTGTCCAACTCCATGCATGGGGCTCTGCCTGCGCCCCATGCGTCATGCATGGCCAGGTCCCACCCTCCAGGGGGGCCTGGGCAAACAGAGTCGTCATGGCAGGCTGCCTGAAGACCAATGCCGACGCCAGTCACCGGCAGACGAGTGCCCCCGAGGGTGAGCGCGGTGACAAACGCTGCGATGGTGAAGCGGATAAACTCTGTTGTTGCCTCGGCGGTCACCACCGCTGAAGCCCTGATGGTAGCTCGCCCCCACGAGCAGCCATCTTGACCGATGTCCAGCATGCATTGACGGACGCCAGCTCCTCCGCTCGTCGATCAACTCGTCGAGATCGGTGTCGCATGGCGTCCTGCATGGGAGGAGGATTAGGGCCGTCTCCCAGCACGGGCCGCGGCAGCGCCGCGGCTACTCGCCAAGCCATGACAGCGCCGGGCAAGCCGCTCCTGTAGTTTCCACCGAGGGACAGTCTAGCAGGAGCCAGGCCAGTCGTATTTTATCCCGCTCGTCAGCGGCACGGAGATCCTCGTCACCAGCAGCGCCGCATTGCTGGTGAGTATGTATACTGTGACGGTATAAATACCGTAAACGGCGGGATGTGTACCGTATACAACTTCTTTTTTTGGAAGACAAGTAGAAGGCATGAAGGCTCCAACTCCCTTGAAACTGCATGGATTTTGATGATTCGACTTGCACTAGACAGCTAATGACAAGGGCTATCCAGAACAACGCTTGAACGCAGCATAGGAGGGAGGGAAGAATATGGTGATTGCATGGAACCCAGGGACGCTCCGGCTGCCATGCGGTAAGAAAAACCTAGTTTTGTGTTTCCTCTAAACCAAACACAGCAAAGTATGCTTGTAAGAGCGGATTTGTGATACCCATCATGTCAGGCATCCGAATCCACCATTTCCTTCTCAATCGGTTCAAGGAATCAAGGGTACACACATATACCCTTGTATACGGTATACGGTTTACGGTATTATACAGTATACGGGCCCACGTATACAGTATACTGCCGCGCCCTATACACACACACACACACACACGCACGCGCGTGACCCCCCCCCCTTCCACACGCAGGCGATGTCAATCGACGCGCGCCAGGCAGCCGGGTCCAGTACGGTGACCAGCGCTTGTGGACCTCCCTGCCCTCCTCATCCCTCCCGCATACTCCCTCCTGCCTCCCACCTGCCCTCCCACCCACCCCCTTTCACTCCTTCCGCCCCCGCCCATGCAGGCGATGGCGATCGACGCATGTCAGGTGCCAGGGTCCAGCTACGGCTACTAGCTAGTGCTTGTGGACCTGCCTGCCCTCCACATCCCTCCCGCATACCCCTGCCACTTCCCCCCCGCCCTCCCACCCACCCCCTTACACTCCTTCCACCTTGCCTACGCAGGCGATGGCGATTGACGCGTGTCAGGCGACCGGGTCGAGCTACGGCGACCAGCGCCTGTGGACGTCGGTCTCTTGGGGCGTGTTTGCGGTCGTCGCTGGGGTGGCACTTGACCACTGGGGATTCCAGGTGTGTGTGTGTATGTGTGTGTGTGCGTGTGTGTGTGTGGTGTGCGTGTGCGTGTGTGTGTGTGTGTGTGTGTGTCTATGCTGTTTGTAGACAAACCCTTTTGTGGGACTCTGTGGGGCGTGTTTGCGGTCGTCACTGAGGTGGCACTCGACCACTTGGGGTTCCAGGTGTGTGTGCGTGTGTGTGAATGTGTGTGTGGGCACAGAGGCGCTGCTGTAGGCCCGTTTTGGATCGCATTGAAGTTAGACGAGGGACCATTTTGTGCGTGCGTGTGTGTGTGTGTGTGTGTGTGTGTGTGTGTTGTTTGTAGACAAACCCTTTTGTGGGACTCTGTGGGGCATGTTTGCGGTCGTCGCTGGGGTGGCACTCAACCACTTGGGGTTCCAGGTGTGTGTGTGTGTGTGTGCGCGTGTGTGTATGTGTGTGTGTGTGTGTGTTGTTGGTGGACAAATCCTATTGTGGGACAAATCCTATTGCGGGGCGTGTCGTCGCTGGGATGGTGCTCGAACACTCGGGGTTCCAGGTGTGTGTGTGTGTGTGTGTGTGGTTGATAGACGGACCAGCAGGGGCAGCATGTGGCTGCGATTGTCACAGCCGGAGGGCGCTTGACCACTGAGGACTGCAGGTGTGCAGCCAGCCACAACGTGTGGTCGATTTTACAGTCCGTCAGACGCCTTTGATCGCGCATTAGACCCCGTGTGTGTGTGTGTGCGCACGCAGGTGCGTGCGTGTGTGTGTTTGTGTGTGTTTGTGTGTGTGTGTGTGTGTGTGCGTAGTTGGCAGACGAGCCAGAAGCAGCAAAGTCTGCGGGGTGTGTATGCACTCGACCACACGTGGTTCCAGGCATCCTCCCGGAAGGCAGCCGGGTAGGGGCTACCGCCCCTCACATGCGCTTGTTAGGGCCAGAACCGGACTTGGGCCTATGCGGTGGTCCTAGGACTAGAAGATGTCTTAACTGGAAAGCCGATGATACTCACTGTATCCACTGCATCCACCCAACCGCCACCCTAACGACCAACCGGTAGCGCCAGCTGCCTTCAGGTCCCCCCCCCTCTCCCTGCCCCCTACTAGCGCTGACTGCCTTGTTGCCTGCTGGCCAGAGTGCTGCTGCGACGCCGCATCAGTTGGGAGACCTGATGGGCCTCTGCGGCCCCTGCCGGCCTCTCGACTCCTCCCCACCTTTGAACCCTCTCCGGCTCTTGAACCCTCCATACCATTTGAAGCCTCTTTTCCTGCATGTTCTGCCACCCCCCGACGGCTGTGTGCGACCAGCAGTTTGCAACCCATTCATCATGACAAACCTGGGGCACACAGCAGGTCATTTTTGCCCCTGCCCCCCCCCCCCCCCCTCCCCCCCCGCCCTCCATACATGCCCCGTGTGTGCATGCCCCGTGTGCACGTGTTGCGCAGGCCAACTTTGCGCTCTACTTTGCGCTCTCGGTGCCGCTCTTTGCGGTCACCGCGGCGCTGCGGCGGCCGTCCCTGACCGTCAACGCGCTGCCAACTGCCGCCGTGCTGCCACCCGCGGGCACAGCCACACAGCACAGCCTTGGGGGAGGAGAAGGAGCAGCAGCAGGAGGGGGAGGAGGGGGCGGTGCTGCGATGCCGCTGGCGGCCGCGGCAGCGCAGCACTGCATCGGAGGAGGAGAGGGAGCAGCAGCAGCAGCTGCAGCTGCAGCAGCAGCAGGAGGGGGAGGGGGAGGGGGTGAGGCAGCGCTCCCTGCGGCCACAGCCGCGCAACACAGTGGCATCGAAGGAGAAGGCGCAGCAGCAGGAGGAACGGGGTGCGGCGCTGCGCTGGCGTCGGCTGCCACAGCCGCGCAGCACGGCATTGAAGGAGGAGGAGCAGAAACAGGAGCAGCAGGACGAACAGCAGGAACAGCGGGAGCAGCAGGAACAGCAGGATCAGGAGCAGCAGCGGGATCAGAGGAGGGGTCAAGTGTGGGCGGCCTGCTGTCCGACGGTGCGGTGCGCACGCTGCTGTTCCAGTGCGCGGTGCAGGTGCGTGTGTGTGCGTGCTTGTGTGCATGTGTGTGTGTGCATGTGGACTGTTGCTCTGCTTGTGTTTGGCACCGTGTGTGTGTGTGTGCGTGCGTGTGTGCATGTGTTTTTGCGCGTGGGGGGCTGTCCCTCTGCTTGCGTTTGGCGCCGTGTGTGTGTGTGTGTGCGTGTGCATGTGTGTGTGTGTATGTGCGTGTGCATGTGTGTGCGTTTGTGTGTGTGGGGGGGGCTTTCCCTCTGCTTGCGTTTGGCGCCATGTGTGTGGGTGTGGGTGTGTGGGTGCGTGTGTGTCTGTGTGCGTGTGCATGTGTGCGTTTGTGTGTGGGGGGGCGGGGGTGGCTGTCGCTCTGCTTGCGTTTGGCGCCGTGTATGTGTGTGCGTGTGTGCGTGCGTGTGTATGTGCGTGTGCATGTGTGTGCGTTTGTGTGTGGGGGGGGGGGCTTTCCCTCTGTTTGCGTTTGGCGCCATGTGTGTGTGTGGGTGGGGTGGGGTGCGTGTGTGTGTGTGTGTGCGTGTGCATGTGTGTGCATTTGTGTGTGGGGGGGGGCTGTCGCTCTGTTGCGTTTGGCGCCGTGTGTGTGTGTCTGCGTGTGTGCCAATGCTCAGACGCGGCCCCCGCCTGCCGCCTGCCGCGCAGGGCCTTGCTGGCCCCGGAATCACACAGACGTTCCTATTCATCTTCACCAAGCACCTCGGCGGCAGCCCGACGACAATGAGTGCGCTGCTCGCGGTCGACTGCCTCGTTGAGGTCAGTCAGGGACTTAAGGGGGGGGGATATACACATGCACACATCGCACATGCGCACAAACGCTCGACATGCCCGCACGCACGCACACGCACACAAGCGCACACACGCACTTACGCGCACACAGTGTGTGATTCACACCACACGCACACCGAGTGTGTGATGCACACCGCACTCACACACACAGACACACACGCACACACACACGCACACACACGCCCCTCACACACACGCACACACAGGTCGCCATCTTCTCCAACCTGCCTGCGATCCTCCGCACCGTCGGTGGCCACAACCGACTGCTGTCCCTCTCCCAGTGCATCCTCGTGGCACAGCTGCTCGGATACAGCGTTGCGCACGCGCCGGGCGACGTGGTCGTCGCAGAAGTGCTGCAGGTGCGCACCAGTGTTTCCGCTAAGGATCTTGAGGCAACGATGGCTCAACCCGGGCCTCACGGCTGAATCCCCAATCTCAACCCGACGCGCAGCTCAAATCGTCCAATCTCAACCCGAAAGTGCACTTCATCGTAAAACTCTCATCAACTTCATCGGGTTGCGGGTTGGCTATCGGAAACACTGGTGTATACCTCCTCTAAACCCTAACCACTGACCTAAACCCTAAACCATTGACTGGCAGAGAGCAGTCCCAGAGACCTGCCAATAAGGGGGGGAGGGGGGCAACGGCAACGCCACCCACCCACGCCCAGGTGGCGGGCGCCAAGCAAGCAGCACCACAGTGCAGGCCCCGCCCTCCCCCCCCCCTGGGGCTTGCGGGGTGGGGTGGGGGGTGGGGAGGGGGGTGGTTGGAAATTCCTACTAGGAATACAACAAACACACCCACAAACCATGCTGCAGGGCATCGCGTTTGGCGCAGGTTGGTCGGCCGTGTGCGCCAAGGGCAAGGAGCTGGCGCCGCCCGGGCTCGAGGCCACCATGGTGAGTGCGTGCGCCATGGTCCACGGCCCATGGACGATGATCGGAAGCAGCGGGATGTGGACCTCCCCCCCCCAAGTCTTCCTCCAACGAAGGCAGCGGTGGAAGGCAGCGGGGTGGTGTAGCGGGGCAGGGTGGGGGCTGTGTGGGTGGGGTGGGGTGTGCGCCGTCATCACCGCTTGGGGTTGGTGGTGGTGGTGGGGGAGGGGGGGGGACCAGGGTGTTGTGCCCGGGCGCGAGGCAGGGTGGGTTTTGCGCCGGGTGGGGTGGCGCGGGTTGGTCGGCTGGGTGCGCGAAAGGCAAGGAGCTGGCAACGCCCGGGCTCGACCATGGCGCGTGGGCGCGTGATGTGGAGAGGGGTGGTGGGGGTGCGCCGCCACCACACGCCTGCCCACAAGCTTGTATCCCCGCCACACACACACACATGCACACATGCACACACACACACACACACACACACACACACTCATGCACACACACGCGTGCGCAGCTCGGCCTCGTGACCGCCGCCTACTTCGGCGTCGGCGCCGGCGCGGGCGCGCTGCTTGGGGGCCAGCTTCTCCACCACGACCTAGGGTGGGAGACGACGTGGCACGTGGCGGCCGGCATCGTCGCCGTGTCGGCTGCGGCCGCGGCGTGGCTGCCGGCGGCGCTGGCTACATGGGACAGGGGCGCGCTCCCGGCGCGGGGAGGCGGCAGCAGTGGCGGCAGCGGCGGCATCGAGCGCTGACACTGCTCGAGGCACTGTCTCCCAGCCCCCCCTTCCCCCCGGCGCCTTTCATCATGGATTGCGTTGTGTGTGAATGAGTCAACTCAGTGAGGCCGTGGCTTGAGGTTGGGTTGAGAGGTGATGTAGGGGTGGAACGCCTACCCTGACAACCCGGATGAAGTGTTGACGGGGCACTATCTTACAGGGAGTGGGGACGAAGGATCGGAGGGAAAGAGGGAAGACGAAGGCACGGGACGCTTTCTCTCTGTGTTGACCACCGCGCGTGTCAGCCGAGAGCAGCTCTAGATCTGGGGGAATCTGAAGGTGCGAGTTACTCCGTTGCTCACGGCTCCTCCTCCCCTCTGCACCTCTGGGGCTGCTGGACAGGGAGGCGAGGGCGCGCGCCCAGCCACAGATTGCGCCGACGCAGGTGGGCGCGCCACAGGTTGCCGACGCCGGCCACAGCGGTGCCCTTGCGGGGGTGCTCGCTGTGGTGCAGGCGCAGGCGCAACAGATTGCGTCCCTGGTGGATGTGGTGAGCCTCCTGGTGAGCCGCGTCCCTGGGGCGCCCATGCAGATGCCGCATGCAGAGCCCGCCCGCGCGCGGGCCGGCCATGCGGCCCACAGTGCGGCGCCCCGCGCTGCGCCTGCTGGCGAGGCTGCTCAGCCTGCCCGGCCCGCTGCTGCTGCCGCCCCTGTGGCGTCGGCGGGGGGGGGGCCGGCGACAGAGCGGCCTGCGTCGGGCGCCACGCGCGCCGCATCTGCGCGCGGCCCCTCCCGCCGGGGGAGGCTGCGTGCGCGTGTGGGCGACACGTCGCTGCGCCGCAGCTTCGTGCTGTCCATCCCGGTGGCACGCGGCGCCAACTGGTTCCTCGCGGGCGGTGGCAGGCGGATGGATGAAGAGGAGGCGACGGCGGCGGCGGCGGAGCGGATCGCTGCAGCTGCCGAGGACGGCACCAGCCTGCCCGTCCGCCTGGCTACGGATGTCGTGCGCTTCCTCTACGGCGGCACCGGCCGGCGGGAGCCGGCTGATGGTGGCGTCGTGTCCGCGTCGCTCCTCAACGCCAAGCCTGCCGTCGGGGGCATCGGCGTGGAGCCACGCGGGGGCGGTGTGCTGCGTGTGCTCTTCACCGTGGCGTCTGACGCCGTGGCCGACACTGTCGTGCGCTGGCGCCACGAGCTGCGCCGCTGCGTGGACTCGACTGCAGTCTTCGACGTCCTCAGTGACCGCGAGGAGGCGCAGCACCAGGCGCTGTGGCCCGCTTTCCTCGCCGCCAAGGTTGCGGGGAAGCGGGCGCAGTTCCACCGCGCGCGCCTCGTCGTTGACGGCGAGCGGGTGCCTGCACCTGCTTGCTAGATGGCATTCCCTCTGGGGGTGTTTTTGAAGGGGAGGTGGCGCCACACGCGTGCGGTGGCGGGTGCGGTGTGGTCGCTGAGTAGAGTGCTGCGGCGGGTGTGCTACTAGCCCCGCTTCCGGTGGTCTGGGGGAGGGCTTTTTGGTCCCTTCATGGTTTTATACCCACAAAGGTCAAGCTACTTGTAGCTTGACCTTTTGTGGGCCTTGAGCCTTGTTTCTCTAAGTCCCACTGGAGCTTTGGAACCGTACGTGTGACCGCCAGAAGTGGATTGTAAAACTCTCATCATCTGCACCCGCCCCCCTGCCAACAAAGAAAGCAGCTGCCAGCTGCCAGCAGCTACTCCTTTCACTCAGCTCCTCCCGCGTGCCCAGTAGCTGGAACCACGCGGGCACTCACCTGCACTGCGCATCACTAACGGCATCAAACAGAACCTTAGGTTCTTTTTGACCCTCTGGAATGTGTGTGGATGCGTGTGGATGGATTCCCCACAAGTGTGGAGATGCCCTTTATGCCGTTCGCAGCTCACCATGGTCTCTCACGTGCGTACCAACCTGAAGGGCCGCTTCAAGGCCGCGTTCAACACAATGGGTGCAGGCGGAGACGGCAGGCCGGTGCGGGACAGCCTGATGCGCAAGACTCTTGGTGGATTCGACAAGCTCTCCATCTCTGGCATCAAGGATGATATGACAGTGCTGAAAGCGATGTGGTTCAGTAAGGCAGGGAAGCAGGGAGGTGACCACGCGAAGCGCTTGGAAGCTTTCTACGCAACGCAAGCACCGCTGTGTGAGTTCCAGACACGCGTCATGGGCGTGCATGCAGCACGGCGGGGGGGCGGCTGATCCCGGCAAGCGTCATGGGTGTGCATGCAGCAATAGTGGCTTGCATGCAGCACTCGTAGTGACCGCCCGATTGCGCATGCCTGTGAGTACTTCATGGGCGTGCATCCAGCACGGCGCGCGTAACGGGGAGGGGGGCATGCAGCGTGGCGCGGCGCAACGCAGCTGATGCCTGTTGCGCAATGCTTCGTTTGTTTGCACTCGTGCCCACGATCACGCCCCCCTCCGCATGCCCGGTCCGACAGACGACAAGTTCAGGACCAACTTCCTGTGGGGCAGGCGCCCGCTGCTGGCGGCCTGTGCCGCCCGTCTCGCGGAGAGGAGCTCAATGATCTGGGTCGACCTCGGCGGTGGCACTGGCGTGAGTGGCGTGGGTTGCATGGCGACGTTGCATGTGCAGGATGGGACTGCGTGGCTCGATGAGTGCAGGATGGGGCTGATGCGGGATCAGGACACCGTTTGTCTGGTCGATCTCACTGCGCACCGCCCATGCACGCCCCATCGCCCTCCGCAGGAGAACGTGGCGATGATGGCTGACTACATCGGCCTCGACAAGTTCAAGGCCATCTACATCGTGGACCTGTGCCACAGCCTGTGCGAGGTGGCGAAGAAGAAGGTTAAGGCGAAGGGCTGGAAGAACGTGTTCGTTGTCGAGGGCGACGCGTGCACGTTCCAGCCGCCCGCCGGCAAGGCGACGCTGACCACCTTCTCCTACTCGCTGTCGAGTGAGTGGCAGAGGAGGCGGCGCATGCTCGCTTGGGGCGTTGCATGGAGCGTTTGATTTGCTCGTCGCGTGGGCGGCGCCTGTTTGATCAGCGGTTTGTCTCACCATCGCCACCTCCTCCCCCCCTTGCGTCCTTGCAACCACAGTGATCCCGCCGTTCCACGCCGCCGTGGAGAACGCCATCTCCATGCTGGCACCGGACGGCTTCCTGGGCGTGACCGACTTCTTTGTCTCTGCCAAGTACGACCTGCCCATGCGCCAGATGTCGTGGTACCGGCGCTTCTTCTGGAGGTGTGCATGCATGCGAAAGCCTGCCTACCCTACTTGCTGCTCATGCGGCCCGGCACCCATGCACACGACACGCATGCGGCCATGCAGCTGCGCACACTCCCACGCGCGCACACGACGACACACCATCCACCACGCACACAAACACACATGCTACATCGTGTCGCACAGGTCAACCTTCGACATCGACACGATCGATCTCGGCCCGGAGCGCCGCTCGTTCCTGGAGCACAAGCTCGAGCGCGTGTGGGAGGTCAACAGCGAGGGCTCCATCCCGTACGTGCCCTACTTCCGCGCTCCCTACTACGTGTGGATCGGACAGCACCACCAGACCGGCCGTGAGTGCGGGGGCTGTTTGAGCATACGACTGGTGCACACGACTGGTGCATCACGAGTGGCACGCGTGCTGCCGCACCCTGCCCGACGCCCCCCCCCCCCCCCAACTCGCACACACCACCAGACCGGCATTCAGTCATCTCGGAGGGGTTGCCCCCTCGCGCTCATCACAAATGCCTGCCAGGCACCCTGCCCGACCCCCCTCCCACCCCCCAACAAGACACACACTGTGCGTGACACGCACACGCCCACCACACGCCTCGCCCTCACTCCCCCTGCCCCACCGCAGACGCGCCGCACGAGAACCGCGTCGACCGGCCGGCGCTCTTCCCACCGACGTTCCTGTACACGCAGTCGTGGGAGGACCCAGAGCCTGACATGGTGCGTCTGGCTGGATGGCGGTTGGGGGGGGGGCATTTGCATGTAAGCATGAGCGTACACGCAGTCATGGGAGGACCCAGAGCCTGACATGGTGTGTCTGGCTGGGTGGCGGTGTGTGTGTGTGTGTGGGGGGGGCACATGCATGTACGCATGCGCGTGCACGCAGTCTTGGGAGGACCCGGAGCCTGACATGGCGCGCCTGGATGGGTGGTGCACACACGCATGCATGTGCACTGGCGTGGGATGACCCCGAGCACCGTGCGTGGATGGAAGGGTGGATGGATGCTGGCTTGCTTTCTTGCTCCTGCTCAGGTGGCAGCCCAAGCGCATCCATGCCCACGACCGCAACGCATTCCCCGTGCCTCCCATCACACACATGCACGCACGCACGCCTCCAGGTGCACATGCACATCAACAGCTCGGACGTGTGCCTCACGCTCACGTCGGGCGGCTGCAACGCGCTCAACCTGCTGCTGCACGGAGCCAAGGACGTGTACAGCGTGGACTGCAACCCGGCGCAGACGGCGCTGCTGGAGCTGAAGCAGGTGTGTGCATGGGTGTGTGCGCGGGTGTTTGTCCTTGCATGTGTGCACGCGTGGGTGTGTTCATCAGCGCACATGCATGCGTGCGCAATACGTCATGGCTCAAGTGCACAGGTGCCCCTCTCGGTGCTCCCCTCCCCTTTCACACACACCCCCACACGCTCCCAGGTCGCGATCCAGCACCTGTCGTTTGAGGACACGTGGCAGATGTTTGGCGAGGGCGTGCACCCGCGCATCGAGGAGCTGTACGAGAAGAAGCTGGCGCCGTGGCTCTCGCAGGTGCGCGGCATGCGACAGATGGAGAGCGATGCTTTCTGAACCGGGAACGGCAATCTCGTAATATATATTATGAAAGGACATGAGGGGGGGGGGGCTGTACGCAAAGAAGCTGGCGCCGTGGCTCTAGCAGGTGCGCGGCATGCAGCTGTCTATCGACGAGTGAGATACGCCATCAGACGCGCCCAACTCACTGCAAAACGATCAGATGGGAGCAGGGGGGGAGGCTGTGTGCGAGAAGAAGCTGTCGCCATTGTGTGTGGGGGGGGCTGTGTGCGGGCACCATGGCCCGCACAACTGTTGCAGGTGTGACAAAACAGTTCCTGTTACAGTGTGACGCAGTCACAAACAGTGTGATAAACAGTCGCAAAACGCGTGACAGACAGCGACCTTGCGCTCACCACTCATATTCATACCCAACCGCCGCAGACGTCGACGTCGTTCTGGTCAAAGCGCCTGTGGTACTTCCGCGACGGGCTCTACTACCAGGGCGGCATGGGCAAGCTGTGCTGGGTGCTGCAGGTGTGTTGCTGACTTGATCGTGAGATCCGGCGTGGGGCTGGCAGCATGGGCATGCATGGGCGAGCTGCTGGGTGTGCATGGGCAAGCTGTGCTGGGTGCTGCAGGTTGGTGGGACTGGCAGCATGGGCATGCACGGGCGAGCTGCTTGGTGTGCATAGGCAAGCTGTGCTGCAGGTGTGTGGCTGGTCGCATGGGCATGCAGTGTCTGGGCCGCATGTGTATGCATCGGCACGCACAGTGGTTGGTAGCGTGGACGATGCCATGCTGGCCCACGTCAGCTGCCATCCTCGCAAACACGGCGACCCGTTTCCTGACGCGAGCCCTCCCCCGCTGCTGCGCCCGTGTGTGTGCCCGCTCCGCCCGCAGTGCATGTTTGCGCTCGTGGGCATGGGCAAGGCGGTCAAGCGCCTGTGCAACGCGCCGACGCTCGCAGAGCAGCAGAGGCTATGGGACTCAAACTGGGTCGTGCGCTTCATCAAGGTGGGGGAGGGGGGGGGGGGCGCAGGAGGGGCAAGGAGGGAGGGAGAGTTTGCATGGCAAGCCGTCAAACCTTGGGCTGCCAAGCCTAGGTGTGTGTGCGTGTGTGTGTGTGTGGGGGGCTTTGGTGGGAGGAGCAGCAGCAGAGGCTGGGGGACTCCAACTGGGTCGTGCGCTTCATCAAGGTGTTGGGGGGGAGGGGGGCAGGAGGGGGGAGTTCACAGGGCTGTCAACCCTACTCTTTAACACTAGGGCTAGCTAGGTGTGTGGGGGGGGTTCCCTTTAGGAGGGGCAGCAGCAAAAGCTGTGCGATTCGAACTGGGTCATGCGCTTGATCAAAGTGCGCAAGGGAGAGAGAGGGAGGGGGGGGGAGAGAGGGGCGAAGAGGGAAAATAGCGGGAGGAAGGAGAGGGAGGGGGGTGGGAGAGGGAGGGAGGGAGAGCGGGGCGGGCAACCCTAGGCCTTGCTGTGTGTGTGTGATGCGAGAGCACATGCTCCCACTCCCTCGGCGTACATGAGACCCCTGTGACTCATAGGTTCGGACAGGTGACGAGAAGCCCCCCAACTTTTGGAGGCCGACCGCGCGGCGTACGATGGTGAAACTTCGAGATTGTCTACTGAATATTGTTTGTGAGCTGCTGACCGCCGGGCTAGATCGTACGCCTCGCGGTCGACCGACTTTCGTAGGCGCCCGTTTTGGGGGTTCAGGCACCTCTGGTGACGTCCAGACCGCTCTCAGACGCTCCTTCGTCAAAAACTCACAACCTAGTATGTATACCTCGAGGTGGCATGCGTCGGCGGGGGCGGGGGTGTGTCCCAGGGGGCGCAGTTTCATCGTAAAAGTGGGTCCGAAATCAGGTACCCCAAACCATGGAAAAACACACCAAAACGCGATCTGCGGCACGTCGTCACCCTCTCCGCCCCCCAACTCAAGTGCATCGCTAATGCATATGTTTGTCCCAGCTCATGACACTCAGTTTTGGGACACTACAGCGATGCCATTTCTAGTGGGGCTCACTGGGGCAAGGGAGTTGACGCGTCGTCCAAATAAGCCCCTCGCGGCCATCCGCGCATGCGATCGACCTAGTGATATATCATGGGACTCAAATGAGTTTGCGCGGCGTGCCAGGGCGCCCTGTGTGGCGTGGTCTGTGTGCGGCCTTGCATGGCACACTCGAACACCGCCTCCATGGCCGCCTGGCGCAGCCTGGAGCCGTGCACCACCCCATATGGACGCCACATAGCATGCACAACAGGTCTGCCACGTCTGGGTGCATGCGGCGGGATCCATGCGGTGATGCTGCTGCAAACAAGTGGTCCAGTTTTTTGCACTCTCCCTCGCCCTGTACCACCCAGGCAGCCTCCCCTCCCACCCCAACGCGGCGCACAGCTACCAGACACATATGACCGCGCTTTGTGACGCGCGGCGACAGTGGGCGGCCCCTATGAGCTGCGCCAGGGTTGTTCACAGCCTCCTTACCACTCACTTTCCAGTCCCCACTCGCCCCCGCTGCACGCACAGCGTCGCCGCTACGCTCAAAACGACGCTAGAGTCATTAAGGACGTGCCTGGTGCGTTTTTGTCTCGACACCTAGGGCCTCAGTGTCCGAACCCTGAAGTCACAGGGGTCTCGCGTACACCCCACGCCTGCTGATGATAACCACCGTCTGCGCCTGCAGCATGTCTACACCTACGACCCGGGACTTGCCTCAACCCAAGTACACACTGGCCGTCGGTGCTGTGTCGGGCACCACCCACCGTGCACCCCACCGCTCGCCTGCCGACAAAGCACCTCCCTTCTCCCCACCCACTCACATCACCCACTCCCCGCGCCGCTCGTTGTTCTCGTCTGCAGGGGTATCTCCCCTCCCACCCACATCCACCCACCGAAGCACCTCCTGACACTCAGTCTATTCCTCCCTCCTCCCCTCTCCCCTCCCTCACAGCATGGGCCGACGCCGCTCGTATGCAAGTTAATCTCGCCCTCCCACCCATATCCACCCACCCACACTGCCAATGTCCACTCCCTCACAGCATGGGCCGGCGCTGCTTGTGTGGCTCATCCCCAAGTTGTATCGCCCCCTTCCATGCGCCTCCTGACACTGTCTACATCTCCTCTCCCATGCGCCTCCCGACACTGCCAATGTCCCCTCCCCGCGCCGCTCGTTGTTCTCGTCTGCAGGGGTATCTCCCCTCCCACCCACATCCACCCACCGAAGCACCTCCTGACACTGTGTCTATTCCTCCCTCCTCCCCCCTCCCCTCCCTCACAGCACGGGCCGGCGCCGCTCGTGTGGCTCGTCTGCAAGTTCATCTCGCTCGTGCTGTGCAACCGCCTGGTGCTGTGGTTCGGAGGAGGCGTGCCCGGAAAGCAGTCGGCGCTCATCAAGAAGGTGAGTGTGTGGGTTTCTGTGCGTGGGCATGGGTGCTGTGCAGCCACCTGGTGCTGAGGTTTGGTGGTGGCATGGCCGGAAAGCAGTCGGCAATGGCAGTCACTGAACGTTGCTTGTGGGTGTAGGGGAGGCGTGCCTGGCAAGCAGTGCATGCTCACCAAGGATGGTGGAGGGGAGAGGAGGGGGGGTGATGAATCCACCATCATGATCAAACAGGACCTTGACCCTGAAACCACCCACAGGACAGTATCCCGATTATGTCACAGTTTGTCACGCCACTCACACACACAGCACAGTCATGCGCCTGCAACCACACGCACGCACGCACACGCAGAGGGCGGCATCCCGATTATGTCACAGTATGTCACGCCACTCACACACACAGCACAGTCATACACCTGCAACCACACGCACGCACGCACACGCAGAGGGCGGCATCCCGATTCAGCAGTACGCCGCGCACACGCTCAACGGCGTCGCTGCGCCACTCACACACATCCACACCCACATGCACACACACACACACAACACAGGCATGCACACACACGCACACACGCACGCACACACACAGGATGGCATCCCGATTGAGCAGTACGTTGCGCGCACGCTCGACGGCGTCGCCGAGTCGTCGTCGCTGCGCCACTCGAACTACTTCTACTACAACTGCATGACGGGCCACTTCCTGCGCGACAACTGCCCGTCGTACCTGGTGGAGGCCAACTTTGAGGCGCTCAAGGCGGGCAAGATCGCAGGGCTCGAGGTGAGACACAGATAGAGACCAAGAGAGATTCGGGGGGGTGTGTGTGCTGGTGGCACAGGCTGTGTGTGTGTGTGTGGGGGGGAGTGAGGAAAGTACCTGGTGGAAGCCAACTTCGAGGCGCTCATGGCTGGCAAGATCGCTGGGCTCGAGGTGAGACACAGATACAGACCAAGTGAGAGCCCGGGGGGGGGGGTGCTGGTGGCACAGGCTGTGTGTGTGTGTGGGGGGGGGGGAGTGAGGAGAGTACCTGGTGGAAGCCAACTTCGAGGCGCTCATGGCTGGCAAGATCGCTGGGCTCGAGGTGAGACACAGATGCAGACCAAGTGAGAGCCGGGGAGGAATGCTGGTGGCACAGGCTGTGTGTGTGGGAGGGGGGGGGGGCGAGAGGGAGTGAGCAGAGTACCTGGTGGAGACCTTCGAGTCGCTCAAGGCCGGCAAGATCGCAGGCTGGAGGTGAGAAAATGAGAGAGAGGCTGAGGGGTTGCAGGCAGATCGACAGCCCTGGGGCTGATGGGCCATCGATCTCACACACCTAGCTAGGAGATTAGTGCCGGGGGCAGGGTGGGAGTGGGGGGTGAACTGGTGGAGGACCACTTTTTGCGCTCACGGCAGTCGAGATCGCGGCTCAAAGCGGGTGTGGGCTTGGACATGTCTGGAGAGATGAGTGCCGGTCACTGGGCGCCAGCGGCGGCGACAGCGGCACTGCTGCTGCGTGTGCCGCGACGCGCAGTACGGACTGTCTCTCTCGAGAGGGAATGGTCAGTGCAGAGGATCCCGAACAGCAGACCTAGATAGGTTGTTGACACGCACACACGCACGCGACCAGGTGGTCACTGCCACGTTCATGGACGAGCTCTGGCTAGTCCTCTTTTTCACACACACACACTCGCACCCACACGCTTGCTCCTCTTAGGTGGTCACCGGCACGTTCATGGACGAGCTCTGATTCTGGCTCTGGCTGCCCCCCCCCCCCCCTGCTCACTCTCTCTCAGTCTCTCCCTCCCTGTTCACCCACTCACTCAAGCGCTTGTCTCACGCGTAGGTCGTCACCGGCACGTTCATGGACGAGCTCTGGCTCTGGCTGGTCCTCTCGCTCTCTCTCGCACTGAACATGCATGCCCGCGCTGGCTCTCTGAGACACACTCACACTCACGCGCTTGCTCCTATCTCCCTTCCTCTTCTTCCATGTCTTCACAGGCACATTCATGGACAAGCTCTGGCTCTTGGCTGCCCCCCCCCTCCTTCCCGCACTCTCTGTCGCTGTCTCTCTCCCTATCGCCCACTCATGCGCCCACTCACGCGCTTGCCCCTTTCCCTGTAGGTCGTCACCGGCACGTTCATGGACGAGCTCAAGGCGCGCAAGTACACCAAGGTCATCCTCATGGACCACCTCGACTGGATGGACGACGAGACGTCAAACAGCGTCGCGGTCTGCCTCGCCAAGCAGGTGCGTTACATCAGTGGTGAATAATGGGGGGGGGGGGGCGAAGTCTTAGGATTGACGGACGAAAACGGGAGGGTGGGCAGCCCTGGGATGGACGAGGCGTCAAAACAGCGTCGCGGTCTGCCTCGCCAAGCAGGTGCGCTGAACCGGTGGTGAAGAGTGGGGGGCGGGGGGGCGAAGTCCTGGGATTGGTAGTGAAGAATGGGGGATGAGGGCGGGGCGGGAGGGACGAAGCCCTGGGATAGACGCACAAAAGGGGGGGGGGGGGGCAGCCCTGGGATAGACAAGACGCCAAACAGTGTCGCAGTCTGCCTCGCTAAGCAGGTGCGTACCTCGAGCGCACCTCACATGCCGCCGTGTTCCTTTCAGGAGTTTTAGTTTGGGGTGTGGTCGCCTTGGGAGCCAGAGCCCGGTAGCCAGGCCGCCCGCAAACTGGCGGCTTCTGTCCGTTACGCGACAGCGCTTGACCTTATTCCCAACCATCCGGCGACGCCCGGCTACGCCTCCCGCGAGCCACTTCGTCGTTGTCGCCAAAGACCTCGCCAGGCCGACCTCAAATCGCCGGAAACAACACGACGGCTCGTGCGACACGCACCACTCACTCACACGTGAGCGCAACGCCGCCCCCGCCCTCACACACACACTCTCTCCTCCACAGGTTGTCCCCGGAGGCATCGTGATCTGGCGCTCAGCAGCGATGACGCCGCCGTACGCGCGCCTCATCGCCAACGCCGGCTTCGACGTAAAATGCATCCAGCGCGCAGACCAGGTGCGCGTGCGTACGCCCCCCTCACTGCGTGTTTTCCCTCCCTGTGGGGCTGTGTACAGTGTGTAGTGCGCACCTCGGGGCGTGGGATTGGGGGACTGCCTCGTGAAGCGGGTGTCCCTCCCCGTGGGGCTGTACACAGTGAACAACACCTTCTGTGTGGGAGGCGCTGCCCCGTGCGGCGGGTGACCTGACCCGCCGGAGGCTCCTATACCCGCTGTCAAACAAGGCGCCCGCCACTTGCGACTTCAGAGAGCCTGCCAAAAGTAGGCCAGAACTGGACTTGGGTCTAGGCGGTGGTACTAGGACTAGAGGTAGTCTTTGCTGGAAAGCCGATATAACTGTAACTGTAACCAAAAGTAGAACAGTACAGAGTGCGCACCACAAGGCCGTGCCACCACCCTCCACACCTAACCACCGCCACTCTTCTCACCGAACCTCACCCCCACACGCGACCCCCCCACCCCCCCCTCCCCCCCAAACGCAACTACCACGACCCTCATCACCCACCACCAGTCTCCACACCACCGCCCTCCACTCACCGTGCCCCCAACCCCTACCGCAACCAGGGCTACATGGACCGCGTCAACATGTACAGCTCGTTCTACGTCGCGACGCGGAAGGGGGCGAAGCGCGAGTGAGCGCACGCGGCACCCTGATTAGGGGGGCAGCAGCGGCCGCAGCGGCAGCAGGGAGGGGGCGGTCGGGGGCATCCCTACCGACCTACCCACCTCCCCTTGCGCGCCCGCGCGCGCGCGCCCAGCTTGCGCGCCACCTCTGCCGTGGCGCTCGGCCTAGCCGCGGTCGTGTTGCGACACCCGACCACCGCGGGGCAGTCAGTGACGGGCCGAGTTAGTCTCATTCGGGCTATTCACAAGGTCAGCGGCACACCCACCCACGTGACTCGCCAGCGGCGGCGCTTGCACGAGGACGCAGGACTTATCATTAGGGGAGTCCGCGCGCATTAGGCGGCGTCCCGCCTCCCCTGGGCCTAGCTGGCGCTGCGGCCGGGCCTAGAGACCCTGGGTAATGGGGATCTAATGAAGAACGGAGAGCATAGCAGGGTGTTGGGCGGGAGGCACACGCAGGAGCAAGTTAAGGTCACTCAATCATGATTGCGGGGTCGTGAGCTGCCGGATCGCCCCACAGTGGATCGCGCCTTATCACTTGCAGCTTGGATCGTGTCCCCTTACCACCTGCAACATGTCGCACGTGCGCAGTGGTCGTTCGCTCCTACGGCTAGGCTCACGTATCACAACACCCTACTACTTCCCCCCCAACTTCTTGTCACCCAGCTTCTCTAGTCGTTGCCCCGTGAGGCCCGCCATCGCCTGGTAGAATGCGCCAACCTTGCGGTTGTCCTTGTACTTGCTCATCGCCTTGGGGTCCTGTGAGGAGTGGTGGGGGGGTGGAAGGATGCCCAGCACCATCTCATCCCTATAGCTGCAGTGCATACGCGTGCGCGCGTGCTCCAGCAGCCAAAGCAAATCAAAGCATCAGAATAGGAGCGTTACAGGAGCGCTTGCACGTCATCACTGCAGCTTTCTCACTTAAACGCACACAAACACACACGCACGCACACACCTTTGCGATCGCTTCCACTGCTGCCATAACCTCTGGGTCCTCAAATGCCGCCATCAGCTCCGCGTTTGATGTGATGCCCTTGATCGTCTCCTCGTCGGGCTTCAGCGAAGCGATGAGTTCGCCCTTCATCTTCTCCATCTGCGTGCGTGTGTGTGGTGCGTGTGTGTGTGGAGGGGGATGTTATTAGGGGAGAGAAGGAGGGGTGCAGGGAGGGCGGTGGAGGCAGAGTGCTGAGTGATGCGCTTTGGTCGTGGTCGGCCAGTCGGCTTTTGAGGAGATGGGACGATCCCGCAGGGGTAGGAGGGGGGGGGGGGGGGGGCTGCTCCCTAAATCCTACGCGCCGAGGGTGCGTACTGTAAAGTGTAAACGGGGGGTGGGGGCAGACGGGCAGAGGACGATCAGGCGAGGAGGAAGGGGGCAGGGGGTACCTGGCCTGTGTGTGTGTGTGTGAGTGCGTGTCAGGCGTAGTCAGGCCAGTCAGTCACAGGCTGACTGGTGTTCACTCGCCTGCTTTGCCTGCTCGTCCGGCTCCACCCGCAAGAAGTGAGGGATCGCAGGGCCGCCCCCGCCCAGCCCTCCGGCCTTCTTGCCCCTGAGCACCGTGATCCCGTCGTCGGCCGCCTGGAGGGTGGGGACTTGTGTGTGCGTGTGTGTGTATGTGTGCATGTGTGTGTGTGAGTTTGTGCACATGTGTGTGTTTTGTGTGTGTGTGCGCGTGTGTGTGTGTTGCGAGCGCGCGCCTCTTTTAAGGTATGCCCCTCGTTCGCATCACCGCGCCCCACCTGCTTGGGCTTCGGCGCCGCCTTCTTTGTGGGCTTAGCGTCGAAGAAGCCCTTCTTCAGCTTTGGCTGCTCTTCCTTTACGGGTGCTGCCGCGCCTGGCACGGCTGGGGACGCAACGAAAAGGGGGCGTGATGATGCGGCGCAGGGTGGGAGGCAGTGCACGCAGACGCACGCACACGTGCACCCCTGCACCAGGCTCGTGCATACAAGCCAAAGCTTCAACGCGAGTCTGGAGTATGTTCCATGCGTGCATGCACTCACGCGCCATGCAACATCCTCCACCTGGCGCTACAAACGTGGTCTCCGCCAGCTGCAGCGACGCGTCGTCGCCCTCCTCCTGCTTAGGTCGTATCCCCGAGCTGCCAAGCTCCAGCGCCATCACCTGTCCCGCCAGGCTAGACAGCGGAGGAGGCGCGTCTGCACAAGGCACGCAAAATAGTGAGTGGGCCCATCGTACACACGCGATCGGCATACCCAGCCCGCACACCATCATCTTCGTCCATGGTGCTGTCTTCCAAGCCTGCAGCTCTGATGAAGCGTCGGCGCCTCATCGAGTCAGACTCCCCAAGTCCCACCTCCCACACATTTTCTCTGTTCCTGATTCACTCCGCCTCGCTCCCTAACGCATCAGATCTCTGTAAACCGCGCCAATTGTTTACCACGCTCACACACACCGCTTCCAGCTAGCCAGCTCTTGGCAAACAACCCTTTGCTTTTCCAAATGTCGGTATCCCTGCTCAAGCTGCAGGGGCGAGTGGCCCTGATCACTGGGGGGGCCAAGGGCATTGGGTACGCCTGTGCAAGGAGCCTGGCGAAGCACGGGGCCAAGGTGAGCGGCAGCGCGCCTGGGAGTGAGCATGCGTTGCCATGCGCTGACACGCGCGCACGCTGACACACACGCACGCACACACACACACACACACGCACACACACACGCTGAACACACATTCTGACACACACACACAGACACACACAGACACACACACACACACACACACACACACGGGCGCGCGCACACGCACACACACGCACCCACACATATTTACGCCCTCCCCCACGCCCCCCCCCACCATCACCACACACACATGCACACCACACGTCTCAAGGTCGTGCTCGCCGGCATCGACGTCGCCATGGCAAAACAGCTCACGGCAGTGGGGCACGAGGCGGCACACACACACACACACACACTAACACACACACACACACACACACACACACACACTCGCACATACACACGCACACACACACTCTCTCTCAAGGTCATGCTCGCCGACGCCGACGTCGCCATGGCTCTAGCGTCGGCGAAGCAGCTCACAGCAGAGGGCCACGAGGCGGCGGCGGTGCTGTGCGACGTGCGCGTGCGGTCAGAAGTGGACGCGGCGGTGCAGGCGGCGGTCGACGCGTTTGGGTCGCTGGACATCGCGGTGAGATGATGATGATGGATGTTACAGTCAGGGACACCTCTAAAGGCGTATAAGACCGTGCTCTGCGCGTATGGCCCGAGCACCTTACTGAGATGGCTGGCTGTTGGTGGTAGGGAACCCCAACTCTGTAAACAGCGTGGGCGCACCCCTAGGTCCCCTACCGCAGCAGCAGATAGGGTTTAGGGTTCAGGTTTGAGGGTCTATGTTTTGGGGTGTAGGGTTTAGGAGCTCGGCCGACGCGTGCGTTGAAAGGGGGGGTCTTCGTGACATGCACACTCACACACACACACGCGCGCACACACACACGCACACACACACACGCACACACACATTGCGGAGAGCTCGGACGACGCGTGTGTGTCGTGGGTTGGCGGATGGCGGGTGTGTTTACGCTAGCCCCCCCCCCCCCCCACGCACACACACACGCACACACATCAAAGGCATCCGACAGCCCCCACCCTCCCACCCACCCACACACACTCTCACACGCTCACAAGTAGCCAACGCGGGCATCGTGAGGGCGGTTCCATTCCTGAGACATGTCCGACAGCGTGCTCACACACACACACACACACACACACACACACACACACACACACCACCACCACCACACACACACACACACTCACGCACGCTCACGCACGCAGGTCGCCAACGCGGGCATCGTAAGGGCTGTTCCGTTCCTCGACATGTCTGACGCCGACTTTGATGCCGTCATCGACGTCAACCTCAAGGGCACGTTCATGACGTGCCAGGTGGGAGTCACAATAACAGTAACATCGGTAAAAAAAAAGTAACAGTAACAGTGAGAGTACAGTAACAGTAACATCTACTATCTGTGAGTAGGAAGCAGTTACGCTGCGTAGGACAACCACCTGCAACAGTAACAGTAACATCGGCTTTCCAGCAAAGACTACCTTGTGGGGAGGTCCCTAGGAGGAGGCAGGGCTAATTACCGTACATATTGTTTGCCTTCGCGGGGCGGGGGGGGGGGGGTCGAAACTACAGCTGTGCTGTGCGATTGCGGGGGTGTCTTTCGTCGTTTTGACGCCCAAAATCGTGATTTGTAACGATTTGTAATAGTTTCTCAGTTTTGCGTGCACGCACGGACGATATTAAGGGGGGTTATATTAATTATTAAACTTGAGGATGCCAGAGCTTTCCACAGCCAGATGGGGGGGCCGCCCGGGCCGGGACCAAAGGGGTGGCTGCCCCATACCACGGCCAACTTGAGTCTGGAAGGGGGGGCGCATGCATACTGTGTGGCGGCTTTGGGGAAGCTCTTGCATCCCCGAGTTTAATCATTTGTCCCCCTGACAAAATACGCCCCCCCCCCTCCTACTACTAGTTACTACGACCTAGCTTAGTCTGCCAGGTGGGGAGGTCGGGCCGTTGGCCGCCATGCCCATGTCGCCATGAACCCTAAGCCCAAACCCCAAACCCTAAATCCTTAACCCTAAAACCCTTTGTACAGGAACAGTGGACATCAGCTTTCCAGCGAAGACTACCTTCTAGTCCTAGTACCACCGCCTTAACCCAAGCTCGTTCTGGCCCTAACGATTACTTGTGAGCGGCGGTAGCCACCAGCCGGCTGCCTGCCAACGCGTACTCCTAGAGCAAAAAGGAGAGCTAAATAGCGCTGCTGTTGGAGGATCTTCCAACACAGTCCAACACACCGCTTCTACGTTCTACTAGTGTGCTCGGGGGGGTGGCAACCCCCCGGGCGCGCTGCGATCCAGGTGTCGACGACGCGAGTCCGATGACCCTGTAGCGTAGAGCCAACCCAAGGAGGGCATACCGGCCCGGCATCACAGACGGCCAAGCACGCCTCGCGGACTTGAGCTGGCTGGCCGCGGATGCGAGCAAAGGGGAAACAAGGCACCCCATGCATGCAGCCTGTCCCTGCCCAGTCCCCGCGTGTAGCGGGGCACGCCTGGCGACGCGTCTAAGTCGTCAATCAGAACACCAGAGTCGCTAAGTTCAACGTGCGGACATGTCCTGCAGAGGACGAGGGACTGGTCAAACTGGCGAGTCTGGTGCAAGATTGCGCCAAGCTTAGCGTCGGTGTTGCAGCGCTTCAGGAGCTGCGCAGGACCGGCTCCGGGGAGGCGCAAGTGGCTACGGGCGACACGTCGTGGACGCTGCTATGGTCGGGTGGGGAGCACCGGCAGCGTGGGGTGGGCTTGCTGTTGTCCCCTGCATGGGCATCGGCACTCGTCTCCTGGGAGGCGGTGTCCGACCGCCTCATCCAGGCCCGCTTTGCAGCGGACCGTGGGCAGATGATCACCATCGTCAGCGCCTACAGTCCAACGGAGGCGGCGAGCGACGAGGAGGCTGGCGACTTCTACCTTCGAGTAGCGGCGCTCGCGGACAAGGCCAACGACAAGCGCGATCTGCTCATCGTGGCAGGTGATTTCAATGCAGCAGTGGGGAGGGACTCGGTGTCCGACCACGAATGCGTTGGCAAGCACCTGCCCCTCACGGAGCCAGCGGTGGCCAGCAGGAACGGTCGCCTGCTCCTCGACACTGTGGAGAGTCCTTAGATTATATAGTGTTCATCCGCACATTGATGATGATGTTTGGTTACAGTCCACTTCTGGCGGTCACACGTACGGTTCCAAAGCTCCAGTGGGACTTAGAGAAACAAGGCTCAAGGCCCACAAAAGGTCAAGCTACAAGTAGCCTGCTTGCTAGATGGCATACCCTCTGGGGGTGTTTTTGAAGGGGAGGTGGCGCCACACGCGTGCGGTGGCGGGTGCGGTGTGGTCGCTGAGTTGAGTGCTGCGGCGGGTGTGCTACTAGCCCCGCTTCCGGTGGTCTGGGGGAGGGCTTTTTGGTCCCTTCATGGTTTTATACCTTGGGTCCGCCCTCTGGCCATTTGAGGGGCTGGGTGTGCAGCCTGCACAGTGGTGCTGCTTGCTTGGCGCCCGCCACCAAGTGTGGATGGCGTTACCGTGGGCTACTTGTAGCTTGACCTTTTGTGGGCCTTGAGCCTTGTTTCTCTAAGTCCCACTGGAGCTTTGGAACCGTACGTGTGACCGCCAGAAGTGGATTGTAACCAAACATCATCAAGTAGCCCACGGTAACGCCATCCACACTTGGTGGCGGGCGCCAAGCAAGCAGCACCACTGTGCAGGCTGCACACCCAGCCCCTCAAATGGCCAGAGGGCGGACCCAAGGTATAAAACCATGAAGGGACCAAAAAGCCCTCCCCCAGACCACCGGAAGCGGGGCTAGTAGCACACCCGCCGCAGCACTCTACTCAGCGACCACACCGCACCCGCCACCGCACGCGTGTGGCGCCACCTCCCCTTCAAAAACACCCCCAGAGGGAATGCCATCTAGCAAGCAGGTGCAGGCACCCGCTCGCCGTCAACGACGAGGCGCGCGCGGTGGAACTGCGCCCGCTTCCCCGCAACCTTGGCGGCGAGGAAAGCGGGCCACAGCGCCTGGTGCTGCGCCTCCTCGCGGTCACTGAGGACGTCGAAGACTGCAGTCGAGTCCACGCAGCGGCGCAGCTCGTGGCGCCAGCGCACGACAGTGTCGGCCACGGCGTCAGACGCCACGGTGAAGAGCACACGCAGCACACCGCCCCCGCGTGGCTCCACGCCGATGCCCCCGACGGCAGGCTTGGCGTTGAGGAGCGACGCGGACACGACGCCACCATCAGCCGGCTCCCGCCGGCCGGTGCCGCCGTAGAGGAAGCGCACGACATCCGTAGCCAGGCGGACGGGCAGGCTGGTGCCGTCCTCGGCAGCTGCAGCGATCCGCTCCGCCGCCGCCGCCGTCGCCTCCTCTTCATCCATCCGCCTGCCACCGCCCGCGAGGAACCAGTTGGCGCCGCGTGCCACCGGGATGGACAGCACGAAGCTGCGGCGCAGCGACGTGTCGCCCACACGCGCAGGCAGCCCCCCCCGGCGGGAGGGGCCGCGCGCAGATGCGGCACGCGTGGCGCCCGACGCAGGCCGCTCCGTCGCCGGCCCCCCCCCCGCCGACGCCACAGGGGCGGCAGCAGCAGCGGGCCGGGCAGGCTGAGCAGCCTCGGCAGCAGGCGCAGCGCGGGGCGCCGCACTGTGGGCCGCACGGCCGGCCCGCGCGCGGGCGGGCTCTGCATGCGGCATCTGCATGGGCGCCCCAGGGACGCGGCTCACCAGGAGGCTCACCACATCCACCAGGGACGCAATCTGTTGCGCCTGCGCCTGCACCACAGCGAGCACCCCCGCAAGGGCACCGCTGTGGCCGGCGTCGGCAACCTGTGGCGCGCCCACCTGCGTCGGCGCATTCTGTGGCTGGGCGCGCGCCCTCGCCTCCCTGTCCAGCAGCCCCCCTACCAGGCGTCTGATGTCTGCCTGCCCCGCGCTGAGGGCGCGGAGGGCGTCTGTGGTGTCGGCCGAGGCCGAGATGTGGTTGCTGGCGTCGCCATGCAGGTGTTGCGCAGCCTCCGCGTATGTGGCTGCCCCCCGCGCCCCGTGGAGCGCCGAAAGCTGTGTCTGTGTCGCATCCACGCAAGCGCGGTGGCGTGGCGGGGAGTCTGAGCCGGGGGAGCCGATGCTCACCGGTGATTCTGTGGTGGTGGCCGCGCGGGCGATGAGCGCGCCGGCGGCCGCACTGTGTTTGCGCGCCTTAGAGCGCGTCATGAGTCATGGGAGCAAGCATGATTATTGATCTGTTGGAGGATCTTCACACCAACACCGCAGCTGCCGTGCGGCTGGCTGGGAAAATCGGGCACGAATTCCCCGTGTCGTCTGGTGTGCGACAGGGGTGCGTCATTGCTCCTGTGTTGTTCAATGTTTTTATTGACCACATAGTGAAAAAGGCGCTAGACATGATGCCAGAGGGGGCTGGCGTGTCAGTCGTGACCCGAGCCGGCGGCTCTGTGTTGTCGTCGTCGGTTGAGCGCATAGTAATGCTGATGTATGCCGACGATTTATGTTTGTTCTCGCATGACCCAGCTCAGTTGGCGCTTATGCTGAAAATCCTTGACAAAGTGTCCTCTAGCTTTGGCATGCAAATCAACGCCGCCAAGACAGAAGTGATGATTTTGCCAGCACATTTTGACGCGGATCTGCCCACGTTTGCGCTGACTGGTGGTGAAGTGAAGACCGTCTCTGCATTTAAGTATCTACATCATCATCATCATCATCATATCTAGGTTGGCAGGTCTTCAGGACTGCTTCCTCTAAGTCCTGCTGGAGCTTTGGAACCGAACGCGTGCCCGCCAGAGAGTGGATTGTAAAAACTCATCATCATCATCATATCTAGGGAGTTGGATAACCCAGAGTGGTGGTGTGGAAAAGGAGATCGGTGTGCGTGTCGGTCGCGCGCTGGGCGTGTTTGCGTCTTTTGATAAGATTTGGGCCAGCAAGAAGATGCAAGTGCAGTCTAAGATGCGGGTTTACAACACTTTCGTGCTGCCCCACTTTCTGTACGGCTGCGAAACATGGGCCCCTACTAAAACACAACTGACTCGATTGGAGGTTGCCCACTCTAACTGCCTTCGTCGCATTCTGGGTGTGCGCCTGGTCGACCGGCACAGATTAACTTATATTCGGCAGGCGTGCGACACTGAGCCAATTGAGAGCCTTGTGGCAAAGCGATCAATGCAGTGGCTAGGCCATGTGATGCGCATGCCGGCTTCTCGTCTTCCTCGTACTTTTGACTGCACAATGGATGTGGCTCGGCAGCAAGGCCGGCCTCCAGCCTCCTCCCGACACTATTTTCTTAAGCTACTGATTCAGCAGCTAGGCGAAACTAGTGGCACTCGTTCTGATTGGGAAGACTTTTTCGGACACGGCGTTTGAGCGTGCTCAGGATAGGGTCGGGTGGAGAGCCGTGGTGTACGGTCCGGCTGCCCCTCAGGCGCCGGCCCCTCCACCACGGCGGTCAAGTAGATTGGCAAGCGCCACTTGACCCCCTATCCCCTAGAAGCAGTTAGGACCTATTTTGGAGGCGTCGCACAATAGCTCTCCTTTTTGCTCTGGGACTACACGTTGGCAGGCAGCCGGCTGGTGGCTACCGCCCCTCACAAGTAATTGTTAGGGCCAGAACTGGACTTGGGTCTAGGCGGTGGTACTAGGACTAGAGGTAGTCTTTGCTGGAAAGCCGATGTAACTGTAACTGTAAATGTAAATAGCGCTGCGCATAATATTTGCGACGCCTCGAAAATAGCCAGGTGGTGCTTTGAGCATCAATATATTCATTCGTCCATTGCAAATGGGGGGGCGTAGGAGGGGGGGGGCAAGGGGGGGGGGGGCAGAAAACCCGAGAAATGGAACACATGCTGGTATCTTGTCTGCTTGCTGTGAATGTCCCAAACACGTCGGATTTTTTGAATTTGGACACCTCACCAGTTACAGTTACATCGACTTTCCAGGAAAGACTACCTCTAGTTCTAGTACTACCGCCTAGACCCAAGTCCAGTTCTGGCCCTAACAATTACTTGTGAGGGGCGGTAGCCACCAGCCGGCTGCCTGCCGTCCTCACCGCCACACGTTTATCACGTGCCGTATTCGTGACAGCATGCACATGTGTTTTTGAGGCGTCGCAATGGAGCCCCATGTGGTGGAGCTGTTGTACACGTATGCCCCCAGTTCCTGGTGAAGCACCCCAAGGCATGGATTAAGAAAGTCCTAGGGCCAGTGCCAGCCCACCGTCGCATGTGGTGCTGAAGGACCACACACACACACACACACACACACGTTGCTGCGCATACCTCCCCAAAGCACGGTTACTGATACACGCACACATACACACATGCGCACACACACACAAACACTTATGTGCCACCAAAGGTGTCCGACGGTCTGTTAAATCGATCACACACACACACACTCACACACGCGCGCGCTCGCACACACACACACACACACGCACAGAGAGAGGGAGAGATAGAGACACACATGCACACATGCACCCCCCCACACAGTCTGCCGCGCGCGAGATGGTCAGGCAGCGCGCGGTGGGCGACACAAAGCCAAAGTCTATCATCACGATGTGCACACTCACACACACACACACACACACACACACACACTAATGCGCCACCAAAGGCGTCCGACGGACTGCAAAATCAAACACACACACACACACACACGCGCGCGCAGAGAGAGGGAGAGAGAGACACACACATGCACCCCCCCCCCCCACACACACACGCGCACGCAGAGAGAAGGAGAGAGAGAGACACACACACACATGCATCCCCCCCCCCACACACAGTCTGCTGCGCGAGAGATGGTCAGGCAGCGCGCGGCGGGCGACAAGAAGGCAAAGTCTATCATCACGATGTCAAGCGTCAACGCAGTCATGGCCATCCCGAGCATCGCGGGGTGGGTGGGCGTGCTCCAGTGGTGTCATTAGCGCCCCCGCAGCCCCTGCAGCGGGAGCTGCGGGAGCAAACCGGGAAATCTGGGGGGAAACTGCTGGGGCGAATCGCGGGAATTTCGCTCCAAAAAGTATTGAATTTGACGATTTTTACCGGGGGGGGGCAGGAAAGTTAGGAACAGTCCCCATGTCGAAATACTTCAATTGTTCACACCGGACCGGCGCCATGCCCTTCCCCTCCCTAGATGAGGGAGAATTTCACTCTAATAAAATGGGAATTTGGGGGGGGGGAGGCACAGTCCCCACACCCCCACCAAATGTGCGTGTTCAGACGGCAGATGTGGGTTCAGGTAGTTAAATCACTCTGGCGACCCTGAAAATTGGCAGGGGTGTAGTTCAGATCCCAATGAAGGCATAGCAAAAAAATCTGGATGGTTGTATTTTTCTAATTTTTTATCGCCACACAAGTGTGGACACCCAAAACAGTTTTTTTTTGTGCAACACCCCTTCCCGAGCTCCCCATGCAGTCAAACTCGCTGGGTGCATCCACAGTATACCCCCGATGACGCCCAGACTGTCGGGGGGCGCCGGGGACCGCTGCATGGGCGTGCTACACTCCATGCAGCATGCAGACGCGCGCCCATGCGGCACCCACGAAAATCACGCCCACGGACCTGTCGCCGCGGCTCCGGTCCCCATTTCATGTACAGAATGTGCCGTGCGAAAATCTCGATGATATGTTTAGATTTTGCCCTGTGTGTTCAGCTTCTCTATCTGCACAATAAGCAGTCCGGCGTCGTGCTCCAGGCCTCCAAGGAAGCCCCACATGACCCAGGCTCCATTGGGGTGCTACACGGTCGCATACAAGCGGCGGAGGGGTGCCTGGGGCACGGTACGTGGCCCTGTTGCATGTTGTCGGGGTTGAACGCCCAAACAACGATCGACGCCCCAGGGGCAGCACACACACACACGGCGCACCGGACCTCTCTAGTAGTGACATTACTACTCTAATGGCATTCTGCATTGCCTCGCGCAACACCAGAGGCTGTGGGCACAACCCTGCCCAAACCACACAAACACGTCACCACCCGGACGCCCCAGGAGGCCCCCCAGCCGCTGTTTGAGGTCACGCATGGCGTTTCGGGGTCACCCACTAGAAATTTGCAGCTCGAGAGAGGCCGCGGAGCAGGTGCATGGACACCTCGACACCACTGCACATTCAAGTTTGACACCCCCAAACGCGGCTGCGCCCACTCCCCGGGGCCTCTAGCAAGCTCTATATATCGCCTGAAGTTCATATACGTTGAGCCGGGGTCCTCGGAGAGCCCCGGGGCGCGGGTAGACACCTTCTACCCCCCAGCTGTCACTGCCAACACATATTCCTGCGCCCCTCGTGCATGTCCGCTCAAGTGCGACGTGCGGGATCGATAGCCGGGGATACTGGCTACACACAGGTCGCGGATTCAGCCAAAACCATGCCGTGTGTGTGGCGGGAGAGCATCTGCCGTGTGGGGTGCATGCCTCCCAGTCAGGGCATGAGGGGTGTGGGGACTGTGGGGGGGAGGGGTCTGGACCGTTTCTCTGAATTTTTATGTAACTTTTTATTCTGATATCCGTTCGCCACGAGAGTCGGTGCGCTGGATTCCTCTCGTCTAGAGGAGTCCAAATCCACCCTCAGATCCCCCACACACCCAATAGGTAGTGCAGTGGTGTGGGGGTGTGAGAGGGTCCACACCGGGCGATTGGTGTGGACCACTGGTTCACACCCCCTCGGAGCCGGAATGCTCTGCAGACCTCCGATTGGGATGAGGAAGGACGCAATGGATTTGTCTCACGACAGGGATGCCAAATCCATTGTCATTCATGTGGTTCAATAGTTGGGAGGGTGTGGAAGGGGCCTCGGTGTGTGGGGCTGCACCGGGGCGTGTGGCCGTCTTTCGGGGCCAGTTTCAGGAGTAGGTTTGGGCTCTGCAGCCTCCCAAATAGTGCGATGGAATGGGAACGATGTCACAAAGCTGCCCACCAAGTTTCAGCTCCAGCAGATAAGGTCTGGGTGTACCGGGGGGGGGGGGGGGTCCAGGCCCGTCTTGAAAATAAGTCAACATAGGTTCTAGCCGAAAAAACTGTTCTCCCCCCCCCTGATTTTTACACTTTTACGCAAAAAAAAACGCCTGGTGGGGGCCAATTAGGCATGTTCCTTCCTATGCTGCGGGGGCAAACAGGACATTATTGGTTTCCTTACTGCCACCACTGGCGTGCTCCTGCGTGTCCCCTGCTTGATACTGTTCACAGTTTGGCCTGACAGTCACGCGTGACCACGGACGTCCCGGCTCGAGCAGAGCCTGGCCTCCACTCCTCCGGCCTGCGTGCGCGTGTGCTTGTGTGTGTGTGTGTGTGTGCATCGATGATTTCCTTTTCGGCTGAGCACAGACATCGCGGGTGGGTTGGAATGTACGTTATAATCTCGCCTCCTGTTCTTCCTCACATCTACCCTCCTTGTCTTCCTCACATCTAGCCTTCCTCACATCTAGCCTACGCTCCTTTTCTTCTGCACATCTAGCCTACCCTCCTTTTATTCCTCACAACTAGCCTCCTGTTCTTCCTCACAATAGTGGTTTTGCTTAGGGTGCGGTGGGAATAATGGCCCCGGCCCACTTCCCGAGCACGCACTCGTCGCGAGTGGGCGAGGCATGCGTAGTACTTATCTCCCTTGAACACGTGTGCACACAGGTACAACGCCAGCAGGGGCGGTGTGAACCTCACGCGTGCTGCACGGCGCCCTCGCATCCGTTGGTCATCCACACACCCGCACACACACACACACACACACAACAACAACAAAAAACTCACACACACATGGATCTTCCCCAGCCTTGCTGGACCACGCGTACGGACCTGGACGGAGGTTGAACACCCGCATGCCCTGCATGGCGCGCTCGTATCCGCGAAGTGTGCACGCACGCGTAGTTGTTGGTATCCTCTCAACCCCGGGCTACACCTGAACCCTAAACCCTGAAGACCACGTGTGTGTTCCCTGCATGGCGCGCT
>VFSX01000094.1:462500-515839 GCA_016618255.1 Chlamydomonas sp. UWO 241
ACACACACACTCACGTACACACACACACACACACAGGTACACACACACACACACACACACACACACGTACACACACACACACACACACCACGCGCATCAACTCCAGCTTGCGCAGCTCCAGCTTCTGCAGCACACGTGCACACACACACACACACACACACACACACATGTACACACATATACACAGTAACAGTAACACGGGGTTTCCAGCTAAGCAGGCTACTCTTCTACTAGAGACACCCCCCGATACTCCAGCACACTTAAGTACTAGAGTACCGCCGGCTCCCGGCCGATAGACTACCGCTCCCGCCGGCTAGACTACCCCAAACAGCGGTCTCTGAGAGACATGTCTGGCAAGGAGCATATAGGAGAGGACCTTCCTCAGGGTCACAGTAGTGGCCTTGTGGCCAGTCAAGCCGGCAGAGCCGACTGGCGCTGACTGGAACGGTCCCCGCCTGGCAGTGCATGGCTGTCCAGCTCTCGTTTGCATGGGGCTCAGCCGGCGCCCCATGCCTCATGCATGGCCAGGTCCCACCCTCCAGGGGTGCATGGACGACAGAGTTGTCATGGAGGCTGCCTGAAGACCTTCCAATGCCAGTCACCGGCAGACGAGCGACCCCGAGGATGGGCGCGGTGAAAAAAAATGCTCCCCTCCCCCCCCCACACACCGCACGCATCGACTGCTCCAGCTGTGCAGCTCCAGCTTCTGCAGCACACGTGCGCTCTCACACACACACAAACACACACACACACACACACACGCACACACACACGCACACACACACACACACATACCGTAGTGACACGCTCATTTGGGGGTACGATTGGGGGAAGGCTACCCCCAAACCCGTGTCGAGGATGGCACTGACGCTCCAGGCTACCCCCAAATCCGTGTCGCAAGTTAAAGGCGTACATGCTGTAACTCACTCGATACTGCATGGATTTCAACGATTCGGATTGCATTGGAAAGCCAACCACAAGGGCTATCAGGACACTGCTTGGATGCAGCATGGGGTGGAGGGAAGAGAGCAGAGGGGCAGTGTGGGTGTGTGAAACTGCCCCCCAGATGCGTGTCAGCGAGGGCGCTGTGTGCCGGCGACTACCCCCAAACCCGTGTCTTAGGTGGGCATAGAACGGCTGTTTCACCAACCCCCAAATGAGCGTATCCCCAAATGAGCGTGTCACTACGGTACGCACAAACACACACACACGTACACACACACACACACACCGCGCGCATTGACTCCTCCAGCTTGCGCAGCTCCAGTGACACCGCGTCGAGGTGCTCCTTCTTCGCGACCGCGTCCCAGTTAGTTGCGTCGACGCCAGTCTTCCAATCAATCTTGATCTGGTCAGGGCACGGGCGTGCGTGTGCGTGTGAGTGTGTGTGTGTGTGTGTGTGTGCGTGTGCATGTGTGCGTGTGTGTGCGTGTGCGTGTGTGTGTGTGTGTGTGCGCAAGCTCGTGCGTCAACGCCAGTCCTCCAGTCTTGATCTGGTCAGGGCACGGGCGTGCGTGTGTCTGCATGCGCGCGTGCGTGTGTGTGTGAGTGTGTGTGTGTGTGTGCGCGCGCGCAAGCTCGTGCGTCAACGCCAGTCTTCCAATCAATCTTGATCTGGTCAGGGCACAGGCGAAAAGATTTCCTTTTTATTGTTTCCAATCAATGGAGCCTTTTGACTGAAAACGGCTACATGGCTCCAAAATCCGGCTCCACATGCCGAAAAGGACACCACTGCACGTGTGTGTGTGTGTGGTCGATTTACAGTCCATCGGGCGCCTTGGCCAGGTTTAGGGTGCGTGTTTGCGTGTGTGTGTGTGTAGTAGATTCCAAAGTCCATCGGACGCCTCTCATGGCGTCGCGTCGACGCCAGTCTTGCAGTCGATCTTGGTCTGGTCAGGGCTCGGGTGTGGGGTGCGGGCCCGGCAGTGAACAGTGCGCGTGTGTGTGAGAATGTGTGTGCGCTTCCCCCACGGCACGGGGCAGTGTGTGCACGTGTATGTGGGAGCGCGTATGTGTCCTACAGCTGCGCGCACACGTGCAACCTTGGACGGGTACGCCTTGTTGGTACCCCCTCCCCCTCTCCTCAGTCAACCGAACCCCCATCCAACCGGCCAACCAACTGGTACGCCTCGTGGGTGCCCTCCCTCTATGAGCCCCTGCCACCCACCCACCCACCCAACCAGACAACCACGCAGCCACCCAACCGACCTTTGTTTGGATCGCCTGCTGGTACAGCTGCACTGTGAAGCACGCCTTGTACTCGCCCGCAACTTTCGTGGTGAACACAAACTGCCCGTTTGCGTTGTTGGACGAGTGGTGCATGACCTGGCGGTTGGGGTCCTCCACCTGCATGGGCGTGCATGCATCATCGCCATGCGTGTGCGTGTGTGCGTGCGTGTGTGCATCACGCGTGCCAGATCTGCATGCGTGCATGGTTGCGCATGGACCGCGTGCATCAACTCTCACCCGCACGTCGATGGGCATGGGCGCGGAGGGGTTGTCCTTGTGGAAGGCGTTGTATGTCCCCACCACAATCGCGTTCGCATTGATTTCCTGCGGTGCATGCAGCATGGCACCATTGGGTTTGGGCCCATGCATGGTACCAGTGTCCATGCTGGTTTGGGTGCCGGCCTATTGGGTGCTGGCCCATACATGCTGGCCCATGCATGCATGCACTGGACGTCCAAAAGGACACCCACAGGACTGTACCACAAACACATGTGCACACACCATCCCGCTGAGCAATGCGACCCCACCTCGTAGACGCATTTGTTTTGCATGTTCATTTCGAATTCTAATCCGCGTACGCAGCAGTGCGTGAGCCACGCCGCGAGCACTACGAGCAGCAGGGGACCCATCGTCGCCATCGTCACTGGGGCTGGCGCCGCATGCGGAGTGCGAGAGCTTTCAGGCGTTGGCTTGCGCCCTTTCGCTCGAGCCCATTAACACCCCTGGTTCATACTTTGCTCACACAAGTGTGCAAGCCGTTCCAAGAGGTGGCTGCAGCCTGCAAACCTTCTCAAGAGGTGGTATGCTGTCTCAGGGCGTTACCCGCAAGCGCGGCGCGGGTGACATGGATCCATGCATGGAGGAGGCGAGCGGCAGCGGCAGCGACGCCTGGTCTGCCTCGTTCACGGCACGTGGGCGTGGCCCACTGGCTGCGTCAAAATACGCTGCATGCCCACCCATGCCACCTGGTCCACCCATGCGCACGCTGTGCCTGCTGCCGCACTGGCTGCATGCCACCAGAGTTCTGTCACGCCGTGCTAGTGATTGGATGCATGCGGTCCATCCATGCGCTGCACGTGTCGCTGCCGTGCGTAGTGGCGCATCAAGGACTTCAGCAAACTGACGAACGAGGTTTCCTCCGACAGCTTTGTGACAGGCGTCTGCTCTTGGTAAGTGGGCCGCAAGGCTTCACGCTGCCGTGTGTGCATGCCTGCAGGCATGCCTATGCTTGCCCACAACACCTCTGCTGACTGCGGACTTGGTGGGGCCTGACCGCAGCCAGCTGAACGTGTGGTCGCATGGCTTTGCAGGCAAAGGCACCCACCTGGCAGGGTTCCTGCACCTGCAGGATGCCATGTGTGCGCCAGAAGCAGTGCAGTGGAAGCTGACGCTGGTCGACCAGGCAGACGCCAGCAATTCCATATCTGCTGGTGCGTAGCAGTGAGTATGCTGTGCTGACCATACAGGTTTGCTCTGATCCCTGTCCGTTGCTGCCTGTCACTGTGATGCAGTCTCCACGCACACGTTCAACTCTGATGGCCCAGTCTGGGGAACTCACCAGTTCATCGAGCTGTCTGCGCTCAAGAACGCGGCAGCTGGCTGGCTCGTGAACGACACGCTAGTTCTGACTGCCAACATCACCGAGGAGCGCGAGGACAGGTTCAAGCTGGACACAGGTGCGCCTGTGCTCAGTTGCCACTGTGGTGCTAGATTTGTGCCAAGTACATAGACAAAGAGCGCTGACGGGTGCTTGTGTTGCTCGCCGCAGGTGGCATGCCTTGCGACGTGGCCCTGCAGCTGAGGCAAGAAGAGGACAGAAGCAATTACGTTACAGATGCACTGCAAAGAATAAGTGCAGAATACGTTATAAAGTCAATTCTTGGGTCAATTTATTATTACTTGGCTGGGGAGGGGCCCCCCGAAGTTCACCCTGCCCCGAACGCAAAAAATGTGGTCGAGCCCCGTGGCCCTGGCAGGGATGATACATCTACAAACAAGCTGCCGCGCGCGATGATGTTGCCGCACAACTTTCTTGGGGGGAAGATTGGGTTTCTTGGGTGGTTTGGTGATGCGGTGCTGGAATGGTGCTAGCAGTCCTCATGGAAAGCAGCTCACAGCAGGGCCGATCCCTTGAACAGCTCGACGACGACGAGACCCAGGAATCCCACCTGCGCGACACGTCCGAGCGTCAGCTCCAGGCCGGGCGTGATTGGCCCAAACGACTTGGAGTCGACGTTGACGCCCGCGAGCATCTTGGGTGCGAGCGACGCCATTGTGGTGAGCACGACAACGGCGGCGAAGCCGAGCGGTGCGGCGCCGATGGGTGACTCCACGAGCTCGAGGTTGATGTACCGCCCGACGATCTGGCTCCACACGGCCTGATGTGTGACCACTTCCGAGGCGACGGCTGCGACGAAGCCCAGCATGGCCGCTCGTCCGTTAATAGCCTCAGTCACAGGGTTCAGAATGGCGAAGGACTGGACAGACGGCGCGGCGCCCGAGGGAGCAGAAGCCACAGCGGGCTCCGAGGTGGATGCCGTCTCCTGTGTGCACAAATGCAAGGGGGGGGGGGTGAGAAGGCTGGGCTTGTGCTAACGCTGGCACATGGGGGTGGGAGAGGGCCTGCCCATGCGCAGACTACGTGCGCGCGTGCGCATGCGGGGTGGGGGGAGGGGAGCAGGTGCACGGGGTTGCAGGGGGACCTTCTGGGGCCCTGTGGCCACTGATCAGTTCTTGACATGTACGCAACTATCTGCTGGGCTGCTGCTGGGCTGCTGCTGTGGAGGTACAAGGAACGTGTTGCGAGGTTGCCCCTGATCACCGCATCGTCGCAGGCATCGCCCTCACCTTGCTGCCCTCTGGCGAGTCCACGGCGCGCACGACAACGCTGTGCACAGCGGTGGGGCGGGCGGGGACGAGCGACGAAAGAGAGCTGGTCGCCGGAGCCCGGGCGGTGGCGGAGCGCATGGTCATTGACATGGTGGCTGGTTGTGTGCCGAGGGAGAGGAGCAGGTGGGTCGAAAGAGGTGCAAAGATATCATAGGATTTAGATTGTGAATGTGGGGAGCAGCGATGGAGGGCGAATGGGGGGCGTGTGGAGGCGGACGTCATCATGACGCTCGAAATGCACGCTCCCACGCTTTTGCGAGTCCACACCCCCGAGGTCGAATGTGGGCCACCACATTCGACATGGAGGTAGAGCCCAGCGTAGGCAGGCTGGACGTGCTTGGTGAATCTTTGGGCAATCGTAGGCAATCGTGGGCCACAATTTCTCGCGTGAGTGGAGGCTTCCTCCAACTCCCTCCCCAGGCCTGGGCGGAGAGGGTGGCGGAGAGGGAGTGCCTCGATGCCTGTTGAGTCTGCATCCCCATCCCCCCCCACCCCATTCCCCGGTGCAGCTGGAGCTTGCACCGAGTCAGTGTGGGCGGCTGCTGACGACGGTTGGGACAGGGGAGGGGCCTTGAGTCCAAGGGTTGTATTAGCCAACCGCGGCGACGCTCTACTGCATCATCGTGGTTGAAACAAACATAACAGGCGTCGGAGGTGAAGATTCACCTGATGGTACGCTGCCAGGCGACCCTTGTTGCTGCAATGAAGGCACGTGCACGTGTGCCTAGACACGGCGTGCCCAGGCAGGGCCCCTCCAGGACTGCCGTTGGTGTTCGTCAACCCACTCCCTCTCCCGTTTTGATCCGACCAGCCAGCCAGTGTTTCCTGCAGCGCTGTAACAGCAAAGCCCTTGGAGCTGAGTGTGTGTGACTGCCCAGGGACGAGGCCGAGGGCAAATGCTAACTTTCACCAGGCATCTAAAGAGCTTGTAACAAGTACCCCCGCAACAAAGTGGTCGGGCTGCGAGTGGCTCCCTAATTAGGCCAGCACACAACCATGGCATCGCCGTAGTGCGCTGGTTCCGCTCGGAGCTCTGACGCGGCAGAGGTACCACCGTCGCCTTGTCAACCCCGCCTGACACAGGACAGTGTCCCCACCATCGGTGCGCCGCGATGAAGCTCTCGCCCTCGCCCTCGTTATCTCCCCCCTCCTAGGGTAGTGACATGTGTCCCGGGGGCTCCCACTCAATTGCACCCCACAAGACAAGGCTAACCCCCTTGTCCTGTGACACCACCTAACAGTAGCGCCATCCGCGCCTGTTGTCATGCCTATCAGTTGGCGCAACCCCAGTGCCTGCCAGTTGCCCGGGGTCGCCCCCGATGCTGCTCGCGCCGCTCACCGCAGAGACTTGGGACTTGGCGGAGGCATCACTGCAGGCGTGCTACCACAGTGCCTGCCAGTACCGCCCGTCATGTAGCGCCACCCCAGCGCCACCCCAGCGCCACCCCAGCGCCACCCCAGCGCCTGTGACTAGCGCGGGTCACTTTTCGATGCTGCTGTGACAAGCCGAGCCAGAACAGCCACACGCGCGCCACAGAGGGCTCGGCCACAGCCGCGTCATCAGCAGCCCTTGTCAAAAGCGCCACCCCAGCGTGAGCACCCGTAGCGCGTAGCGCTGGGTCATCTACTCGATGCTGCTCGCGCCGCTGGCAGCAGAGAGCTCGGCCACAGGCGCGTCATTAGTCGTTCACATCCATGCTGGCTAGCATCACTGCAGCCGTGCCACCCCCAGCTGTCAGAACCGCCTGTCAGGTAGCGCCGCCCCAGCGCCCGTCAGTACCGCGGGGTCACCTCCTCGATGTTGCTCGCGCCGCTCGCGGCAGTGAGCTTAGCCGTCGCCTCGGCCTTGCCCATCTTCTCCGCGGCCATAAATGCCGCGCGCATCTGTGTGCACGGGAGTGTGGGATTGTGCGTGTGTGTGCGAGTGAGTGAGTGTGCGTGTGTGTGCGTATGTGTGTGCCAGTGTTTGTGTATGCGTGTGTGTGTGTGTGCGTGTGTGTGTGCGTCTGTGTGTGGCCGCGACCTTCCCCATCTTCCCCGCGGCCATCAACGTCGCGCGCATGTGTGTGCGTGCAAGTGTGAGTGTGGTGTGGGAGAGACAGCTGGTGCATGTGCATGTGTGTGCGTGTGTGTGTGTGTATGACAGCTGGTGCATGTGCATGTGTGTGTGTGCGTGTGTGTGTGTGTGTGCGTGTGTGTGTGAGAGAGAGCTCAACACCGAAGGACATGGCGCACGACGACGCACAAACACACACGCACATCCCTCGCCCCGAGGAGGCCGATTTAGATGAGCGGATGCGGGAGTTAATGAATCCTCGGCCAGGCCAGGAGAACCCCAGGTTCTGGCACGAGTTGGCTGACTTCCTTGTCGCTTGTTTTGAGACACGCACCGCGTGCACAGCAATCATGATGGCAGATGGCATGCTAGGGGTCTAATTTTGACAGCTGCCGGCCTCTTTCCTAGGGTCTAATGCGCCATCAAAGGCGTCCGACGGACTGTAAAATCGACCACGCACGACGAGCAAACCGCCTCGCGCACCTCCTCGGGGCTTGCCGTGATTCCAACCTTGGGCAGTTGCGGCGGCGCAGCGCGGCGCGCGCGCTCCGTAGCCGCACGCACTTCATCCTCCATGAGCTTCTCCGGGAACATAAGCATCTGTGGGTGTGGGGGGATTGTTTGGGGGGGGGAGGAATGTGTTACACGAAACTTAAACACGAGAGAGAGACAGAGAGACAAGCCAAGGCCGAGGCCATTTCAGGGGACATGAGACAGAAAGGACAGGGGGATAGGGTGGTGGTGGTGTGTGTGTGGGGGGAGGTGAGACTCGCTGGCTCGCGACGTTTGTGTCCCACCCACCCACCACCCACCCACCCACCTGCCAACTGCACGCACACGAGCGCCGTGTGTCATGTGTCCCATACGCACATGCACAGACATGCACACCCAACCGCACACACACATGCACATGCACATCCACATGCACAACACACACGCACCTGCACCTACAACGCGCTCAGCCCGACGGCGTTGAGGCACAACACAAACGTGGCAAACCAAAGACACGCCAGCGACCTCCACCTCCACCCCACCAAGACCCCCTCCTCACTGAGACCCCCCCCCCCACACACACACACACGCACAACACACACGCACCTGCACCTACAACGCACCCAGCCCGACAGTGTTGAGGCACAACAAAAACGTGACAAACCAAAAAAACGCCAGCCACCTGCTCCTCCACCCCTGCGACCCCCTCCTCACTGAGTCCCCCCCCATCCACACGCACAGCATGCGCGCACCTGCACCGACAGAGCGCTTAGCCCGACTGCGTTTAGGCAGAACACAAACGTCGCGAGCCACGAGAGCCCCTCGATCAGCGTGCGCACGGTGATCGAGATGTTGCGCGCTTGGTAGCCGTCCGGCAGGGGCGAGGAGCCGATGAGCTGCGGGGTTTGTGGGGTTTTGGGGAGTTGGGGTTTAGGGGTTTAGGGCACGTAAAGGGTCGCTGGGTTTAAGAGGTTCAGTTGAACCCTGGTCCAGGTGATTGGGATGTTATTTCGTAGCCGTCTGGAAGGGGCGACGTCCCGATGAGCTGCGGGTTCAAGTAAGGGTTCATTCAGGGTTTGAGGCCCAGGATTTGGGCTTCAACCCTCAATTAAGTGATTCGAGATGTTGCGCGCTTGTAGGCCGTCGGGAAGATGGGCGATGTCCGGATGAGCTGCGGGGTTTTGGGGTTTTGGGGTTCAGGGTTAAGAGGTTAGGGGTTTAGGGCACGTAAAGGGTCTACAGGTTTAAGGCCAGGTTTAGTTGACCCCTGACCTACGTGATTGGGATGTTGCGCGCTTGGAAGCTGTCGGGCAGATGGGCGAGGTCCCGATGAGGTGCGGGTTTGGGGTTTTGGGGATTTGGTTGATAGTTTATGCCTGAATGGATGACGATGGGCGCGCGTGCGTGCGCAAGCAGCCGTAGACTCTACAGAAGCTGTTTGACACCACTCGTGACGGCGTTAGACGGTGCTACAATAAACCAACCAGTGTGCCACCTCCTCGGAGGAGAAGATGAGCATCTGGAAGCCGAGGGCGGCCGCCTCGGCGCACATGCACAAACCCATGTGCACAGGACTCATAAGAGGACATGGGGGCAAATTATCACACACAAAGGTCCACACCCCCACGCCTCCCTCAACACTGGGTTCCTGAAAAACATGGTCACAGCCCCAGAAGGTCCTGGTCCTCCGGCCTTTCCATACCTGCCTGTATATGCATTTACCCACCACAGTCATCTTGGACGAGAAGATGAACATCCCAAAGCCGAGGGCCGCCGCCTGCGCCGCGCCGAGGAGCGCGTCGAACGCGGTCGCGTCGCGCACAGGGGTCGACGACTCTGATCCAGCTGGCGGGGCAAACTTGGCGCGCATCTGGGCAGCAGCAGGCGGAGGGGTGGGTGGGGGTGCATAAGTTGTGAGGCGCGGGCGTGGCACCCCTGCCACCCCTGCCACCCTTGCACGTGTGTGTGTGTGTGTGTGTGTGCGTGTGTGCGTGTGTGTGTGTACGTGTGCGTGCGTGTGTGCACGCGCATACGTGTGTGTGGTGTGGTGTGTGTGCACGTGTGCACGCGCGTGCATGCGTGTGTGTGCGTGCGTGCACACCTGCGCAAACCACGAGTTGTCCCACTCCTCTTGCGTGATCTGCCCCGAAATCTTCTCCTCCTTGGCGCGCTTCGCTCGCCGCCGCAGCACACGGTACAGGAAGAGGCCCACTAGGAGCACGTACCTAGGGAGAGGGTCCGTACATGCATGCATGCGTGTGTGTGTGTGTGTGTGTATGTGTGCGGGCGGGCGTGGTTTCACTTGGCAGGCTGTATGCGCGCCCTGCATGGCCCCGCATGGATGGGCCTCTGCTGTGTGGTGACTCGCGCCCCATGCATGCATACGCATGCAGCGCCATGCATACCCACCCTACGCCAGCCGCGTTCTTCAGGAACTCGCTGGACGTCTCGTTGTTGTACACTGCCATGGCCATGTCAGTGTCTGTTGCTATCGCAGAATCCCCTCCCGCTAGGTACAGCACAGCTGCAAGCGCCCCCGCTGCAGGCACGCACACGTCCTGGCTGCTGCTGACGCCGCTCTGCGCCCTCTCATCCTCCTCGCCGCCCGTCGCCTGGCAGCGCACCGAGCTGCATCGCGTCACCGCGCAGGTCGCATTCAACGACGAGTTGCTGGTGCTGGGGACGTGCGCTGGCAGAGACGTGCGCTGGCGCAGCGGGAGTGACGCAGTGGGAGTCACATGCGTCCTTCGGAGAGAGGGCACCGCGGCTACTCTCTGCATGACGCAGGCAGTGTGCCAAACAACAGGATTGGACGACTGGAAAGTGAGCATTCGCGTGTGTGCTGCAACTCCACACCCCCTCTGCCTCAACTCCACACCCCTCGAGTTCTCTGGTGGGCCTGCCATCAGGGACATACAAAGTCTGTGCAACAGCCGGACACGTGGTGCCGCCAGGACTCCTCTCAGCCGTTCCCTCCGCCCACGCACACACACGTGCGGACGCACACGCGCGAGCCGACGCTCATACGCGTACACGCTACCACTCTCTACCACCCCGCTTGCTCGACCACCCCTCGCCCCTCCCCAACCAGTCATGCGTTGTCCGCGTCCCCTGGCCGCGCGTGCGCCAGGTTGGACCAGCGCGGCTCAGGCAGTCGCCGGAAGACCGCGCGCCACGTGTTGCCCTTGTTGCGCGCGACCTGGCGGCGTGTGTGTGTGCAGCCGATGTTGCGTGTTGTTAACAACAGCCTGAGGGCAGGCAATGGAAGAAGCGGCAGGTGCTGGGTGGAAGTGGCGGTGCTGGGTGGCACTCGTTTTGTTTTGCCCTTGCTGCGTGCGACTGGGTGCTAGTTAGGGCCACGCCGCAGCATAGTTCAGCGCATCACATGCGCACGCATCAGTGTTTCCGTCAGCCAACCAGCAACCCGACAAAGTGCACTTTCGGGTTGAGATTGGCCGATTCGGGCTGCGGGTCGGGTTGAGATTGCGCGAAGTCCCCGACCCGAAAATTTATGAAAATCGGCATTTACACTTTCCCCCCCAAATTCGCCTCCGTCGGGTTTGAGCGTGAGGCCCGGGTTGAGCCATCATTTTTCCAACATCCTCTACGGAACCACTGGCACGCATCCCCGCCCCTGCTCTCCCCACCTTCTGCCCCTCCTCAGTCGCGTTGATGAGCACGCCGGCAGCGGGGTCGGACTCCAGGTCCTCGTCGCTGATCTGTGTATGTGTGTGTGTGTGTGTGTGTGCATGTGTGTGCGTGTGTGCATGTGTGTGCGTGCGTGAGTGTGGGGAATGGTGTTTGCGAGTGGTGTGTGTGTGTGTGTGTGCGTGTGAGTGCAAATGTACGTGTGTGTGTGTGTGTGTGTGTGTGCTGTCATGTGTGCATCTGCGAGTGCGTATGCGCGTGCACGCGTGTGCGCGTGTGCGCTGTCATGTGTGCATCTGCGAGTGCGTTTGTGCGTGTGTGTGTGTGTGTGTGTGTGTGTGTGTGTGTGTGTGCGCGCACGCGCGCGTGTGTGTGCGTGTGCAACCACCCACCAGCTCGAACATTGGGTGCGCGAGCAGCTTTGCGCGCATCCAATCGCCGAGGTCCTTCACGTCAGTGATCGTGTAGAGCATGCCGCTAGGCGCCATGAGGTACGCGTACTCGGAGATGAGCGTCGTGTTGATGATGCGGCGGCGGTGGTTGGCCTGGGCGTGTGTGTGTGTGTGTGTGTGCGTGTGTGTGTGTGTGTGTGTGTGTGTGTGTGGTTGGTTGGGAGGGGAGGCGCCATGAGGTATGCGTTCTCAGAGATGAGCGTCGTGTTGATGATGCGGTTGCGGTGGTTGGCCTGGGCGTATGTGTGTGTGTGGGGGTGGGGGGGGGGCGTGTGTGTGCGCGTGTGTGCGTGTGTGTGTGTGTGTGTGTGGTTGGTTGGGAGGGGGTGGGGCGCCATGAGGTACGCGTACTCTGAGATGAGCGTCGTGTTGATGATGCGGCGGCGGTGGTTGGCCTGTGTGTGTGCGTGCGTGTGCATGTGCGTGCGTGCGTGTGTGTGTGTGTGTGTGTGTGTGCGTGTGTGTGCGTGTCATCCTGGTGATGGGCGACTTCAACGCCACCACCACAGCCGCCTCCTCTACCACCCACCCATCTGTAGGCCGACACGCCTGCCCCACCTCCCACAGCCCCTCCTCCCCCTTCCCCCCCAACTCCCCCCTCGCCGCCTTCCGCCACAAGCCGAGCATCAACGACAACGGCCACCGCCTCCTCGATCTCTGCTCTGCCCACAGCCTCTCCATCACCCACTCTTTCTTCCCCAACCCCCCAGCGCGCGCATACACCTGGTACAGCCGCAACCGCAAGGACTGCAACATCCTGGACTACATCCTGGTCCGCAGCTCGCACCTGTCCTCTGTCCACGATGTACGCGCCCGCTGCCCCATCACCCGCCCACTCCCCACCGTCACCCCACCCGACCACGCCCTCGTCACCGCCCGCATCCGCCTCCACTTCTCCAGAACCTGGAGACACGAACACCAGCGGCCCCCTCCCCCCCCGCGCTACTTCACTGACCTGCTCCGCGACCCAGCCACGCAGAACGCGTACGCCGAGGCCGTCGCGGACGCCCTCGCCACCCCGCCACCCCTCCCTCTTCCCCTCACCTTGGACCAGCGGATGGACCACTTCAACGCGGCCCTCCACACCGCGGCCAAGGCGGTGCTTGGCCGCCGCCCGCCCGAAGCTCCCACCCACCTCACCCTCTCTGACAAATCCCTGTCACTCGCGCGTGACCTCCAATCCCTCCGCGTCGAGTCCGCCCTCCACGCCCGACACACTCCCCTCTCTGATGCTCTCCGCGGGAAGACCAAGCGTCTACAGACAGAGCTGAAGTCCTCCCTGAGAGCGGACACCGACACGCACTGGAACACCAATGCCGCTGTCATCCAACATGACTTCGACAACCACAAACCCCACACCGCCCACCGTGCCCTCCAACGCCTCGTCAACCGCCCCTCCTCCGCCACCGCCCCAGCCATCCGCGGCGACGACGACCGCCTCTGCTTTGGCACGCAGGCCGTGGCCAACGCGTTTGGCAAACACTTTGAAACCCTCCACACCCTCCCTTCCACCGTCGACCCCGCCCGCCTGGCTTCCCACCTGGCCCACACACCCACTGCCCCCCCTGCCCCTCCTGCCATCACGCCTCCCTCCCTCCCTGTACCCGCCCCCGCCCCAGCCCCCGCCGCCCCATCCCCTTCCCCCACACTCTCCCCCCCGTCCCCGCCCACGCCCACGCCGCCCCATCCCCTTCCCCCACACCTTCCGAGCCCTCACGAGACGAGATTGAGGCCGCCATCAAGGCACTCAAAAACACCTCCCCGGGCTCCGACGCCATCACCGCTCCCCTCATCAAGAGCGGCGGCCCCGCCGTCGCCTCCGCCCTCCATGACATCATCCGCTCATGCTGGGACATTAACACCACTCCTACCTCGTGGAGACAAGCGGAGATCTGCCCCCTCTACAAGGGCGCATCCTCAGGCCCGACCACTCTCTGCAAGTCCTACCGTGGCATCTCCCTCCTGCCCGTCCCGGGCAAAGTCCACACCCACATCCTCCTCGGCCGCCTCGGACGGCACCTGGAGCCATCCCTTCACACCTCCCAGTTCGGCTTCCGGCCCGGCCGAGGCACTACTGGCGCCATCTTTGCCCTACGCCGCCTCCAAGAGGAGTCCCACCGCGCTCACGCCCCCCTTCACGTGGCCTACGTTGACCTCTCGAAGGCGTTCGACCGTGTCAACCACCCCGCGCTCTGGGAAACCCTCCGCCACCGCGGAGTACCCCCTGACCTCCTCGACCACATCAAGAGCCTCTACTCTGATGCCACGGCCCGTGCCCGCGTCGGCGACGCACTCTCTGCCCCCTTCCCTCTGGAAACCGGTGTCAAGCAAGGCTGCCCCATCTCCCCCCTACTCTTCAACGTCTACATCGACACCGTTATCAGATCCCTGATTGCCCAGATCCCCAACGCTGGCATCCAAATCGGCTACGTTGTCGACGGCGTCCTCCACACCCCCGAGTCCCGCAAAGACTACGACACCACCGTCCTCCCCCTCCTACTCTATGCCGACGACATCGCCCTGCTCTCCCTCTCCGAGGACGCCCTCCGCACCGTGCTCACCCTCCTCGACGGCACCTGCTCTGACCTCGCGCTTGAGATCAACTACAGCAAAACCGTTGCACAATCCCTCGGCCACCCGTCTGCCCACACCGGCCCCACCACCACCCCCATCGCCATCCCCTCCAACTCCTCCCCTACCCCCCACCTGGTCCACCACACCTCCAGCTTCAAATACCTCGGCAGCATCATGGCCTCACCCCCCACCTACCCCCCTTTCGACGACCCTGACCCCCCACCGCCCACCAACATCCTCGACGAAGAAATATCACGCCGGATCAGCTCCGCATGGTACGCCTTCACCCGCCTCACCCCACGGTTTTGGAAATCAGATGAGATCACCCTCACCACCAAGATCAACCTGTACAATGCCTTTGTTGTATCCGCCCTCTTGTACGGCTGCCAAACCTGGACGCTAAACAAAACTCACATCCACCGCCTCGAGGTAACCCACAACCGCTTTCTCCGCCGCCTGAAAGCCCCCTCCCGCCACACCTTGGAGCAAATCTCCACTGCCAAACTACATGCCGCGCACCCTCCCACCACTTCCTATCATCAACAAACACCGATTGTTGTTCATTGGATCCCTCGTCCGCCGCCTCCCCACCTCCACTCCTCCGCCCCCCACCCCTGCCAACCCCCCTCCCTCTCCCCCCTTGCCTCCCACGCCTCCTCCGATCCCTCCCACGCCCCCTCCGATCCCTCCCAACCCCGCTCCCTCTCCCCTCTTGCCTCCCACGCCCCCTCCGATCCCTCCCACGCCTCCTCCGATCCCTCCCAACCTCCCTCCCTCTCCCCCCTTGCCCCCCACGCCTCATCCGATCCCTCCCAACCCCGCCCTCTCTCCTCCCTTGCCCCCCACGCCTCCTCCGATCCCTCCCACGCCTCCCCCGATCCCTCCCAAACCCCTTTCTCGCCGCCCTTGCCCCCCACGCCTCCTCTGATCCCCCCCATGCCTCCTCCGATTCCTCCCAACCCCCATCCTTCTCCCTCCTTGCCTCCTCCAACCCCCCCCCTCCCCTTCCCCGCCCGCCGAACCCATGTTCCCAGCCACCGCCGCCCTCTTCATGCACCGACGACCAGACGTGATACCCTACCAAGGTGGGGTCATCACCTCCTACCGTGAGAATGTCCAAGACATTTTCGACTCCTACGTGTTCAAGACTGCCGTCACAACGCAGTTTGACAAGGCCAAGAAGGAGTACGCCGAGTCCCCACCGGAGTCCCAGCTGAAGAACGTCCCCGAGCTTGCTGTGATACTAGCGCGCAGGCGGCCTCCCGGGTGGCTCACCCTCGCGAGGTTCCCACGCCTGTGGAATGGTATTTGCAGAGAGATGGCAGCCAATGCGGGAGCAGCCAGCCAACAAAGTAGATAATGATGATGATGGTGGTCACAGTCAGCAAGCCTTTAGTCAGCAAGCCTTTAGTTAGATGCCAGTGCCTCAGAGGCAACCCCCCGACCCCCCCAAACCAAGGATACTATCCACTCGATTCAGGCGCTGGTCGGTCACCCGCTATTCGAAAGACATCCCAGTGCACGGGTCAGACCTCGTAACAATTGCCGGGGTGTACTGCTGTTAGTAGTACAGGCATTGCCGGTGCATGCGGACGGCCTCATGTAACGCTTGGTTGGTTGTTGGTTGGTTGGTTGTGTGCGTGTGTGCATGCGTGTGTGGTTGGTTGGTTGGGAGGGGGGGTTGAGGTATGCCTGCTCAGAGATTAGCGTGTTCATGATGCGGCGGCGGTGGTTGGCTTGGTCGTGTGTGTGTGTGTGTGTGTGTGTGTGTGAGTGTGTGTGAGTGTGTGTGTGTGTGCATGCGCGCGTGTGGTTGGTTGGGATGGGGGGGGGCACCATGAGGTACGCGTACTCGGAGATGGGCGTCGTGTTGATGATGCGGCGGCGGTGGTTGGCCTGTGTGTGTGTGTATGTGGGTGAGTGGGTGGGTGGGTGCGCGTGGAAGTTTTCTATTGAATCACAGATGGATATAAAACACGAGTTTCTGTTGTGCTGAGGTTTCTAAGTGTGAAGGAGAAGCAGAACTGAGAGCAATGCTTGGCACCCAAGTCTTAGCTTCCATTCCGTCAGCTTGGGTCGCTGGCACCGCTACAATTCTGAATCCTTTTGTGGCTCGGGGATCTTCCCTCTAAGCCATGCCACCCAACCACCCTGCTCAGTTGTAGTATTTTAGGAGTGCTAGCTAGCATCAGGGTCTGGCCGCTTGACACTGGTTGTGGGCAGTGGTATCAAAAGCCTTTTTGGGCATGGTCACTGTCTGCGGCCGGTGGAGGCCAGACTCTGCCCGAGCCGTGACCTCCGTGGTCACGCGTGACTGTAAGAACAAACTGAACACTATGAAGACAGCTGAGACAGAAACACGTGTGTTTGTGTGCGTGTGTGTGTGCGTGTGTGTGGTTGATTGGGAGGGGGGGCTGAGGTATGCGTGCTCAGAGATTAGCGGGTTGATGATGCGGCGGCGGTGTTTGTGTCTGTTTGTGTGGCAGTTGTTGGTTGTTGGTTGTTGGTAGTTGACTAACGGTTGTTGGCTGGTTAGTTTGTGGGGGGCAAGGGGGGGAGGTGCTTGGTGTTGATGACGCGGCGGCGGCGGTGGCCTGGGGATGGTGGGGGAAACAGTGGTGATGATGTAAGGAGAGAGGTGCGCGTGCAACAGGTGGGCATTGTGTGAATTCACACACTGCCGTGAGTGCGGTGTGAGCTCGTCCGTCCACGCGCCCCATCCCACGCTGACCCCACGCATGCAGCCACGCATGTACTGCGAACTTCTCACAGCAGTGCAGAAAAGTGCAGCCCCGCCCACCCGCATGCAAATTGCCCCCACCCACCCACCACGCACACACACACACGCCGCACACACACACGCGCACACTTGCTCCATCCAACTCAAATGCATAACCCAGTGTGAAAGTAGCCACTAGCACTGACGTGCTTGAAGTGCGGGTCTGGGAACAGGAAGAACACCTTGGTCAGCTGGCCCTTCTCAAGCAGTGCGGGAGGTACTTCCCCACTCACGCACGCCCCGCCCATCCCACACGCCCGCCTCTCAACGCATGACAGGCATGCATGCTTGGGGAGGGACTCTTCTTCACGTGCTTGAAGTGCGGGTCTGGGAACAGGAAGAACACCTTGGTCAGCTGGCCCTTCTCAAGCAGTGCGGGAGGTACTTCCCCACTCACGCACGCCCCGCCCATCCCACACGCCCGCCTCTCAACGCATGACAGGCATGCATGCTTGGGGAGGGAATCTTCCTCACGTGCTTGAAGTGCGGGTCTGGGAACAGGAAGAACACCTTGGTCAGCTGGCCCTTCTCAAGCAGTGCGGGAGGTACTTCCCCACTCACGCACGCCCCGCCCATGCCACACGCCCGCCTCTCAACGCATGACAGGCATGCATGCTTGGGGGGGGACTCTTCCTCACGTGCTTGAAGTGCGGGTCTGGGAACAGGAAGAACATCTTGGTCAGCTGGCCCTTCTCAAGCAGTGCGGGAGGTACTTCCCCACTCACGCACGCCCCGCCCATCCCACGCGCCCGCCTCTCAACGCATGACAGGCATGCATGCTTGGGGGGGGACTCTTCCTCACGTGCTTGAAGTGCGGGTCTGGGAACAGGAAGAACATCTTGGTCAGCTGGCCCTTCTCAAAGTAGTGCGGCAGGTACTTCATCGCGTTGGCGCGCAGACACGAGATGTTCCCGTACTCGCCAGGGTTCTCTCTCCGCAGAGCAGCTGTGTGAGAAGGGAGGATGTGCGCATGTGTGTGGGTTATGTGTGCATGTGTGCGGAAGTAGTCTTTGTCGGAAAGCCGCTGTAACTGTGACTGTGTGCGAAAGTAAGGAGGGGACAGTGTCAAAAAATGAGAAAACCGAACAAAAATACAGACACAGAATGTTGCCGTACTCGCCGGGGTTCTCTGTCCGCAGAGCGGCTGCGTGAGAAGGGAGTGCGCGTGTGTGCGGAAGGGGAGTGGGGATTGTGCGTGTGTGCGGAAGGTAGGACGGAGAAGGGGGCAATGTCGAAAGAAAACAAAAAACGTAGACACGAGATGTCACTGTACTGGACGGGGTTCTCTCTCCGCAGAGCGGCTGCATGGCGGGCGGGAGGGCGGAGGGCGTTGGGGGTTGGGTGTGGGGGGGGGGGGGTGAGGAGGCAGGCAGGTGCCGCTGCTGCTGCCGTTGCCGCAGGCTTGTGGTGTCACAGTGGTTAAACGTGTGCGCGTGCGGGCAGACGAGCACAGGCAGCACAGCTCCCCAGGGCCCAGACACAGCGACCACCCGCTGCTGCCCATCGCCATCCGTGCCCCACGGGCCCTCCCAAGGAGCTCCCCGACACTCCTCTCGATTAACCTTGTGGGAGCATAGGTATGCTCCTTGCCAGATATGTCTCTAAGAGACCGCTGTTTGGGGTAGTCTAGCTGGCGGGAGCGGTAGCCTTTCGGCTGGGAGCCAGCGGTTCTCTAGTACACTCAAGTGGGCTGGAGTATCGGCGGGTGATCTCTAGTAGAAGAATAGCCTGCTTAGCTGGTAACCCCGTCTTACTTGCTACTTGAGCCTAGGTCACACCTGCAAGGGCAGCTGGTAGAACAAAGAGGCGCCCCATCGTCAGCAGTCCTTAAACAAAAAAACAAACGAGAATTTTGCACCCCGCCCATATGCATGGTGGCCGAAGTAAGAACCCACCGACGCGCTCCTTGACGTACGAGCTGACCTTGTCGCGCAGTTCCAACCCGACCATGAGGTCGTTGGGGTACAGCGGGGACAGCCTGTGTGTGTGTGTGTGTGTGTGAGTGCGTGTGTGCATGCCGACCATGAGGTCGCTTGGGGTACAGCGGGGACAGTCTGTGTGTGTTTGTGTACGTATGCGTGTGCAATCTGTGTGTCCCGCTACACTGAACTGTGTGTGTGTGTGCACTCCGTGTGTCCCGCTACACTGAAGTGTGTGTGTGTGTGTGTGTATACCGCACCTGATGAGCAGCCCACCAAATCCGCAGCCCACGTCCGCGAAGCGAACCTTGGGAGCCTGCCCGTCCTCCGGCACGGGTGCCTTGTCGCCCAGGAACGCCGGGTAGTGGGGAGGCCTGGGAGTGGGAAGATTGTGCCGCAGGCACGGCGTCAGTGTGCCGCAGCGTGTGTGTGTGTGTGTGTGTGTGTGTGTGTGTGCGTGCGTGTGAGTGCGTGTGCGTGTGCGTGTGTGTGTGTGTGTGTGTGTGTGTGCGCCAGTGCCAGCGCTTGCGCGTGGGAGATGGGGAGCCTGCTCACAGCGGCAGGGTGCACGGCACACAGCGTGCCCCCCAACGAGTGCTGCCGAACCCACCAGTCCATCTCCGTGTAGTCGCCTGGCACATCGTTCATCATCGAGTCCGACAGCGGGTTGGAGTGCGCACGAGAGCGGAAGAAGCGCTTGCGCGGCAGCTTGGAGATCTCCTGGGAGATGGGGGAGCGGCGTGCCGGCGTGTGTGCATGCATGCGTGCCCATGCAAGCTGAGCCATGCGACGTGTCATGCAAGCGCAGGCAGTACCCAACCAGCCTGGGATTGACATCATCAAAGCAGCTTCGTAACATTGAGCTCGGTGCCCTGCCAAGCCGCCTCGCTCACACACTCAGACTCCCGCCGCCAGTCTCACCCCGCCCGGTGCAGGAACCGCCTTCTCAGCTCCAGCGGGCTTCTTTTCGCGGTGCCTCCCCGCAGGAAATACATCCGTCTGCATGTCGGTCACCTCATCCACAGTAGGCATCGTGGCAACGTTTAGAAAGGAGGCAACAGCTGAAACTTGACCCACACTGACCCACACTTGCGCACACCAACCCGCAAGCGCACGCCGCAACACGCCAACACAAGCAAGTCCGATGATGCTCAAAGCTCGAGCCCTAGGTGGCGCAGGTCGCACGCAGGTCGCTTGGGGGATGGCGCGCCCCTTGCGGTGAGGATGATGCATGGGGGTGCATGGCCATATGCGCCCCCCCTCCTCCATGCCAGGCTTGCCTGAATGCCACCATCGCAACACGCTGCTGCATACAACATGCATGCATGCAGGCGAGCACCCCTGTGCCGCGCACAGTTGTCTGCAGACGCGTCGGCGGCCCACAAGAGGTGAGGAGGCATGCGGGTGGCGGGCAGAGACCGTGCCATGCATGCACCCACACACCCGCCCAACCACAAACCCACGACCCCTCTAAACTGCCTGCACCCAGGGCTGCGGCGAAGCTTCTCGTTGACACGTACATCAAGCCGGGATTCGTGCTGGGACTCGGGAGTGGTGAGCTCGTCAACCTGACGATCGCAGAGGTGGGGTGGGTGCGGTGGCCTGGGCGGCTGAGTGTGTGTGTGTGCGTGTGTGTGTGTGTGTGTGTGTGTGTGCGTGTGCGTGCGTGTGTGCGTGTGTGTGTGTGTGTGTGTGTGTGGTCGATTTTACAGTCCGTCGGACGCCTTTGATGGCGCATTAGACCCTAGGAAAGAGGCCGGCAGCTGTCAAAATTAGACCCCTAGCATGCCATCTGCCATCATGATTGCTGTGCACGCGGTGCGTGTCTCAAAACAGGCGACAAGGAAGTCAGCCAACTCGTGCCAGAACCTGGGGTTCTCCTGGCCTGGCCGAGGATTCATAAACGCCCGCATCCGCTCATCTAAATCGGCCTCCTCGGGGCGAGGGATGGACCGAAACAGGCTGTGGGCCCGCACCCGTGCCTCTTCATAGGCAGGGCACTCAAATACCATGTGTGCCTCATCCTCTAGCCCACCGCATAGGCAGCACGCCCGCTGGCTGCGTCGCTGCCTCTGTCCCGCCACGGCGTAGCGCCCCCGCTCTATCTGCAGCTCATGGAGCCCCATCCTGAACCTAGCTAGAGCCGTGATCCGGGCAGCACTGTTCAGCCCTGAGCTCAAAAGGGCCGGCGGCTCGCTGTCGCTACCCGCCATCCACCGCATGTAGGTCAGCATCTTAAAGCCGCGCGACCACTCCTCAGGTACATCTCGCACGGTAGTGCCGCTCGGCAGCGCCGGTGTGCTTGTCGCGGCGGCCAGCCACGCCGCGGTCGCCACGTCCAGCAGGTTGGTGATGCGTACCGGTCCCTCCTGGTCCCACGCCAGGGTGTGCCCCACAGTTCCGAGGCACACCTGCAAGCGTGCCGCCCAGCACGTCCCCCCCGCTTCCGCCAGCCCCCAGCTCTCCCGCATCGCATCTTTAAGCAGGTCACCGTCAGGCCGCCCCCGCGCCTTATCCCAAAAGCGCGTCGCCTGGCGCAGCCAATCTGCCGCCAGCGGCCGCCACCCCGCCTCCCGCGCCAAAATCCCCAGTTGCTGCCCGTTGCTGCGGACTCCTAGGGACGCACGGGTAAATTGCAGAAGCACTTCTTCCAGGGTGCGCCATCCGTCGCGTGCGGCCTTAGCGCCCCTCCCACTCCTGCCTCTCTCCCACCGTCCGCCCGCCCCGGCAAACACGCCCCCCCCAGCATCCGCCATCATCGCAGGGCCCCACACCTCACACCCGTAATTTAGCACAGGCCGTACTTGCGTGTCGAACAGGTGGGCCTGAATACCAATATTATTAAGGCGAATCATATAGCATCTGCGAGTTAGCGCGTATCTGGTGCGCTGGCCCCTTGAGCGTCGGGTGCCCACGTCCCCCCCCACTGCCCGCCGGTGGTGAAAGAGCATGCCCAGATATGGGAACTCGTGTGTCATGGGTAGATCTGCTCCTGCAAACTTCAGCGTTACCCTCCCTGTGTGTGTGTGTGTGTGTGTGGCTTGAGGGGGTGGCTGGCCTCCCCGGACACACACGCACACTCCGTCTCGCGCACACAGACCACATACCAGCTGGCTACCCCCCCCCTCCCTCCTCCCCTCCCCCGTGCCCCCCTTCTCTATCCCCCCATCTCTATCGGGCCGCGCCACCTGCTAACGAACCAAGCCCCTGCCGCGCTCTCTCGTCAGGTGGGCGCACACCCCTACGCAGTGCAAAGGGCCAGCTGGACGGTGTCTTCGTCTCAACTCTTACCACCCTCAACCTTTTGAACCTTGAACCTTACACAGCACAGCCTAAACCCTTAACCCCAGACGCTTGGCAGGTGGGCATCCGCGTCGCTCAGGGACAGCTGAACAACATGACCGCTGCTGTCACCAACCCTGAACCCTGGACCCTAAACCCCAAACGCTCGGCAGGTGGGCATTAGCGTCGCACAGGGGTGGCTGAACGGCGTGACCGCCGCCGCCCTCGACTCCGTAACCCTGAACGCCAAATCCTGAACCCAGAACACCCTGAACACTTGATCTTAGACCCTAAGCCCTAAATCCTCGACCCTAAACCCTCGGCAGGTGGGCATCCGCATCGCACAGGGACGGCTGAACGGCGTGACCGCCGTTCCGTCGTGCACCGCCGCTGCCGCACAAGCCGCGTTCAACGGCGTGCCGCTCACGACGCTCGAGGGCGATACCAAGGTATGGTGAAGGCAGTGATTTCCTTATCATGCCTTAAAATTAATTATTCCACAGCCGGATTCGCCGTTGACCGCGTTGAACATTGACCTCCCGTTGACCGTTTGTCCTCATATATGGGTCATTTGAAAGCTGTTGACGAGATCTGTCTGACGGACATGTCAGACTACCAATCCACTGGATGGTCAAGCTGTGTTCAAGGTCAAAGTACAGGTGGAATACAGCCAAATGGCTGTGCAGAGCCGAAATGGAAGTCACTGGGTGAAGGTATGGGCAGGCGCTATAGGGCTTGCTGGTGACTGGCCCATAGCATGCGCACGCACGCACACACCCACAAAGATTTTACTAGTTGTACGCGTCAACTTCCTGGACCCGAGGCGTGGAGTAAGGCAGTCTGAGGGCCAGTGGCAGCCCACCGTCATGCACACACACACACACACACACATACACGTGGCGCCCGTCCAACACACACACACACACACACCTGCCTGCCTGCCTGCCCGCTCTTCCTTTTAAGATCGACATTGGCTTTGAGGAGGTGGACCAGCTGGACGCGTCAGCCAACGCGGCGATCATGGGCACGGATCAGGAGCCGCAGCAGCCGCAAATCGCCATCGCGCAGGTGAGACAGAGAGACAGAGACAGAGGCAGAAAGGCAGCGTGGCAGAGAGGCGCTGAGACACAGAGACACAGAGGAACACAAGGACGCAAGGACAGAGACACAGAGGGACAGGAGAACAGAGGGACACAGAGACAGAGAGACAGAGAGACAGACAGGCAGAGAGATAGAGAGACAGAGAGACAGAGAGACAGAGAGACAGAGAGACAGAGAGACAGAGAGACAGAGAGACAGAGAGGCAGAGAGACAGAGAGACAGAGAGACAGACAGAGAGACAGAGAGACAGAGGCAGAGGCAGAGAGGCAGAGAGGTATAGATACACAGAGACACAGAGACACAGAGACACAGATGGACAAAAGGACACAAGGACAGAGACACAGATGGACAAAACGACACAAGGACAGAGACACAGAGGGACATGAGAACAGAGGGACAAAGAGACAGAGAGACAGAGAAACAGAGAGACAGAGAGACAGAGAGACAGGGGGAAAGAGACAGAGAGAGACAGAGACAGAGAGACGGAGAGAGAGAGACAGAGAGATAGAGAGACAGAGAGAGAGGCAGAGAGACAGAGAGAAAGAGAGACAGAGAGACAGAGAGAGAGGCAGAGAGACAGAGACAGACACAGAGACAGAGAGACAGAGGCAGAGAGGCGCAGAGACACAGAGACACAAAGACAGAGAGGGACACAAGGACACAAGGACAGACACAGAGGGACAGGAGAACAGAGGGACAGAGAGACAGAGAGACAGAGAGACAGAAAGACAGAGACAGAGAGAGAGAGAGACAGAAAGACAGAGCCAGAGAGAGACAGAGAGATAGAGAGACGGAGAGACAAAGTCTTGTTGCGGGGGCAATTCAGCATAAATATTCCCTCCAATCTTGGGGGGGCAAACAGGGACATGATCTGATTTCTCAAAAATACCACTTGAGCGCACGCAGCGCACCCTGCCGAGCCCCCCCCCCCCCCCAAACACACACTAAACCCTGAACCCTATTCCCAAACACTCAACATAAACCCAGAAATGGTTAGCCCCCAACCAAGCCGTAACCCGCAACCCTTACTGGGGGGGGCCTGCGACACGTTCAATGTCGTGCTTGGTGCTTTGCCAAGGGGTGAGCTTATGCTCAGAGCCACGTATGGGTAGCAGGTCTCAAGTCCTGTGCAAGCTGGTTGAAATCCCGTTTAGAAATCCCATTATAACGTCAAAGGTTGCGCGGCCTGGCTTTTCAACCTTTTCATCATTTAAGGTCACTTCTTGATCAGATCCACGTCCCTTCTGATACACAATGATCAGTAGCCTCTGCTGCCGCTACGGTGGAGGTCTAGGGGAGACGATCCCGCGGGCTTGTGAACCCCGGCCGTGTCCCCACGGCGAGGAGTCAGATCTGAGGGCCGAGTGCCCTGTCTAGGTCCAGCCCCGACCCACTAGCCCCCCACTACCAGTAGCCAGCCACCCGTCTGTAGCGCTCGCCAAGCAAGATCGAATACGCTAGCCGGTAGGCGCGTCACACACGACTGTTAAATCCATCATCAACTGAACCCCTAAACCCCAACACGCACGCACACCGCACACGCAGATGCTCGCATGCAAGGCAAAGACGTTCGTCGTGCTCGTCAACTCAGAAAACGTGAGCGAGTGTGTTGGCTCTGCCTGATTGCGCGCTGAGTGCAGCAGCAGCAGTGTTGTCTCTGCCACCATGGTGTTGCTTTGTGGCTGTGTGTTTTGGTGTGTGTATATATGTGCGCGTGTGTGTGCGTGCGTTTGAGTGTTTGCGCGCGTGTGTGTGTGTGTGTGTGTGTGTGTGCGTGTGTGTGTGTGCGTGTGTGTGTGTGTGTGTGTGCGTGTGTGCGTGAGTGTGAATGCACGCGACCCTCCCGCTGCTTCCTACATGCTCACGTCGGCATGCCTGTCCCCCTGCCCAGGTCGTGCCTCGCCTCAAGGGCACGCTGCCTGTCGTTGTGGTTGGCGAGACTTGGGAGGCGGCCGGAGAGGAGCTCGATGACGTGTTCATTGGGGATGCGGAGCTGTGAGTAAGGGAGGGGGGGAGGGAGGGGGGATCTAACAGGGGCAGGTGTGAGCAGCGTGCCGTGCTCGCTCGGGTCGCACTTGTGTGTGGTCAAGCTCCTTACGTCAACCCGCCCCTAAACGACTTAGATACGGACTCGGGCATCCTTATCATGAGGACTCACATGAGTGGACGTGTATCCAGATAGCATACAGGTACAGAATCTCTTCAGGCAGGGTGTTCAACGGCACCATCGACATGTGAATGTGATGTGAATGCGTTCAAACTCGGACAGGAGGACCGGACCAACCTGCCCATACGACTCAACTATTTAGGAGTCCTGATCAGGACTTAGGTAAGTGTCTAGATAAGCAAGGCCTTATGAGGCTTATTTCATCGTGACAACCACCGACGTGCGTGTGTGTGCAGGTGGCGCCGCTCAAACACGGACGAGGACCGGACCAACCCGCGCGGGGGCGACGACCCGTACGAGTCCGGCCAGGGAGATAACATCCTCGACATTCGGTTTGATGGCACGTTCAAGCTATTCGGCGAGGAGGAGAGCTACGAGAAGATCCTGGACGAGGTAGGTGGAGGGCGTGTGGTCGTGGGCAAGCGGGTGCATATGGATGCACGCACGCACACACACATACACACACAAGCGTATGCACGCATACACACGTGCACGCGCACACACGTGCACGCGCACACACGTGCACGCGCACGCGCACGTGCACGCACGCACGCATGCATGCCCTCGCCCACCCACCCATCTGCCTGTGCATGGTTCTGGAGATGGAGGGGGTGGAGGAGGTGGGGCGCGATGATGAGCGAGCGAGCACGCATGTGCGCACTTGCACTTGCACACATACACGCGAGCAAGCGAGCGCGCACACATTTACACGCTCACACACACACACACACACACACACATACGCAGATCGAGGGGGTGGACGGCGTGGTCGCGCATGGGCTGCTGCTGCACACCGCGCACGCAGCGGTCGTGGCCAAGGAGGGCGCTGAGCCAGAGCTAGTGACTCTGAAGAAGTGACGAGATGTAGAGCTAGCGGTGGTGTGTCTGTGTTGCACAAGACTGCAAATCACAATCACATTGTCACCATCAGCGGTGGTGGCCACAGCGCCTCTCAGTGTCTGCCATGGCGGAAGGAGTCGGCGCCGACTCTGGCGGCCGGTCGCGTGGCCAAGGAAGGGAGGAGCCTCGTTCTATAGGTGTTGAAAGTTAGCTATGAAAAAAGAAAGGACTCTCAGCCCGCGCAACACCCCGCCGACGCAAGGGGGGGGAGGAAGGGGGGCTGTCTTACAACTGCTCTTAGCGTCAACCCCAAACCCAGTCAAGTATGACGCAAATGCAATCTTCTCCAGCTGCTGCGTCAGCTGGTGCGCCCTCTCCAACAACTGCCTCCTCAATTGTTTTTGCCTTTTCTATTTATCGCCTGAGACAACCTTGAGACAACGGCAAGAATGCTGCATGGCCCCCGCAGGAGCCATTTGTTTTGTGGAAAGTCTAGCCGAATTCCGCGGTTACAGTTACAGTTACAGTTACAGTTACATGGCATTCCAGCTAAGACAACACATGTCCTAGTGCCACCGCCCTGTGAAGGACGATAGCCACCAGCCGGTTACCTGCCGTCTAGACTACCGCTCCCGCCGGCTAGTTTAGACCCAAACAAGTCCCTGAGGGACATGTCTGGCAAGGAGCGTATAGGAAAGGACCGTCCTCCTCCTGGCCTTTGAGGCCAACCACGCCGGCTGTGCCGACTGGCGGCGCTGAAGCAGAAAAGTCCCCGCCTGGCATGGTGCATGGTTGTCCAACTCCATGCATGGGGCTCTGCCTGCGCCCCATGCGTCATGCATGGCCAGGTCCCACCCTCCAGGGGGGCCTGGGCAAACAGAGTCGTCATGGCAGGCTGCCTGAAGACCAATGCCGACGCCAGTCACCGGCAGACAGTGCCCCCGAGGGTGAGCGCGGTGACAAACGCTGCGATGGTGAAGCGGATAAACTCTGTTGTTGCCTCGGTGGTCACCACCGCTGAAGCCCTGATGGTAGCTCGCCCCCACGAGCAGCCATCTTGACCGATGTCCAGCATGCATTGACGGGCGCCAGCTCCTCCGCTCGTCGATCAACTCGTCGAGATCGGTGCCGCATGGCGTCCTGCATGGGAGGAGGATAAGGGCCGTCTCCCAGCACGGGTTGCGGCAGCGCCGCGGCTACTCGCCAAGCCATGACAGCGCCGGGCAAGCCGCTCCTATAGTTTCCACCGAGGGACAGTCTAGCAGGAGCCAGGCCAGTCGTATTTTATCCCGCTCGTCAGCGGCACGGAGATCCTAGTCACCAGCAGCGCCGCATTGCTGGGTCCAGAATTCCGCGGTGCAGGCAGGAAAACGCCCTGCTGACGGCCACTTGTTCCGCCTGCTTACCGCCATTGACGATAGACCGCCTAGTTGTGGGAGCACTGCTGCGGCGCCTTCGCAGGCGTTGGCGGCGCCGAGTTGCCAACAGCGCCAGCGCCAGGGGAAGGCTGCTGCTCCTGCTGCTCCTGCTCCACCTGCTGCTGCTGCTGCTGTGGCTGCTGCTGCTGCTGCTGCTGCGCCTGCTGCTGCTGCTGCTGCTGCGCCTGCTGCTGCTGCGCCTGCTGCGGCGACTGCTGCTGTGCCTGCCGCGGAGCCTTAGCCGGCGTGGGCGGCCCTGGGCCGCCGCCATCGTCAGTGCCAGGGGGGGGCTGCATCCCTGCGCCGCCCTCCGCTCCATGGAACCCGAGCCTGCGGTCCAGCGAGGCCTTTGCGGCGTTCGGCCGCACGAGGTGCCGCGTGCCACCCCACCAGCGCTTGAAGTTGTCGAGGTGATCCATCGGCAGCGCCGTGACGGCTGGCAATGCAGCGCCGCCCCTCACGCCGCCCACCCACCACGAGAAGGACCACGCGGCGACCTGTTCAGCGATGTTCAAGGGTGTGCAAGCTGTCGATGCACGCTCACGTGGAGAGAGCCCCACAGCGGCAAGGTGGAGGAGAGGCCGCACCGGGCACCAACCACCCACCGGGCACCAACCACCCACCTCCTCGTCACTCACGCCACCCTCGTCCGTGGAAACGAGCATGCTCGCGGACGCCCGGTCGAGGTAGCCACCTAGAAGGTGGCAGTTGTTGCCGTCAAACACGAATTCGCCGATGACTGATCGCCGATCAACATTCAGCTTGGCCGCAAGTGCCAGGAGCCCCTGCGGTGCGGGTGCAGACACGTGTCGGCAGCATCTCAGAAGATGCGTCTCCTTGCCCCACGCAGTCGGTGGACGGCATGCAGCATGCACAGTGGCGTAGGCGCTCCGGATATCCGTGCCGCGGGAGAGGTTGCGTGTTCATGAGTTTGGGCCCAAACAACCAGGCGCATGCACGCGAGCGGACACCATGCATGCATGCGATGCCCGGCGCACGGCAGCAGCGCCGTATGCCATCACTGCAATACAGCCAACACTGCCAGGCATCTGCTGAGCGCCTGGGTATGTGGAGGTCATGCGCCTCCACCCATGAGGAGGAGGCATGGGCCTGCGGGGCATTCCCATGCTGGAATGACATGCGCACCCAGTAGGGGGCCGGCACGTCCTTGAACTTGCGCTGCAGCGTTGCTCGGATGCTCTGGACAGGCTTCCAGGTGCCAAACGTGGCGCGTGAGTGGTGCTGGTGTCTGCTGGCGCTCGCCTCTAGGGCTGTTGTAAAAGCGTGCAGGTGCCGCAGCAGCTCGGGAGGGCTTGCGGCCATGGATAATGCTCCAGGCACCGTCGTGGTGTCTGCTATCTGGTTGTTGCCTTGAGTGGCTCCCCCACTCCTCCCCCACACATCTGTGAGGAGCAATGCGCAGCATCCACGACAGTCACGACACCACCAGTAGTGATGCTGAGCCGTGTGGGTAGCAGGGGGTGCGCCCTGCGTGCTCGCGAGCTACGAACACTTCTGGCGGCGGTGTCAAGCGCCCAGCGCCCAGCGTCAGCGTCGTCATCTGGCGCGCCTGCGGGTCCACACCACGTGCAACATGCACTGTCCAGCTACACGCTGGGAGCTGCATCGTCTCGGCAGCTGCACGCGTCGACGTCATCGAGAGCTGGGCGCTCGAGCGTGGTCGCCGCCGCCGCTGGCTCTGGGTCTGGGCTGCAGCTGCCAGAGCGCTGCTGCGGCTGCGGCATCCGGTTACAGAGGGAGCAAGCCAACGCCCCAGGGTGAGGACGCCGGCGATGGGCACTGGCTCCTCCTGGTTACAGCGCATGCAACGTCCCATGCGGCCCATGCGGATGGGGAGGGCCTCATCTACCCTCCCTCGTCACACACACACACGCACACACACTCACATGCCCCCCACTCCCTCCCCTCCTGTGTGCAGCTTCTTCATCGTGCCGGCGAAGATGTTGGAGATGCAGGCCGGGGGCGTGGCGGCCACAGCTGGGCGGCGGGCAGCAGGCGGATCAGAGCCCGTGGGAGGGCGCGCAGACGCGAACGATGACGACGACCTGACGGGCCTGCAGGAGGAGGTGCATGCAGAGGCGGCGGCAGGGGCGAGCACGTCGGGCGGCGGCGGCGACATGCCGGACGTGCTGTGCCAGCGCTGCTTCAGCCTCAAACACCATGGAAAGGTCGTCGTCGAGGCGGCCGAGGGGCAGCTGCCGGAGTTTGACCTCGGAAAGAAGGTGTGTGTGTGTGTGTGTTTGTGCATGTGTGTGTGTAGAACAGGCAGAAGTACAGGCATTGCCGGTGCGTGCGGACGGCCTCATGCAACGCTTGGTTGGTTGTGTTTTTTCTTTTTTTTCTTTTTTCAGAGGCCAACGTTACACTCAAGCAACGCAGCCATGCCGACACCTAAGCGACAGCAACACAGGAAACAAAGAGGAAACAAGAGACCCTGGTGTTGGAACGGAGACTCCCGAAGGCACGGCCGGCGCCGTGGCGAAAACACAGGGACACGCAAGCCAATCCATCTAGAGCACCAGAGCCGACAGGAGTAAAGGAACTTGGACTCGGGGGAACGGGACTTGAGGATAAGGAAGACGAAGGACACAGACACGAGTGAATGGAAGTCAGTGTGTGTGTGTGTGTGTGTGTGTATGTGTCAGGGGTGTATTCGGGGGCATGCCACTTATCGTTTTCCAGGAGAGGGCCTCCCTGACTCATCAGCTTTCCAGGAGAGGGCCTCATGGACTCATCGGCTTGCCATTTTTTCCCGGGGGCTGCGCCCCCGGACCCCCGCTGTCCGTAGTCTTATGTTGCCGTGATACGGTCTCTCACACAACTTCCTCAGAGTCAGAGACAGCTTCGTGGCTTTACAGTTCATGCCGTTCTCTCTTAGAGATTACCTACGTCAGACACGATAGTGCCCCTTCCACTCTCTCACTCACATCCCCACTAGCTGCATGTGCGTCAACGCGAAAATCACCACCATGATCAATCAAATTTAGAATTATTCCGAATCAAAATAAATAAATAAATCAGGCCCTGAGGGTGCCCTGTGGGGCCAGGAGGCGACAACAGGGAAAACAGTAGACAGCGCAAAGGCTTTAGCGCTTCTTAAGGTCAATGAGGGGGAAGTCGTCTTCGTCGGACTCGAGCTCATCAGGCTCACCAGCGTCCTCCTCCTCAACAATGTTCCCCTCAACATCAAACGCGACCGCCGGGTCGACGTCCTCCAGCCCCTCCTTCTCCAGCAGCCTTGCAGCCTCGTCCAGATCGCGATCAAGGAACGAAACCTGCACGCGGCTCACCTCCTCGACCAGCCTCTTCAAGAGGCTGGGGGGGTTGACTCCCTGAGACTGCAGGGAGGCACCGGACAGCTTCTCTGCAGCCTCGTTGATCAGGCTGTTGTTCTCTGACTCCCTCGGGCCGGTGAACGACTGGGCAAGGTGCCAGATGCGGAGCAGGGAGTCCACCATGAGGATCATGAGGCGGCTGCGGAGGCGGTTCTTGAGGATGCGGTGGATGCTGAAGCCACGCTCGACCTCGGCGGTGTGCAGAGCCATCACGTAGTACACGTTCATGAGTAGGATGATGTTGGGCACCATGAGAGAGTCGGAGCTGCGCGCAATGAAGCGCCACAGGTTGAGCATAGTTGCCGAGGGGGTGAGCGCCAGCCTGTCCTTGATGACGGTCTTGACATGCTTGAACTCAGTGTTGAGCGTGGCCATGAATGACTCGCCGCGCGCAGAGAAGGGAGAGTTGGGCAGCCCATCCCCGGACCAGAAGTGGTCCTTAAGCTGCTGAAAGGAATCGTTGCCGAAATCATCTAGCTCTGCGTGCCCCATACCAATGTACTGAACTGGGTCAAAGATGGTGAAGCAGGCCAGAATATCAAGGGAGGGGTCGTCGTCGAAAAAACTCTCCTTCAGGCTCTCAATGGCCGCGTCAGCAAAATCTGCTGCAAGCCGACCATGCGGCTGCTGTCCAGTTCCAGCACCTCCATCACCTTAATAAGAACATCGTGGATAGAGTCTGCACCGGCTTGAGACAGCTTCACAGTACATAGGTACTCTACTGTCGGCTCAAGGAGCTCGGCACAGTACACAACATAGATTAGAAGGTGATCCTCGGTACTGCAGTCGGTACTGCCATCAACCATAAGCGTAAAACAGGGGGCAGCTCGAATTTGTACGAGCTGCCGGCTCAGGAGGACTGAGGAGAGGGTGAGTACGCACGCCGTAAAGTACGACCGATTGTTGTACTTCGCGTTAATACTGGTGTTGCCAGCCTTGGTGAGCGCCACCAGTAGGCTGGCAAACTTCAGGCCTGGAAGCAACTCTGTGCAGATCCACAGGGCACCCATGAGCAGAGTTGGTAGCAGGCCTTTCAGGACCTCGACGTGCGCACGCTCGCCAGCATGCGCGGCTGTCCTTCTTCACCTTGGCGTCCACAGCATCCTTGTGGTCGTCACACTTGGAGTGGTTGGTGAGGTCGTTGAGGGAGTACACGCTGGCATTGCCAGCAGCGTACGACTTGTTGCTGTTGGCGCTGTAGATCTCGCGGCAGACGGAGCAGCCGACGAGCACGGCGCCGTTGGTGGCGAGGTTGACGGCGGTGGCGATGAAGATGAAGGGGAACGTCTTGATCCACGACTTCTGCGCCTCGGAAGATGGCGGCTTCTTCTTGACGCTGGTGGCGATGGGGGTGGCGTCGATCGTGGGGCCATCAGCCGCGGGGGTGGCCGTGGGGGTTGCCGGAGGGACGTCCTCGTGAGGCGGGTGCTCGGGGGCCTGGGCGGGCGCCCCCGGGGGCAGCGGCGGCGTGCTTGGCCTTCTTGAGCTGCTTCGCCTCTGCAGTGGTAGTGAGGGGGATGGGGCGGGCTTTAGAAAGAGGCGGGGCAGGGGGGGCTTTGGAAAGAGGCGCAGTAGGGCAGGACAGGGCAGGGCTGGACCCAGGCTTGAGGCGGGCTGGGTGGAGGCTGGCTTGAGGTAGTCTGGGTGGGGGCTAGAGGCTGGGTGAGGGAGGCTGCAGGAGGAGGGAGGGCGTGGAGGGGGGGAGGGGCATTTCGATTTTGAATCCCCCCATGCACCATGCGCGCACCCCCCATGCCCATGTGACACTCACGTGACGCAGCCTTCAGGTTGCTGGCCTTCATGAGGTCAAACGCGTTGCGCTTCTTGGGCTCCTCGGCCGGCGGGGGCACGAGCTCGACGTCGTCGTCGACCAGCATGGGGGACGCGGGGTTGTCGTCGGGCGCACGCACGGGCGGTGGCCCGTCGGGCGGAACAGGAGAGGCCATGAGCCGATCGGGTAGCTCAAATACCCCAAGCCGATGAGTCCGATCGGTTTGAAGTGGTCATCGGCTTCGCCGATGACAGGCCCTCCGGGCCCTCACACTTATCGGTTTTCCCGATCCCACCCCAAAACACTCATCGGTTTTGCGCCCTTCGGGCGCCCTGTTCATCGGAATCCGATCGGCGGGTTCACCCCTGGTATGTGTGTGTGTGTGTGTGTGTGTGCGTGTGTGTGTGTTGGGAGCGTGGCACGGGAGGTGGGCGGTGGGGTGTGTGTGTGCGCAGGAGACGAACGGCCGCGAGAAGACGAAGAACTGTGTCGGGAGGGGGGGATGTGGGATGGGACACACATAGGTCAGGCAGACGACCTCTCTTCAGAAGGACCGCCGAGCGGTCGTGCCTTGCGCAGAAGGAACAGCCGCAAAATTTAATTGAACAACCCTAACATTGATCAACACCTCATGTTATCCCTCAACCTTAGCCCCCTAGGAGTTCCTCCTAGCCTCCTAGCCTCCTAGCCCCTCCTAGCCCCTCCTAGCCCCTCCTAGCCTCCTAGCCCCCCCCTAGGAGTTCCTCCGAGCCTCCTAGGAGTTCCTCCTAGCCCAAAACCCTGAACAGCCCTAACTCCCCCCCCTCAAACCCCACACACAGGTCGGGCGGAAGATCTTCCTTCAGAAGGACCGTCGAGCGGTCGTGCTGTGTGTCGTTGACGTGTGGGACTTTGACGGCTCGCTGCCGCGGCTGGCGCTGCAGTGAGTGCTTGTGCGTGTGTGTGTGTGTGTGTGTGTGTGTGCACGACCTCAAGTCCCCCCCCCCCCACACACACACACTTACGCGGCTGGCGCTGCAGTGAGTGCTTGTGCATGTGTGTGTGTGTGTGTGTTACGCACGCTCAAGGTGTGGGATTGAGAGAGCTGCCTCGTTAGGCGGGCTACCAGATGGAGGGGAGTGCATGCAGGGCAGGGGTGTGACGGTGCCGTCTCCCTTGCAGGTGCGTTGTTTGTGTGTGTGTGTGTGTGGTGTGTGTGTGTGTGTTGTGTTGTGTTGTGTGTGTGTGGAACTTGATGCCACGCACACACAAACACACACACACACACACACACTTACGCACCTGCAAGCGAGATGGCACCACCACACTCCTGCCCTGCATGCACTCCCCTCTTATCTGGTAGCCCGCCTCACAAGGCAGCTCTCTCAATCCCACACCTTGAGCGTGCGTACTGCAAACAATCCCCTCGCAATCATCATCCAGGCCTCTCAACCCGCCCGGCACGGGCACCAATGTCCCCGACGAGCTCAAGTTCCGCACACACACTCCGCACACATACAGTTACAGTTACATGGCATTCCAGCTAAGACAACGCACACATAGGCGTCCGATAGGCTGTACCATCGACCACTCCGTGACGCAACCGCAAACGAGACGGCACCGATTTACGCACACCCTGCACTCACGCCCCTCTCACTCTTTATTCCTCTAACGAAGGTTACTCTACCCTCCGGGTGGACCGGTTCTGATGCCCCAGATGAGCCCAAGTTCCACACACACACACACACACACACGCACTCTTCATGCAGGTCACTCTACCCTCCGGGAACCGGGTCTGATGCCCCCGACGAGCTTAAGTTCAAGGTCATGGTCGCAATCAACAAGTGCGACCTGCTGCCGCCCCAGGCGACGCGCATGAAGGTCAACGTGAGTGGTGATGGATCGCACCGTCGGTTTAGATTGCATATTCCGTTTGGCACCTGATGATGCATGCTGATGGCGGTGGATGTTACCACAGCCAGGGTCGCCTCTAGAGGTCTACACGACCTTGGCATACATCTAAGACATCGTAACTGGTGTCACACAGACTGTACAATCCATCATCATCATGCTCGGCGCATAGTGCCCAAGCACCTTATTGGCTGGCGACTGGTGGGTGTGTATGACCTGCTGCCGCCCCACGCGACGAACCCAAACCAACGACCCCAAACCTTAAAACACCCGCATAACTGGGCGCGTGAGTGCATGCCAGCCGCGCCTGCCGCGCCCCTCAATTGGAAATGGGGGCAATGAGGGCTGCACGCCTGCCCAACACCGCTTGCACGTGCGCAACCATAACAACAACATTGTTTTCCCGTTCGCAGAACTGGGTGCGCGAGCCATGAAGGACGTTGGCCTGCCGCGCCCCCTCATTTGGCTTGGAAATTATCAAAATCCCTACCGGACACCGCTTCCTGTGTGCGCAACCATAAAAACAACATGTTTGTCCCGTGCAGAACTGGGTGCACGAGCGCATGAAGGACGCTGGCCCGTCGCGCCCCCTCATTTGACCCCCTCATTCGGAAATAAGCCAAATTCCCGCCAGAAAACGCTCCCTGCGCGCGCGACCATAACAATGACACGTTTGTCCCATGCAGAACTGGGCACGCGAGCGCATGAAGGACGCTGGCCTGCCGCGCCCCGAGAAGGTCTTCATGGTGTCGTCAACAAAGGGGAGCGGAATCCGCGAGCTGGTGGAGGATGTGAAGGCCGCCATGGGGTTCAGGTGGGTTGGAGTTCTAGGGCTTTCGGGTTGTGGGTTCTAGGTTTAGGGATTGGATTCAGGTTATGGTCACAGGGTAGCAGGATCTGGGAGCTGGTGGACGGTGTGAAAACGGCGATGGGTTTCAGGTGGGGTGTGGATCGAGGATCGGGTTTTAGGGCTTCAAGTCCAACGGTTTTATAGAGGTTTTGTAGAGGTGTAAGACATGGTTTAGCTTTCAAGGAGGTGTTGGGGTTTAGGGTTCAGAGCTGGTGGAGGATGTCAAGTCGGCAATGGGTTTCATGTGGGTGGATGGGTGGGGCACAATGGGTGGGCCTCAGTGATTTCCTTTTCGGCTGTCCACAGCCATTTGGCTGTATTCTGGCTGTACTTTGCCCTTGAACACAGCTCAACCCATTCAGTGGATTGTTAGTCTGACAAGGCCGCCAGACAGAGATTGTCAGCAGCTTTCAAGCGACCTACAGCTGAGGACAAACGGTCAGCTGTAGGCCAACAGTCAACACCATCAAAGCAAAATCCAGCTGTGGAAAATTTAATTTAAACTCCTGAAAAGAAAATCACTGGCGGAACTGTCACATGCCGCCTGACTTATCTGATAGGCCAAGATGTTAGCCTCTTTTGGCGATTGGCAATGAACCTGCGTTTCTGTTTCCCCACAAGCGCTCAACTACTTGAACACGTGTTTGCTGCCGCTGCGGTAGGGGACCTGGGGGTGCGCCCACGCTCTTTACAGAGTTGGGGTTCCCTACCACCAAAAGGCAGCCATCTCAGTGAAGTGCTCGGGCCATGCGCGCCGAGCACGGTTTCATACGCCTTTACAAGGGGCTCGATTAACGGAGGCGCGTTCTCGTCGCCGAGCCCTGGACCCAGCATGCGGCGCTGCTGGTGACGAGGATCTCCGTGCCGCTGACGAGCGGGGTAAAATACGACTGGCCCGGCTCCTGCTAGACTGCCCCTCGGTGGAACACTGCAAGGAGCGGCTTGCCCGGCGCTGCCATGGCTTGGCGAGTAGCCGCGGCGCTGCCGCGGCCCGTGCTGGGAGACGGCCCTTATCCTCCCCCCATGCAGGACGCCATGCGGCACCGATCTCGACGAGTTGATCGACGAGCGGAGGAGCTGGCGCCCGTCAATGCATGCTGGACATTGGTCAAGATGGCTGCCCGTGGAGGCGGGCTACCATCACGGCTTCAGCGGTGGCGACCGCCGAGGCAACACAGAGTAAATCCGCTTCACCAATCGCAGCGTTCGTCACCGCGCTCATCCTCGGGGTCGCTCGTCTGCCGGTGACTGGCGTTGGAAGGTCTTCAGGCAGCCTCCATGACAACTCTGTCGTCCATGCACCCCTGGAGGGTGGGACCTGGCCATGCATGAGGCATGGGGCGCCGGCTGAGCCCCATGCAAACGAGAGCTGGACAGCCATGCACTGTCAGGCGGGGACCGTTCCAGTCAGCGCCAGTCGGCTCTGCCGGCTTGACTGGCCACAAGGCCACTACTGTGACCCTGAGGAAGGTCCTCTCCTATATGCTCCTTGCCAGACATTTCTCTCAAGAGACCGCTGTTTGGGGTAGTCTAGCCGGCGGGAGCGGTAGTCTATCGGCCGGGAGCCGGCGGTACTTTAGTACTGAAGTGTGCTGGAGTATCGGCGGGTGTCTCTAGTAGAAGAGTAGCCTGCTTAGCTGGAAACCCCGTGTTACTTGTTACTTGTTACAAGTGTCGGGTGTGCTACTAGCCCCGCTTCCGGTGGTCTGGGGGAGGGCTTTTTGGTCCCTTCATGGTTTTATACCTTGGGTCCGCCCTCTGGCCATTTGAGGGGCTGGGTGTGCAGCCTGCACAGTGGTGCTGCTTGCTTGGCGCCCGCCACCAAGTGTGGATGGCGTTACCGTGGGCTACTTGTAGCTTGACCTTTTGTGGGCCTTGAGCCTTGTTTCTCTAAGTCCCACTGGAGCTTTGGAACCGTACGTGTGACCGCCAGAAGTGGATTGTAACCAAACATCATGTCCCTGACTGTAACATCCATCATCATCAGCCTATTATTACAGCAACGTTCACCCTCATGCTGCTATCGAGCAGGATTGCACCATTCACATTCGATGAGCATCGAATGTCGAATGATCGAATGCGAATGTCGAATGTCGTATATACGCTACGAACACCATTCGACGAGTTCACACTTTTCCAAACATTTTCGAACCAAAGCTCTGTTTCGAACGATTCCGATAACTAGAAGCATCACCGTGACGCCAGGATTCCAGAACTTCTTTCAGAAGTGAAATCCGTAAAGGTTTGCGATGAGAAAATCGAGGCCAAAGTTAGGAAAACAACCATCGAATGTCGAATATCGAATGACCTCTTGAAAAAACATCGAATGTCGTATGTCGAATGTCGAATGTCATATGGATCGAATGTCGAATGTGCAATCCTGCTATCGAGCACGTGCCAGGTAATGGCGGCAACTAGGCTGAGAGGAGGATGTCCATCGGGTGGACGGAGCACATGTGGCTGTACATGTTTTAACACACCGGGGTTGGGGCACGGGGGGCACCCGGGCGGGGGTGCGGGCGAGGAGTGACCACACTTTGGGTCGCGGCCCAGGCCTCCGCCCACCACTAGTCGGGCACCCCCCACCACACTTGCCTGCATGCTAGTTTCAAGGGCCACAGGCTCCTCGGCACGCACTTAATGCACTTTTGGCCTGACCTATTGGTGCAGTGGCTTTCACCCCCATCGCGCACACACTGGAAAGGAGAGTCCTTCCCCGCTGTTTACAGCCAAGCCTGTCCCCTTGGCTGTGGTTTCGTTAGATACATGGGGACAGTGGGAATCTCGTTCATCCATTCATGCGCGTCACTCATTAGATGACGGCAACCAGGCTTGCTGTGGGAGAGGAGTTTGTACATCGGGAGGGGTCCATATGACCACCTGGGTGGGTCGTTCAGCTGTTGCATCCCGCGGCCGCTGTGTACCTCTAAGTGCCGCTGCGCGCTGAGTCGAGGCCTTTCTTAGTTTGGGCGATCGACGCGATGGCGCGGCTGGCCCAATTACATCACAACCCCATGCAGACTGCATGCAGACACTCTGCAGACTCCTGTGTGTGCAGGCTGCCCCAAATCAGCCCACATTGTGCCTCGTTCTAACACTGTGCCTGTGCCGTGTCCCCGTGCGCTCGCAGGGGCGACCTGTGGGTCGTCGGCGCACAAAATGCTGGAAAGAGCAGCCTCATCAGCGCAATGAAGCGGCTGGGGGGGACGAGCGGCAGCCGCGAGCCGACAATCGCGCCGGTGCGTGTTATTCGTTTTTTTTCTTTGTGTGTGTGGGGAGAGGGAGAGGGAGAGTGTCTCTCTCTCTCTCTCTGTTTCTCTCTGTTTCTCTCTCTCTCTCTCTCGCTCGCTCTGTCTCTCTCTTTCCCCCACTACAACAGTGGTTTGCTTCACTGAACCTTTTCCCTGCTTGTGCATGCAAGTCCCAGGCACCACCCTCGGCCTGCTCAATGTGCCCGGGCTGGGCTGGCTGTAAACCATACAATAGATGTAAGGAGTCCTCCTCCTAGTAGTTTCACTGAACTTGTGTCCTTGTGGCCTGCCTATGCAGGTCCCCGGGACTACCCTCGGCTTACTCAATGTGCCAGGGCTGCCGCTCGGCCCGAAGCAGCGCGCGTTTGACACGCCCGGCGTACCGCACGACTACCAGCTCACGAGTATGCTCAACCTGACTGAGGTCAAGGTGCGTGTCGTTATTAACGCGTATTTGTGTTTGTGGGTGTGCTTGTGTGTGGGGGTGGGTGGGTGGGTGGGTGAGGGTGGTTTGTGTGGGAAGTGTGTTGCACATCTACCAGCTCACGAGCATGCTCAACCTGGGTGCAAGCTCAAGGTGGGTGTTGTTGTTTGCGCTTTCGGGTGTGTTTGCATTTGTCGGTGAAGGTGGGGGAGGATGAGGGTGTGGGTGTGGAAGGTGTGCCGCATGACTACCAGCTCACGAGCATGCGCAACCTGACTGAAGTCAAGGTGCCTGTCGTTGTTTACGTGTGTTTGTGTTTGTGGGTGTGGGTGTGGGTGTGGGTGTGGGTGGGGGTGCGTGAGGGTGTGATGTCTGGGAAGTATGTTGCGCGGCTTCAGCTCACGAGCATGCTCAATGGTTGAGCATGCTCGTGACTGAGGTCAATGTGGGTGGGTGGGTGGGTGAGGGCAGGATGAGGGTGGGGCAGTGTAACCAGAGCGTGCTTACCCTGGCCACCTGCTCACGAGCATGCTCAACCGGACGGAAATCAAGGTGAGTGGGTGTGTGAGGGTGTGGTGTTGCGTACTCCGTGTGCCGTCGCCGCTTGGTGGAACCCAACGCGCACCCCGACGACGTGAGCAGGCCGTACTTCCGACCAGGCTGCTTTCTTTATGCACGCCGTGCTCCCAGGTTTTACACGGGTTTTACACGTACGCGCCCGGAGGACCCCGGGGCGTGATTTCAGGCCTAGACTACACGTCTAGGGGGGCTCTACTGGGAGAGCCCGCAAGGCCACGCCGCGCGCCAGCCTACCACATCGTGCTCCCAACCAGGCGCCTGCTGGCTCCACTCTCCCCACCCGTGTCTGTACATTCTCTGCTCTGTGCTGTGCCGTGTGCTATATTTGCACAGGCCGTGCTTACAGCCAGGTGCCTTGTCGGCCGAGCCTTCTGAGTGCCTTCTGCGGAGCTCCATCCTCCTCTCCCCCGCGCATGCTCACCTCCCCGCTCATGCCATGCCATGCTGCATGCACGCTCTGTTGACCTCTGTTTGCGCATGCAGTGCTCCCGACACGGCGCCTCGTCGGCCGCGCCTCCACACCTGCTCGATTGCATGCTCTGCTGTGTGTGCTGCGTTGTGTGCTGTGTCGTGGGATCTGTTGTATGACATCCATCATCATCATTTTACAGGCCGTGCTCCCGACTCGGCGCCTCGCTGGCCGCAATGTTTCGCGTGCCTGCTCGGTGGGCTCTGCTGCGCCCGTGCATGCCCCGTGCTCCTCCTCTCAATGCTTTTCTCTCGTTGCGCAGGCCGTGCTTCCGACCCTGTGCCCGTCGGCTGCATGTTCCGCATGCCTTCTGCCGGTTCTTCTCTCCTCACTCGTGCACATGCATGCTCCGTGACCCATGTAAGACCTACATGGACTTCAATGTTATCTGTCGTCCTAAGAACAAAACTGCTTTCTAAGCGCAGGCCGTGCTCCCGACGCGGCGCCTCGTCGGCCGAACCTTCCACATGCCCGCCGGCTCCACGATCCTGCTCGGAGGTCTGTGCCATATCGACGTCGTGTGCTCTCTCTATTGTAACATCCACCATCACCATTGTTGTGTGCGCAGGCCGTTCTTCCGACGCGGCGCCTTGTTGGCCGCACCCTCCGCGTGCCCGCCGGATCCACGATCCTGCTCGCAGGTCTGTGCCGCATCGACGTCGTGTGCTCTCTCTATTGTAACATCCACCATCCCCATTATTGTGTGCGCAGGCCGTGCTCCCGACGCGGCGCCTCGTCGGCCGCACGTTCCGCGTGCCCGCCGGTTCCACAATCCTGCTCGGAGGTCTGTGCCGCATCGACGTCGTGGCGGCGCCGGCAGCGACGATCTACCTGACCGTGTTTGTGTCGCACTACGTCGAGCTGCACTACGGAAAAACCGAGGCGCGTGGTGTCTGTTGTTGCGGGAGTGTGGTGGCGATGATCTACCCACAGCACGTCGACGTTGGCACGAAGCGCACGCAGCTCACGCCCCCTCCCCCAACACACAGGGCGTTGAGGAGCGCATCGCAAAGCACGTGGGCACGCAGCTCACACCGCCGTACTCGCCCGAGCGCGCGGCCGAGTTCCCGCGCCTCGTGCCAGCAGAGGTGGCGGTGCAGGTGGGACTCAATCTCTAGCTCGGGGCAGGGGCGGGGGGCCCTATTTGCCCTGCACGCACAACCATAAACCGTGCGTCAAGGGGTGTGCAGGTGGGACTCAATAAATAGCCCCAAACCATGGAACCCTAAACCGTGTGCGACACGATGCAGGTGGGCCTCAACCGTTTACCCTAAACCCGCAACCTTGTGCCTCATGCCCGCCCCCCTCCCCCCCCCCCTGTCAGGGCAGCGCCTGGGATGCGATCACCGTGGGCGTGCCCGTGCGCCGCCCACACCGCCCACACGACTAGACGCCACAGCAGCCCCTCCCTCCTCAACCCGCGCCCCTCCCCTCTCCCCTCTCTCACAGTTACAGTTACATGGCATTCCAGCTAAGACAACACTAGTCCTAGTGCCACCGCCCTGTGAAGGACGATAGCCACCAGCCGGTTACCTGCCGTCTAGACGACCGCTCCCGCCGGCTAGTTTAGACCCAAACAAGTCCCTGAGGGACATGTCTGGCAAGGAGCGTATAGGAAAGGACCGTCCTCCTCCTGGCCTTTGAGGCCAACCACGCCGGCTGTGCCGACTGGCGGCGCTGAAGCAGAAAAGTCCCCGCCTGGCATGGTGCATGGTTGTCCAACTCCATGCATGGGGCTCTGCCTGCGCCCCATGCGTCATGCATGGCCAGGTCCCACCCTCCAGGGGGCCTGGGCAAACAGAGTCGTCATGGCAGGCTGCCTGAAGACCAATGCCGACGCCAGTCACCGGCAGACGAGTGCCCCCGAGGGTGAGCGCGGTGACAAACGCTGCGATGGTGAAGCGGATAAACTCTGTTGTTGCCTCGGCGGTCACCACCGCTGAAGCCCTGATGGTAGCTCGCCCCCACGAGCAGCCATCTTGACCGATGTCCAGCATGCATTGACGGGCGCCAGCTCCTCCGCTCACATCAAACCCTAAACACTCAGCCTCCCCCCCGCATTCCTGCCACCCCTTCCCCCCACTCTTCCAGGGCAGCGCCTGGGACGCGAGCACCGTGGACGTCGCAATCGCGGGCCTTGGCTGGGTCTCGGTCGGCTGCAAGGGCGCCGCCGACCTGCGTGTATGGACGTTCCCCAAGGTCGCCGTCACGACGCGCGCTGCGCTCGTGCCCGACTTTGCGCGCGAGTTCGAGCGCCCCGGGTTCTCGACGCTGCTGCCGAACGCGGGCGGTGGCGGCGCTGGCGGCGGGGCGGCCAAGGCGCCGCCGGTGATGACCGGCAGCGAGGCCGGTGGCGGCGGCGGTCGTGGGGGTGGCGGAAGGAGCGGTGGTGGTGGACGCGGGGGTGACAGCGGTGGCGGCCGTGGTGCCAGCGGAGGTGGTCGCGGGGGGCGTGGCACGGGCGCAGGCCGCAAGCCGCTGCGCGCGGGGGACCGGTGACGTGGAGCACCCAGCTGCTGCGGAAGTCGGCGGGGTGTGCGGCCGAGCGGCAGGCTGCACGGCCAGCTCCAGCGTGGCATGCAGCAGGACACATGCTGCATGGCACCTCTCGCCACTGCTAGAGCCTAGCACTTGGCGCCGCATCTGCGAGCGGCCCCTGCCGTCGGGGGGGGGCTGCCCGCGCGTGTGGGCGACACGTCGCTGCGCCGCAGCCACGTGCTGTCCATCCCAGTGGCAGCCGCCACCAGGCTCATCGCAGACGATCATCAGCAGCGAATTTAACGACGATGCGGTGGGGGCGGCGTCGGCGGCGGCGGAGCGGCTCGCTTTCAACGCCGAGGCCGGCATCAGCCTGCCTTTCTGCCTGGCTATGGATGTCGTGCGCTTCCTGTACGAGGCCTCGCCAAAACGAGCCGGCTAGCGGCGGCGTCGTGTCAGCGTCGTTCCTAAACTCCCAACATGCCGTCGGGGGCATCGGTGTGGAGCGGCGCGCGGGCGGCATGCTGCGTGTGCTCTTCACCGTGACGTCTGAAGCCGTGGCCGACACCGTCGTGCGCTGGCGCCACGCGCTGCGCAACCGACAATACTGGTCTGGACCGGCGTCTGCCGTCTTCGACGTGCTGAGTGACCGCGACGGCGCCGGGCACTGTGGCCCGCTTTCGTCGCCGCCAAGGCTGCGGGCAAGCGGGCGCAGTTCCACCGCGCGCGCCTCGTGGTTGACGGCGAGCGGGTGGCTGCACCTGTTTGCTGGTTGCATTCCCTCTGGGGGTGTGTTTGAAGGGAGGTGGCGCCGCACACGTGCGGTGGCGGGTGCTGTGTGGTCGCTGGGTAGAGTGCTGCGGCGGGTGTGCTACCAGCCCCGCTTCCAGTGGTTGGGGGGAAGGCCTTTCTGGTCCTTTTATGGTTTTATACCTTGGGCCCTGTCCTCCGGCCACTGGAGGTGTTGGGTGTGGAGCCTGCATTGTGGTGCTGCTTGCTTGGCGCCCGCCACGACGTGGTTGGCGCTACCGTGGGCTGCTCTAGTAGCTTTACTTTTTTGGTGGGCCTCGTGCCTGCTCTCTTAAGTCCCGCTGGAGCTTTGGAACCGAACGTGTGACCGCCGGCAGTGGATTGTAAAACAACTTCATCATCACTTGGTGGCCTAGCTGTCCGCTGCGATACTTTCAAACTGGTGTGTCAATTTGATGGTCCCGCGCCCGAATGTCACCGTCCGAGAGCGCGCGTCGACCGTGCGATGTGAAACGGTGGCGGCATTGCTCTGATAGAGGTGCTGATGAGCGGCGCCCCGCTCGGCGTGCTTCGGTGGGCGGTCGATTCAGCGAGTTGGGAGCCGAGCGCGGGCGAGTTCGATGCGTGCCTGGGCTTGCTGCCAAGCGAGGAGCGGGATGCTGTGCGCCGCTTTATCAAGGAGGACGACCGCAAGCGCGCGGTGGTGTCGCGCCTGCTGCAGCGCGCTGCAGTGTGTGCGGTCTGCGACGTGGACATCGCCGACGTGAACATCGCTCGCACCAAGGGCAGGAAGCCGTTCACCACGAACGCCAAGCCTCATGGGGCACCCAACTTCAACTTCAACGTCTCGCATGAGGTGCACTTGGGGGCCTGGGTGCCAGCGCCTGCATGGGCTGTGTATGCATGGGTACATGGGGGTTGCACTCATGCACACACACACACGCCCAGCACACCCACCAACATGCCTTTCGTGTGTGTGCGTGGCGTGCACACAGGGCAACTTCACTGCCCTCGCAGCAGACCCGCTGTGCGTCGTCGGCATCGACGTGGCCGCGCCCAACCAGGTGCGGCGGAGAGGTGGAGAGGCATTTGCCACGGCGATCGAGATCTTCCGGGCGCAGTTTGCGCCGTCAGAGGTGCGGCCACGTAGCACTATGTGTGTGTGCATGTGTTGTGTGTGTGTGTGTGTGTGTGTGCATGCGTGCACCCCTGCGCTGCTTCCGCCGGGACAGATGGAGACCCACACCACGCGCACCGTGTGGCCATGGCGTGCCACCGCCCGCAGTGGGCGCTGATCCAGGGCTGCGCGCACGACGAAGGCCAGATGGAGTCATGGTTTCAGAGGCTGTGGAGTCTGAAGGAGGTGCGCGCAAAGGGAGGCCGGTGCATGTGATACAGTGGGCACATGCGCGCACACACACACACACACACACACATGTGCGTGCATGCAAACGCGCACGCACATAACCACAGCTACACGCATACACGAACACACTCACACACACGCACACACACACGCACACACACACACACGCACACGCAAAGATCCCACACACAGCGCCTCATGCCACCACACACACGACACACACACACGCACGCCATGCGCCACACCTGGCGCGACGCAGGCGTTCGTCAAGGCGCGCGGCGACGGCCTGGGCTTTGAGCCCCTCTCCCGCGCGGAGTTTTCTTTTACGCGGCGGCCGGAGGACGGGGGGCTCGACGGCAGCAGCGCGAGCGTTGCGGTCGATGGTGTGCGCCAGCCGAGGTACGTACAGTGCGCGACTGCGTGTGTGCGTGCATGTCTGGACGGCACGCGGCCCCGTGCCCCCACCTTTCACGGCCCCGGCCCCACCCATCCCAGACCCACCCTCCCCGGTGCACATGCACGCGCTCACGCACGCGCGTGCACACGCAGCTGGAGCTTTGAGCTGCAGCGGCTCGGGGGCGACCACTGGGTGTCGGTTGCGCGTGGGCCGCCGCACGACATCGTCGACGCGCACGGGCACTTTACGGCCACGTTTGGGCGGCCGCGGCTGACAGCCGACGAGGTCGGCCGCCACGTGAAGGGCGCGCCAGGGCCCGCGTTCGCGCTGCTCAGCGTGGCGCAGCTGGCGGCAGCGCTGGGCGGTTGAGGCGGCGCGGCGCAGTAGTAGTCATGGTGTTGATGGGTCATGGATGTTGCAGTTGCACACTACGAATATGCACCCGTGCACCTCTTACACGACTGTTCTAAAGACTCAATTTTGTGGCGTAGGAGTGGTGGTGGGTGGGGAGGCGGAAAGCCGTTAGTTGGTCACGCCGAAGCGAGTAGCCCCGGATGATGATGGATATTACACTCTGCGTGACGCAGCGCATGGCCCGCGTGCCCCCACTTGGCTCCCCCAAACCTCCCCTTACATGTTAGAAGATGTGTGAAAGTGTCGATTTGGCTAGGTTTCGCAAACGGACGTGAGCGCCGTGTGTCGTGTGACCGTGCGCGATGCTGCTGCTGGTGCATGTATGCATTCCAATGTTGGACGCTGGTGCATGCTTGGATGCGCGGCTTTGTCTTACAGAGCGTGTGAGGGTGCAGAAGCCCAGCAACGTCTAGGTCCGAACCAGGCACATCTGCCAGAGGCTGGAAGTTACAAGGGTCGTCGTCTGGGTTGGGCCGGCTTCATGTGCCAGTGGCTGGAAGTAAACTCTGGTGGCCTTGACCTATGACAACTAGATGGACAGAGGTCCCTAGTATGTTTGGTCGGCCCTCCTCAAACCACGCTTTGAGGGAGCGTTTAGTCAACTGTGAACTGTTAACTCAGGAAGACGAACGCGAGCACGCCACCGCTACCATCCGGCCGCCGCCGCACCTGGCCGCCGCTGCCGGCCGCCACCCGCGTGTTGCGTGTGCGCGTGGTCTATCTGAGCACAGATGCACAGGTGCACGGCGACGCGTTGCTGTCCAACCCAGATTCCCTCTGGAGGCGCTGCTGGTCACAGGAGTCCCTCCAGCGCCGCCGCGATTGCGGCGCCAATCGCCGTGTGCACGGCCGCGGTGGGGTGGAGGCCGTCCCACCACACAAACGTGTCGGGGGTGGCGCACGTGCTCACGAGCGTGGAGTCGTTTGTTGCAGTGGCGTCAGAACTCACCATGCACCGATGGGTGGTGTCAGATAAGCCGTACCTGCAATGAAGGGTGCAGTGTGTACAGTTGAACACATGCATCTGGTAGGCTGGCACGCTGCGTGGCCTCGCAGGCTCTACTAGTAGAGCTCCCCTAGACGTGAAGTCTAGGCCTCAACTCACGCCCTGGGCTCCTCCGGACGCGTACATGTAAAAACTGTAAAAAAACACTGTGTACACGCACGCGAGCCGACGGGTGAGAGGGCATGCATGCCTCCGAAGCATGGAAGCTCCAGGGTCCGGCGCTCGGCGAGGGGCTGCGTACGTACCTGGCAGGGTCGTTGAGGACGCCGATGAGCAGGGCGTACGCGTTGAAGGTGGAGATGGGCGCTCCATAGTCATCTCCATAGTCGAGTGAGGCAATGGCTTGTGCAATGCCGTGGTTTATACGGATGATAACAGCCTTGAGACCGTCAATGGCGTCCGCAATGCCAGAGACAGAGTGTTGTTCGATGAGGTCATCGTAGCCGGGGCAGGGTGCCGGCCATGGGGGGCAGACCTCGAACGATGCCGCAACCGCTGTCTTGACGGCAAAGGTGGTATCAGCGATGAAGCCGGGCGAGCGGTGCAGCGGGGGGACGGTCCAGAGCATGACCTTGTCACACAAGCCGCTCGTCACCAAGACGAGGGCGTTTTGGGCGAGGGTGGTAACAATGTTGTCGAGGAAGACCTGCTGGGCCTGGGCCAGCTGCTCAGGGGTAGGGGCGACCCCGGGGTTGACTCGCGGGGCCCCGGGGTTGACGGCGGGGTTGAATATCACGTAAGGGTTGTTCAGCTCATGCAAGCTGCAAGTGCACATAGCAACAGGGGTGGGAGGGGGGGTGGGTGGGAGGGGGGCAAATCGGTCATGAGGCGGCCGCGCGACCAAGCGCCTTAAGGTTGAACGTGTTTGTGTGTGTGGGCATGTGATGTGTGTATGCGTGTGTGTGCGCGCCCACGCTCGTGCATGCAGACGAGAAGGGAGCGGGGGGAGGGGTTACACGAGGGGGAGGGGGGGGGTAGTTAAATTCCACAGTTGAGCAAGCTGGCAGCAGGAGGGCATGCAAGGGGGCCTACTGTCACAGAGTTACCCCTTTGCAGGTGTTGGGACAATGAACTTTGTGTGGGGGCGAGTTAAGAGTACACACACCACCAGGCCCGCTCATACTCATGGATGGGAAGGGTAAGGCATGAGCATGCCTCGGCATGCTCAATTGCGGTGCGACACCTACTCGTTCGCTCCGGCCCAGATGATGCACACGGTGGTATTTCCGCGAACCAAGTTGCCCGCGGCAACCTCCGCAGCAGCAGTGGCAAACTGGGTCGCCAGATGCGGGTCTGCGTACGGAGTTGTGTGTGTGTGTGTGTGTGTGTGTGCGTGTCTGCGTGCTTGCGTGTGTGTGTGTGTGTGTGTGTGTGTGTGTGCGTGTTTGTGCGTGTGTGCACGCATGGGGCACACGTTCCAGGGAGGCCTTGGGCATGACGCGACCGCAGTGCAAGCTTACAAGAAAAGCTGACCACGCTTTCGTCCACCAAGTTGAGCGGGAGCACAGACGCCCCGCCCATCGCGATTGAAGTGATCTGCGCAGCAGCAGCAGCGGCAGCAGCAACAGCACGTCACAGACTAGGCAAAACGGGATCTTGCAACAATCGTGCGTAGAAGTGATCTGCGCAGCAGCAGCAGCAGCAGCAGCAGCAGCAGCAGTGACAGCACGTCACAGGCTAGGCGAAACGGGATCTTGCAGCAATCGTGTGCAGAGGGGGCGCGTGTCATCCTCATTTACACCCTTATATTTGTGTCACATACTCAACGAGCGGAGCCAGTACGGCATGTTCTGCTGCTCATCAGGGGAGTGGCATACACAGGGGAGCGGCATGCACAGGCCGGGCATACACAGGGGAGCGGCATACACGGCATGTTCTGCTGCTCATCAGGGGAGCGGAGGAGCGGGGGGGGAGGGGGGGGGGCAGCCACAGACAGAGAGCAGCAGTATTTTTTGCTACTCTGCCTGTACGACTTCTAGTGTGGGGGGGCCTTCCTGCTTGACCTGAGCAGAACATTTCAGGAGCTGGTGCAGTGATCCCTGGGAATGATTTCGCAATACATTATTATTCCGCCTTTTCCTAGCTTTTTCCCGGCACAATTAATTCCCCCCCGAGCGGAAAAGCGGAAAAGCGGAATAGCCTGCAAAACAATTAATAACAAATCCGCTCAGATTCCGCTCCGAGCGGTATACTGCCTAAGCAGGGATCACTGAGCTGGTGGTGTTGTCGTCTCTCCCTGTCAGCATGCAACAGCACGCGAGCAGTGCAGCTTGTCCCTCGCGCATGCCAACAAATCCGATTTACCTAGCATAGCCCCGCATGCGCCATGCCGGCGGTCACTGCAGTGCGTCCATGGGGTCGAGGCGCGGTCGAGGGGATGTGTCAACTCATGTCCGCAGCCTTACCGTGCCATCACTGCGGCCTCGGCATTGCGTCATCGTTTGTGATGCGCGATGCACCAGGGGGGTGGGGGGTACCGGAGGCGGGGGATTTGGGCCGCGTGTTTTGGTGGGCAGGAGTGGGCGAGCGCAACCCCTGGAGCAACGCCGCAGGGCAGAGGCCGACACTCACGCAAACAGGTCGGCGGGAGCTTCCCCCCATGGAGGCAGCGGGGGGCAGGGCGGTCAGGGGGGCCTCCCCCAGCATTGCAGTGAATGCGTGCATGCAAGCAAGATGCACCGTGCTTGGTGCCAGGGGGGACCTGAGGGGAGAGGGGTGAGCCTGGTCGCCCACCATGGGAGCTTGGGGGGGCCTGGTATGAGCTGGGGGAGGGGGGGGGCGCCTTGATGGAGAGGAGTGGGTGGTGGTGCGCCTCGGAGCACAACAGCTGGGGGGAGCGGGGTTTGGGGGTAGCGGGGGTTGGTGTGTGTGTGGGGGAAGGGGGGGGGAGGGGCACCAGTCCACTGTTTCAACTGACCGGGCTGCGGCGTAGGGGCCGTAGCATGTAACGACGCACATTAATCCGGGGCCATTATAGGTTTTAGTAAATTATCTACACGACGAGAGCTTTCCGAGTCTTGCCTAAATGCCGCTACCCCAGAAACTTTCCTGCCTTCAGGCAGTTGTAAGATTAACTCTCTGGAGGGTTTGGACATGTTTGCCCTCCGCCTGGCCGCCACAGCCGCGGCCGCTGAAATTCATCCTCTGCTGGCATCCTACCAGCCCTACCAAAATTCCAACGCCCGATCCGCGCAAGTGAAGGCGGTCATGACCGCCTGAGGCGGTCGGGGGTGCGCCTCGGGCGGTGATGAGCGCCCATGGCGGTCGGGGTGGCGCCTGAGGCGGTCGGGGTGACACCTTTGGCGACGCCTCGGGTGGTCAGAGGGATCAAGGCGCCGCCTGAGGCGTTGGGTATGTGGTGGGGCAGCAGGGGGAGTTGCTGGCGATGATGCCGTGGTACTGGTGGAGCATGCAGGAGAGCGGAAGAGGAACAAGGGGAGAAAAGCGGACACACCTCGAAGGATGAGGGCAGCGGAGGTGCGGACGGCCTGCAGGCCGCTCTTGACCGCCCTAGGCACCTCGAAGCATCTAGGGGGCACCGGGCACAGCCGGGAGGGAGGAAACGCAAAACGCGCATGCAGCGCTGCCAGCAGCCACAGCAGCAGCGGCAGGGCGTGTAACTACAACATAGGGCTCTCGGATTTATTTTACCAAACGTGTGTTGAACCAAACGTATTGAACCAAACGTGCATCTGGAAGCATTAAGGCGACCTCACCTTGAGTGTGACGTTATGGCGCAATCAAGACGAACAATAAAACTTGAACGATCAGAGTTCATTCATTGGATCCGAGTTTCACCAAATCCTTTGATGATCAATACGGTTCTTGCATGGTGGGCGCAATCCGAACTCCGCCGCCGCCGCCGCTGCCCAGTCGCATGTTCTGCCTCCAGTGCTTCTCCAATTGATTTCAATCAATTAATTCTTACAGCCCGGCCGCTGGTGGCGGGGCCAAAATCGGCCAAAATCGGCAAAATCGGGCGGTAAACCCTCAACAATCAATTAATTATTACCGCCCAGAAACCGCCGTCGGCGGTAAACTGCCCAATCGAAGAAGCACTGCCTGCCTCACCTCCACGTTCTTCATCGCCTCGGGCAGTGCCTCCTTGATGTGTCGCGGCCATGTGTTGCCATTGCTCCACTGGTGCTCAAAATAACCCAGCCTCGCAAGGGGCTCACCCAGTATCTCCCATTCGCCATAAACGCCGCCAGTGTCGCTCAGCGAGTCGCCAAACGCCACCACAGACACACTGCGCTCGTCGGTTGGTGCCGGGCCGTCGTCACGGGCGTAAGTGTAGCCGGCGTCACCCGCTCGGAAGGGTGTGAGCGGATCCTGCGAGCGGCCGCGGGTGCCGCGGCAGAGTAAGTGTGCTCATCGCAAGAAGGCAAGACAGTGGATCTGTGGAGGGGCTGACACCGCACGGCAGTGGAGTGGCTTGGCTGGTGGGCGCGCGGGGGTGGCTCGGGCGCTGCCTCACTTGCATCCAGATCCCACGCCACAGCATTGCGGAGGGACCTCACCTGGAGGCGACTCTTGGTATAGCAGCACTGAGCGCGGGTGGGCCCCGTTTCGACCCACGTGAAGGCCACGCACGCCTGCACAGGCAGGGGCGTGTTTCACGGTCAACACACGCCGCACCCCATGCCCCCCTTGCTCTGCAGGCTTCACATCTGCTTGACTACCTGGCTGTCGCAGTCAAATGCCAAATCTCGTCTGATCTGGGACTGGACTGCATGCTGCATGAGTCCCCCGCATGCGCGCTCCCAATGCACCCCCACCAGGCACGCCCCCCCCCCTCCTATGCGACCCCCCCCGGGCATGCGCGCACCGTGTTGTTCCTGCACTTGTTGGCGCAGTAATAGACTGATACACGGCAGTGTTTCGTTAAGTCCGTCCCCCGCGAATCACCAGTCCCAACCAGGCGGAAGCCCCGGGGTGGCGTGTCCACTGGAGCAGGAGCAGCACCCATCGCTAGCAGCAGCGCCGCGCCAGCAAACACCCACAGGTGCAGCAAGCCGCACGAGGCGCAGCCGACGCGGTACGAGCCGTTCATTCGAATGTTTCGAATGAGCAAACAGCTGGTGGACGCAAGCCAGCGGTGGGGCGTCGACGTCCGTGTCGAGTCTAATGATCACTCTTAAAGCGTAACAGACGAAAACAAACAAAACTGTGCGATCCAGGTGCGATCTGACAGTCGACGTTGCCAGAACCCAGAGAAGCTAGCGAGTACGCGGCACCTGACCTGCACATCAGTCTACCATGAAAAGCCGCCGCGCGCAGTGCCAGTGCAGTTTGCATGATGGGCGCGTAGTGCTAGTGCAGTTTGCGGGCACTTGTACACCACATGTGGGGCCAGGTGGCGGTACTGTATGGGCGCTGTGCCTTCGCGGTCAAAGCGAAATCCGGCTGTGGAAGAATTAATTGAAAAAACTGAAAAGAAAATCACTGATCCCCATCCACTAGATGCGCGTGTTGAGGGGCGCGGGATGCTGCTAGGGGGGACAGGCGGTGTGTCTGAGTGAGGTCATAAAAAATCGGCCACCCCGCCTACCGAGATGTAGGCCTACACAGCGCACTCGGGTCGACATACAGCCGTGTATAATCGTTTGGGAGAGTATTACTGCCCGGGGAAGCGCGGAAATGCTGCCGAGTGGCCGCGATGGGTCGGCAGAGGCCCGTCGCAGCGTCTGAGCCACGCCTGATGGCATTCAAGGGCATTTATATGAGTCAAGAAGCGACACATGCCGCGCGAACATCTGGCGCAGCGTGTGCGAGAACCTGTCCCCACCTGGCGTCCTACTCACATTGTCATCTGGGAACGCGCCCACACGGGATCAGTCATAAATCGGTGCGCACTGAATGGATTTGGGCGAGAAGGAGAGACAGCAACGATGACAAGCAGCAGGATGGGCTCCCACCACGGGTGCATTTGCGTGAGGGGTGGGGAAAGGGCGGAGAGGGACGCCGTGTACCGCTTGGCGAGTACACACAAGCTTGGTGGGCCTGCATCAGGGCTGGCCCGAAGGGCCACCACACGCTGCCTGTGAGCTTGGCAAGCACGCACGCCTTGCCTTTTGCTTTCCAACTTTTGCAACAGACAAAATGCAGCCCCAAAGCACCCAGCCGCTTGCACAGTATTGGTCACCCCCTCCCTCTCCGCCTCTCCACCTCTCATCACCCCTCATTCGCCTCGTCAGCAAATCCACTGCAACTCCTTGAGGACCTTGGAAAACGTGGAAGTAAAGTGTGGGAAGGTTGCGAGGAAAGCAATTTGCTTATGTATTCGCGCCGCTGCGCGCTCTTCGCGGTGCGGACTCGCTGCGATGAGTGATTTTCCAAGGGACATCGAACAAATAGCGGAGGACTATGCAGCGAGGCGCTCGGGGCTGCTTAAGGCGCTGACCGATGGTGCGTGCAGGGGGGTGCCTCTGCCGAGCCCCCACATGGTGACTGATGAACGCTCGCGGCCGTGGTGGAGAGGAGGCGTACGCG